>JAVXUP010000632.1:0-362500 GCA_033070095.1 Escallonia herrerae | reverse complement strand
TAGTAACTCCTTCTAAGGTGAGTCAGATGCATCAACACAAGAAGATGGGTAAGGTCGCGAGGAGCCTAATTCACACAATGAGCAATGCGCGAATTGGACCTACTGAGATTGTTAATGTTCTTGCTGAACAGGCTGGGGGAATTCAAAATTTAAACTTTAACACGACAGATGTTCGTAACGCGGTCCGAACCCATAGACGAGCCGCGTATGACCTCAATGATGCGCAATCGACAATGAGCCTATTGAAACGGATGCAGATGGAGGACCCGCAGTTTACCTTCGATTATAAACTTGACGACGAGCATCGAGTTAGTACAATTTTTTGGGTCGACGGTCGTTCGAGGCTAGCTTATAAGCATTTTGGGGATGTCGTGACTTTCGACACCACATACCGTACCAACAAGTACTCGATGCCGTTCGCTCCTTTCACTGGCGTCAATCATCATTATCACTCCATCCTGTTCAGGTTCGCCTTGTTAAGGGACGAGAGCGAGGGTTCTTTTGTATGGTTGTTTAGGACGTGGCTGGAAGCAATGAACTTCAAAGCACCCAAAGTGATCATCACCGATCAAGATTTGGCAATGAAGAAGGCTATTGCGACCGTCTTCCCAGACACCCGGCACAACTTGTGCACTTGGCACATAAGCAACAAATACCCGGAACGTCTGCATCACGTGTACTCAAAGTATCCAGACTTTAAACAGGATTTTGACAAGTGCGTTACCAAGTCATTAACGATTGAAGAATTCGAGGAGAGGTGGGAAAAGCTTGTTCGGGATTACTCATTGCAAGACAACGAGTGGCTCCAGCACTTGTACGAGCGCAAAGAGCAATGGATTGGCGTTTACACGAGGAGGTATTTTTCAGCGGGCATGAAAACGACGGGCAGGAGTGAATCTATGAATGCCACGTTCGATAGTTATGTGGGTACAGCTACCAATTTGAAGACTTTCGTTGCATCCGCACAAAAAGCGGTAGCTTCGTTGTTCGTAAAAGAAAGGGCTGCCGACTTTGCAACAACGTACAAACAAAGGAGAAGGTTGCTCGAGACCCCGCTGGAGCTGAACGGTGCCAAAGTCTATACGAAGGAGATCTTCTTGCTATACCAAGTAGAGCTGCGAAAATCGGGACGATACAGTATAAACAAGGTGGCAGAAACGTCTACGCGTGAGTACAAGGTTTATTCGCTCGTGAATGACCTCGTCCCTGAGAAGCTGCACAGAATTTATACGGTGAGCCATGACACATTGACGGATTCGGTGACATGTGTTTGCAAGAAGTTTGAGTTCCATGGCATCCTGTGTAGACATGTTCTGCGGTTTTTCACCCAGAAGAATATCAGGACAATCCCCGATAAATATGTCCTGCCACGGTGGACGAAAGGTGCAAACAGGTTGCACGGTACCATTGCCTTTCCGGAGCACCCGTATACTGACTTTGAAGAATCAGAGACGTTGCGGTATAATCATCTGGTGACAATGTTCACCCGTTTGTCCGTAAAAGGTGCTGCTACAATGGCCGGATATAAACATCTCCTCGAGGTAGCTCAGCAGCAAGAGCCCATCGTCGACCAGTTGGAAGCAGCTTCAGTCAGCAATGCGGTTGACACTGAGCCTACAATGGGATCAGAGGATGACGAGCCGGGGGAGGAAGACGACAATGATATCCGGCCTTTGGACCCAATTATATCGCAAATGAAAGGACGCAAGAGATCTACGCGGATGAAGAGCTCTATTGAACAGGCAACTCAACCTAAAAAGCTGAGAAGGTGTGCATTGTGCAACAAAATGACAGACCATGACAAGCGGAACCATTACAAGGCACTGGGGATAAGTCCAGGGGTTTTGCAAGACGAGGAAGAAGATGAGGAAGAAGCAGCTGCAGTGGACCTTTAGTTTTTTTGTATAAGCCATCAAGATTGTTTGACATTTGTAATAATACGTAATATTTGATGAGATTAGCTTCTTATTAACTTTAAAAAAAAAAATTTGGCTTGCCCCGTCCGCTACACTATGTAGCGGACGGCGCACCAGAGACGAACATTATTGGGATTGTAAAGTGTCCGCGGCACAATATAGCTGACAGAAAACTGTTGGTATGCCTTCTGTCAGCTACACAATGTAGCGGACGTCAAACTCCCATTAATTACCAATCAGAACAGCCTCTCTTTTTCCACCCGTTTCTATCTCTATCTCTGCCTCCAATGTCTCACTCACCCGCGACCCCCTCTACGGCGACCGTCCCCATGGCTTCTGCTTCGGTGAACAGGCACTTCTTCAAGGTCATGGTGCCTGGGTTTCATACCGAACTTGTAGGCATCCCTCTTACTCTGTGTTTTTGTGTGTGTTAATTTTATCTTTGCTTAAAAACTTATTTGTCTTATAATGAATGTGATAGGCCATACCGGTAGCCTTCTGCAGATTGCTTACCACACTTTGGCACGAAGCCACTTGGCTCGAAGCAACTTTAACCAGCAGCAAGGGGTCATGGCTTGTTAAAATCAAGAAGAAGCGCGGCCAAGAGCAACTTTATTTCGCAGAGGGCTGGAGTAATTTCTGTGAGCAGCACGACCTCAATGAAGGGGAGTTTGTAATCTTTGAACACAAGGGGCTATTTAGGTTTCAAGTATCCGTGTTTGATCAAAGCACCTGTGAAAAAGTTTTCCCCCAATGTTGAACCCTAAATTTGTGTTAATAAATTTGTGTCTGATAATTTTAGGTTCTTAATTATGCATTTGAGAATTGTGATGGTCAATTGATGATTTGAGGGTGTCAAATTTTTTATGGAATATCATGCGCTTGAGAATGTTGAGATTGTTTAATCATCTGCTAAAGCACTTATTCCATTGCCAGAAACTACCAACTCGAACAAAGTCTAACCAACAGCTAAAAAATACCAACAACCAAAAAAAAAAAATTCGCCAAATTGTCCGCTACATTGTATAGCAGACAACACACAACTTCCAAAATTTTTGCACCTGGAGTTACCCCACTATCCGCTCTAAACTCCCAACGCTAAGAAAATCTTTTCAGTGCCCCTTGTGTCCGCTACATTGTGTAGCGGACGGCGCAGCAGTAACTCTTAACCCAACACTTGGAAAATTTTAACTTCCCCCACTGTCCGCCACATTGTGTAGCGGATGGCCCAGCAGAAACTCTTAACCCCAACACTTTGAAAATTTTCACTTCCCCCACTGTCCGCCACATTGTGTAGCGGACGGTCCAGCAGAAACTCTTAACCCCAGGCGCACAACCGAGGCCACACATTATCGATTCCGTCCCTACGCCTAGGTGCGCCGGTAGCAAGGTGTTCATAAGACCACGCCTGAGAGCAAAGACAAATTAAATAAAGTATCGTCAAATTTTACTGTCAATTCAACCCAAAAAAAAAGAAACGAGCATGTAATCAAGAATTGTATGATATACCAGCAATAGCGAGAGACATGCACATATCGCTTTGGAGTCGGGCCTCGTTGCCTTGTGCAATGCTCGGTATAGGTACGCAAGAGTTACGGCTCCCTAGGCATAATCCCCAACCTCCAGGAGGTTACCCAACAACGGTAAATATTTGATGCTGACAGTATTCTTCGACGTTGTTGGGAACAGAATTGCCCCCATCATCCACAAGAGGAAAGCTTGTGTGTACAGCACAAGCATCAGATCCGTGTAGTTATCCGGCAGAACCTTGTAGGTATTTACCAACCATTTCAACTTGATACCACCAATGCTAAATTGATCCTGGGGTATCGAAGTAAAGAAGTCCCTAGCGGTCCTCTTATTCGTTGCTTTCGACGGAGGAGCTATTACCGGCCACCCAGTCACCGGTAACCCTAAGATGAACCCTACATCTTCTAGGGTAATTGTCAGCTCTCCGAGAGGGAAGTGAAACGTATTCGTTTCACTTCTCCACCTTTCAACAAGGGCACCTATTAAGTGCCGGTCAAGTTGTTGAAAGATCTGCCCATGCGTGAAAATCCCAAACCCAATCCCACACAGTAATCTTTTCTGGGTTCTGTTCAATTTCCATGCTTTCAAATTATCGGATACTTCTACTGTGTTGAGAAGTGCTCTTTCCTACGAATTAATAAATACAATTTAAGCAAATTAAACGATATACAACATTCCCAAGAATAACAAAGTTGATAAAATAAGTATCTTACTCCACCATCCCATATGAGCGTACTGATATGGTTTGCTTGGTCGTATAATACGGACGGATCTTCTGGTCCAGGGTTGAAATTCATTTTTCACAACTGAAATTATGCAAAACGGCAAGGTTGGAAGCTTAAACATTCTCAAACATACAACACTAGCACAGTCAACGCTAGCATGCGATCAGATAATACTCACATAAGTTCACATGCTGTGTATATGCAATGTACATAGATACAAACAGACACGGAATGAGATTTTACAAGTGAAATCACATGAACAAATAATACGCAATACACATATATATATATATATATATATATATATATATATATATATATATATATACATTGACAAACGCTAGCACAATGCACCGCGCACACATTCAAAATCATGCATAAGTCGCGATAACAACTCTAGATTATGAACAAATAAAGGATTGGTTTGTGAACTTATGTGATTGATTCGTCGATTAAAGGATTTCTTGAGAAGAAATTGCCCCAATCTACTTGCCAACGCCGCTAGAAGAATTGTGAGAAGGAATGAATAGCAGTTTAGAAGGAATGAATAAGGGTTTCGAAGTAATGAAAGGTAAAAACCATTAGTTGATCCACCGATCATGCGGCTCTTTTCTCTTATACCTAAAAGAAATATTTTCTTTGTTATTGTGCCATTAGTTGATCCACCGCTTCGGGCTTCTACACCGTAGTTGGCTTCAGAAGACATACCATATTCTTTTTTGTGGACATGGTGTCAATGTCGAAATGTTTGAGGCCGTCAAATAATCAAAAACAATCGAAAATTGCTGTGTAAACGCGGGGTGGGGGGTACCAATCCGTTTCAAACTGCTCATGGTTAGTTATGGTTGCCAAAACACTTTTGAGTGTAAACCATACCAAATTAATCTCAAGTGTCAACGAATAAATGGGCATTTAAATTCTACACTATTCTTGAGGGAGAGGACCTTCTAGCGAAATCTTTTTATGTTTTAAGTTTACCCATGTATTATCTTTTTTACTTATTATTTCAAGTGAAAAAAACTTTTCCAAACTATCACGCAATTATCCCATTTTCAAAAGCTGCTTCTTCTGAGCAAAAACAGATGAACTCATTCATCTCGCCACCCGACTCCAATCCCTTGACTTCTCACAAATTTGAAATCAAGATAAAATTCTGCTCGGTTCTTTCTTGACATTTTTATGAATCTGCTATTTTAAGCCGGTATGTGAATTTATTCTTCTTCTTTTTTTTCCCACGCCCTGCGTCATTGTCCTAATTCCCCACAATCGTATTCGAGACAGCAGCGTTTTAAAGTTGCCCCGGAAGACTTTTTGTCGCAAACCTGGACAAATTATCGTTCTAGTTTGTCCCGTTTTCCTAATATATTAGCTGCCATTGATTGATTGTGGGCAAAGTACCTTTCACAAGACCTGTCTGGTCTATTCCAAGTGACCTTAGGACGATGGCACCCAAGTTGAGACGCGAAGAAAGCAACATGAACTACCAGAAATTCCCTCCTCTCTCCTGTACCCTATTCTGATGTACACTATCCGAAGTTACACACACACACCTTCCCTGTTCATGGTTTGGCGGAGCATCTTCTGCATGCGGAGGGCTGGCCTTGCTTTTAGATAAGGCAAAAGGATCAAGTGGCCGCGATCATTTCATCCTTCCGTCTCTACCATAACAACGCACAAATGCAACATTTCAATCGGAAAAGATTCACCATGTTCAAGGGAGATACAAGTAGAGAAAGAGACCACTTATATATGGATCGGAACCAAGGGGCCTTTCTCAGTAAGCTATACAATGTTCTGATGTACACACCACATTTACAAACATGGAAAGATTTCATATTCTTTGGACTACAGTAGGTATAATCTGCAAAATTTCATTGGGAGATGTTGCCAACCTGTTGGTTAAAAAATTATGATTTCTGTACTCTCCGAGATTCTTTGATACTATAGAGAAGACCGTGAGAGATGTATACAAAGCCTTCCCATGGAATTTCTAAAACGCCTGCTCAAGGTGTGCTTCGACTATCTAAAAATCCTGCTCATGGTGTGGTTCGACTATTTTAAACACTGGATGAATCAGGTGAGGGACACAAGAATAACAAACTCTTCTTTTCATGCGACAAATGGCGGGAATTCACGAGCTTATTACGTGCCTCTTAAGCCGACAGAAAATCCATCCTTTTCAAGTGTGCGCCAGTCAAAGATTACTAGTGCTTCCACCTTGTTCGTTAGTAGATATATTTCGTTTGATGCACCTGTAGAAAGTGGACCTCCGTTAGAGCATCATAACTTACCATTAAAATAAGCTAAGATGTACAGAAGTCGGCAGAATAAACTAAAACAACTAAAACCAATTGAATAATTCGTGCATAAACTTACAGGCTTACAGACAGACCCAAAAACTGACATAATGTATCTTCTATCGAGCATCTAATTGTGTGATGCTGATATCATTGACTGACATTGCTGCGTTATTGCTTGAAGAAGTCTCGGCTTCAAAAAACAGATTTCTTTTGGTGAAAAAACCAGGTTCCTTAGGCTGGGGCAGTGTACCGTCGCCACCCAACATCAAAACCACTGACGACATGCTTGGCCTATCTTCTGGAGATTGTTGTACACATAGTAGAGCCACATGAATTGATCTTAGCACTTCAGATAGGTAGCATGAGTCTCCCATATGTGCATCAATCAATTCCAAGGACCTGCCTTTATTAAAGAGAATCCATGCCTAAACAATTTGAATTTAACGTTTCATATCAATATCACCACCATTTAGATACAGAAATTGATTTCAGGAGAGCAAATACAGAAATAAGGGAAGGCAGATGGCACTTACATGCCCAAGAAGGTTATGGTGGTGATCTTGATGAAAAAATCCTCTATTCCTCCTACCACTCAAGATTTCCAATACCAAGACACCAAAGCTAAATACATCTGATTTTACTGAGAAATGCCCATCAACTGCATACTCAGGAGACATGTAACCGCTGCAAGAAATCTCAAATGTAAAACAAGCAAACTCTAAGAATGAATCCAAGAGAACCTAAATGTTTAGGTATTCTTACTATGTCCCAACAACTCTCTGCGTGTTTGCTTGTGTCTCATTTCCTCCAAAACTCCTGGCCATGCCGAAGTCTGATATCTTTGGGTTCATATCAATATCTAGCAAAACATTGGCAGCTTTAAGATCTCTATGAATAATTCTCAGCCGAGAATCTTGATGAAGATAAAGAAGTCCCCGAGCAATGCCATTAATGATACTGAAGCGAGTAGGCCAATCCAGTAACGAGTTCCGTGTTTGATCTGCACAAAGTTCTCCTCTTAGTCTATGCTTTGGCTAATTAGTGGCTTGAATGCAGGTCCACAATGATCCAGCATGTGCACCCCAAAAAAAAAAAAAAAATTCAAGAAAGAATATTGCAACAGCAACTTCATGCAGCCTCACATGTAAGAGCAGAACCACATCTTTTGCATACATGTGCCATGACTTGGCCTTCGTTGAAATTAACTAAAACGACATTGCAACTACAACCAATCATTAGCTGAATAAAGGTGATTAGTGCCATACCAAAAATATAGGTGTCCAAGCTATTGTTTGGCATGTATTCGTATATCAACATCTTTTCTTCTCCTTCGATGCAGCATCCTAGAAGCCTCACGAGATTTCGATGCTGGAGTTTGGCAATACAAATAACCTCATTTTTTAACTCATCAACTCCCTGTGAAGAATACATAGAAAGCCGCTTTACAGCTACTTCTTGTCCATCTTCCAGCATACCCTGACGAGTACAATGTATGGAAGAATGGATTATTAACTTTGAAGGGAAACAATTTTGTCGTGCATACACCTAAAAAATAGTGAAGTAAGTCTATGATCTCCATCTAAGAGATCTATTTGTTGATAAGAAAAATAATATTTATGTGCATGTAGCCATAAACCACAAATCTGCAGAAGCTTATTAGAAGTTTGATTGGTGAAAAAAACCAGTACTTTTTCGAAGTAACCTAGTAAATCAGTCAACCTCCACCCTCACCAAGCCAATTGCTGACTGAAACTTGTTCATGGTAGCATCTACAGTATGGATTCTTTGTCTTAGCAACAATGCGTACACCGAGCCCGCCATCTCCCTGGTGGAAATTCACCTTGACTATCCAAAAGAAATGCTGTATAGGACTCCAGGGGTGGTCAAGCACAAGTTCCGACCATGGAAAGGTGTGCAAACTGGCAAGTGCGTTATTCGCCACTCGCTAACTTTCATGGGATTGGTGATAGTTTGCTGGGGAATCCACCTTGACTTTCAGCAACAATGCAGTATATGACTCCAAGGAGGTCAAACACAAGTTCCAACCATGTACTGGTGTCTAAAGCATGCTTTTGACCACTCACTCTTTGTTGGATGCAGCAAAGAGAACCGTAGAACGTTTGTAGTATTGCACGACGTAATGGTTCAGAATGTAGCAGGCTGGCCCATCTTCAATCTAAAAGATGTCTGCACATCAACATTATATATTGGAGAGCATGAGCTTGTCTTGTAGCTTAGCTTCCAACTTTTTATCATTGTAACGTGCATATTAGCAGTTTAGTCTCTGATACAAATTTGATGTAGGGCAAATGGGCGACACTCCTATAAACTTGCCAATCGATTCCAAGAATTTGTGGCTGGTTTCAGAAACAATTGGTAACCCTCCCACCCCCACAAAAAAAAACAAAAAAAAGGTTTAATATAATTCCATCAAAAGAATGTTCCTTTCAATATTCTAAATGCGGACTCAGCAAGCAAAGGTTGCTCATAAGTAGCAGTTTATGTTTTCTATACAGTAGGGGTTACCAGAACGTGTTGTCTTCTTACCTTGTAAACAACTCCAAATCCACCCTCTCCAAGCTTATTGCTAGTTGAGAAGTAATTAGTGGCACTAGCAATTGTAGCTAAATCAAATAATGGCAACTCCAAATCTTCCTTTCGTCTTTCACTGGTGTAGTACCGTTCAGAGCTAGATCCCGTTCTTCCTACTAAGTAAGCTTCCGTTGTGAGTTCAAATATTTCATATTTAAAAAGCAGGAAAAAAAAATGAAATAGAATGGGGAAGAAAGAACTCGACTTTCTGTGATGTAGCATTGTTCAGACCACAAAAAAAATGACTTCTTCCTTTTACCTTCTCTGTTTAGCAGTTCCTGTTGCTTCTGCTTCTGCTTCTTCTTTCTCTTCCAGACATACAAGGTTAGGCTCAAGCCTACCAGAAGCATTCCAGCTAATAACGGCAGGATGATTTTAATTTTCTCTCCTTTCTTACGATTGGATCCATCTTGGGTGCCTGTTTGGTTTTTCCCAGAAATACAAACCGCAAATCAATCCAAAACCTAACTCAAAGATTGTTTATCACATCCAATGCCTTATTGACTCTTTCCCCCACCCCACCCCAATCCGACTTTGTGTTGCATTCATGGCAAGTATCCTTAGCATAAAACTTTGTCCCGTAGTATATTAGTTTCAAAAAAAATTAGACACACTGTATGCATATATGATGCAGAGTAAGAGAAGTGCAGGAATAAATGCAAACAACCACAAGTTATTAAGAAAACCACCCATGACCCAAGAAACCGAAGACAAGAAAACAGGGAAAGATGGACCTAACCAAAGAAGAAAAAGTTCTTCAAACAAAACTAAAAAAGCAATGATTAATATGGTTGGGGAACTATCATACTTAGCTCTGAGGAGGCCATCCTTATGTAGATATCTTGTCCATTCTCAGGTAACTGTCTTATATCAACGAGGTCGCCAAACCAAAGCAAACAGCCACTTCCTCCAGCTCTTATATCTAAATTTGCATAAGCCATACATGTGCAGTTATCCAAGCATACTTTATGGCATTCATCAAGTGTCATGCTCTCATTAAACGAGGAATTTCTTGTATCAGGCAGTTTGACACCGATATACTTAAGAAACCCATCTCCCTTTTGGCAATCCAAGGGTGTTTTCCTAACACAGCCACTTGACCAATCGGCCCTGTCCCAGTCTTTCTGGGACTTGGGGACAAATTTATCCAAGCATCCACATACTGGAGAGTTACCAATAATACAGCTACCATAGGCATGACACAACGAATAATGATCACAGTTATCTGCCGGAACATTCAGGTAAACAACCCATTCCTGGGTTCGATAATTCCATGTCAAACGCTGCAGAACACCGTTGGTATTCAATGTTAGCCTCGAGTACACAGAGCTGTTAATAAGCTCAAACATATAATAAACCTCCTCCTTATTAAAAACAAACTCGTAAGTATACAGTGGGTTTGGTTTTAAACCTGGAGAGCCACTAAACCTCAGACCATTCCATGGTCCAGACCGGAACAGCTCAATTGAATTGGTCAACAACAGTTGCTGCGGGAATCCACGCGGATCCATTCGAAAGATGGTATCACCTCTAGACGGTTCACTGGTTGTCTTCCAAGGGAAAACCTGTCGATCTATCCCGGTAACAAAGTTTATTCCATGCTTCATTCCTGGCAAAAGTGTATCGGTCGGATAATCAAAACTCTGCCACAGGTAATTCTCAGCATTGCTATCATTTGCACCTCTAATAACGAAATTTCCAGAGTTCAAAAGTTGCGCTACTGGGTTAGCAATTGATCTTGATGAATTTGAAGACCATATAAAGCTACTGCTTTCATTTTGAAGGGTGAGAACCCCTTGCTGGGTGAGCTTCAAAATACCTGACGTATTAGCAAGGGGAACATCTCTATGGGCAACCCAAACTACAGTAAGGCTGGTAATTTTCTTGTACCATATTCCCAGAAACCTATTCCTGGAACCTCCTGGGCTAAAAAATCCCAGCTCAAAAGTTCCATCAGATGAAACTAGGGTGTTTCCATCTGTAAGATTCTGATAGGGGGTTATAGTATCCCCTCCATAGGATACTAGTAAGATTGAAAATGAAGAAGAGAGCAAAACCAATATGGCTAACCCTTCCATTGATGGAGAGGTGATATCTCATCCAAAAGTACTAATAGTATTCATTCAAACCATCTGGGTTTTGGTCATTGATTCTGACTTTCAGCAGAAATCCTAATATTTTCTAATATTTTTAGTGGCCAACAAGAAAAGATGGCTACAAGCCTAATACCTGTGAAACCAATAAAGTCCATAAAAGGTAAAAGCGGTGAAATCAAACATTACAGTAACATTTCATGCCTGGCAAAGTTTACAACGAACATCATTGGTCTTCCCTTTTATTAAACAATTTTTTTGGGAAAAATCTAGGAACCCATAAAAGGCGGTGAAATCAAACAGGAAGCAAACATGTTATAGTAACATTTAAATGCTGGAAAATTCTACAACAAACTCCATGTAGGGCATATTAAAGTCTTTGAAAAGGCTGTCCTTGTGTGGAGTTAAACGATGTGTGTCGTAAGCAATTAGTGTATGTATCCAAATCCAAAAGAAAGGGAAAGCAACGAAATGTCAACCTTCAAACCAGCTGCCGTAGAGAAGTGGATACCACCAATTTTTGGGTTTTAATTGAGGAAAGCAATGTCAAGGTTGCATCTAGAAGGTGGTCGATGATGACTACTGGGGCCGACCAACGACCCACCTGGCCTGACCGAAGTCAACATTACAAGGCAATGAGCAATTCGATTCCATTCAACGCCGATTTGGGTAGCCTGCAGTGAAGTTCAGTGGGTGGGTAAAGGAAAAGTGGCAGTGGCAGTGGCAGTGGCAGCATATATGGTGCTTTGGGAGGCATAAGTGCAAGGTAAACCTTTGGTAAAGATTTTGACTCCAAATTGAGCTGTGAGAATAGCCCGCAAATGTTTAGGGATTATAGACCTTGTTATTGTTAGTGATTTTTGCAAGACATTTTTCAATAATTTTTAGGGTAAATTACACATGTCTACGAGGTTAGGGTATAATTACAGGTAAGGACAATAGTTTGGACAAATTACACTTATATCCGTTGGCCAGACGAAATATAAAAATACATATCGGTTTTGACAAAAAGACTGAATTGCCCCTAAATAAAAGTTGAAATCCTAATTTGCCCCTGGGAGACAAAAAGCGGGAAAGTGGAAGATCGTGCGACAATTTCTTTACTATCCCTTTTCTCTCTCCTCTCTCTCTCCTCGTTTCCTGTCTGTTCATCTCTCAGACACAAAAAACCCCCTAAAAAATCCTAGTTCGTGAAAGATTGAAGTCGTGGTCGGCGTGAGAAGAACCCATTTGCAAACCATTTACGATCTTTTGTATGAACGTTAATATGTTGTGTTTGGGTTTTGTTTCTGTAAAATGTAGCCATATTTTACACTCATTTTCTCGTAGATCAACACTCCGTAGATTATTGCATGTTATGATCTTCCACTGCTCAGTTCGAATTTTAGGGTTTAGAGTTTTCTCTTTCAATTTAAATGTATATCTGTGATATCATGCATATGTAAGGATGTCTAGGGTTTTTTTCTTGAGATATCCCTAGAATTGAAAGTGTCATGGGTTGTATGTTATGTTTGTTAGTTTCTCTTCATGTATTTGTTGTATCTGTTTAGGGCTTTTTTTCCTCAAGTAGTTTGCGGGAATGAAAAATTAGGGCTTTTCTGAAAAAAGCTTAATTAGTGACAAATGATGTCGTAATATTGTTGTGTCTTCAATCATTTGTCCTTACATGTTATGCTTTAGCCTTTTACAGATGTATTTAAATTTCAATTTAAGAATATTTTCTCTCGATCTTATACTAGGTTCAGCTATGGCTTCTCTTTACCATAATCTTAGGGGGCATTATGATAAGAAGTTTGAGTTCAAGATACCCAATGTTGATCCAGATAGGTACAGTTACATAGAGCTTGCTAGACGACATATGTAGTCTGGGACTTAGGGATGTTATGAGCAATGTTAGTGTAATGTTTGCTATGAGTGCTTTAGTTGGTGGGACTGAGATGTGTATTGACATTGTAGATGATAGGAGTTTGATGGAGATTTTAGATTAAACAAGAGTGTGAAACTGAACCTGGGCAAGCAGAAGATGATATAATTATAATTGAAACAATGCCCGGGGTGAACAGTAATGAAGATAGGGTTGAAATAAGAAATAAGGAGAGTAGGGAATAGGACATAACTGAAACAGATAACAGGGAAGAGGACATAACTGAAACAGATAACAGGGAAGAGGACATAACTGAAACAGATAACAGGGAAGAGGATATAACTGAAACAGATAACAGGGAGGAGGTCATAACTGAAACAGGGAACAGGGAGAGCAGTGAAGAGAATGTAAATAAAATAAGGGATAGGGTGAATAGTGAGGAGGATAGGGATGAGACAAGTGACAGGGAGAGCAGTGAAGAAGATGATAGGGACAGGGTGAGTAGTGAGGAGGATAGGGATAAAACAAGTGCAAGTGACAGCAGTGGTGAGGATAGTGATGATGAGTCTGTTAGCCTGGGGGAAAGTGATTATATAGATTCAAGTGGTGATGATGGGGTGGGTTTGTATGAGGATGATATGCCTGACTATGAAGGGAGTGATGACTGTGAACCAAAATATGCCAGTGACTCTAGTATTGATGTTGTGAAGGATATAACTGAACAATTGAGGGGAAAGGTATTTGGAAAGACAACTGATGGGCCTATTTCTTTTGAGGTAGGCATGTAATTTGAGGATGTGCATTCTTTTAGAAGTGCATGGAAGGACTATGTGATACAAGAGGGGTTTAGATTGGTCAGAGATAAGAGTGATTTGGTAAGAGTAAGTGGACATTGTGCAAGAGATAACTGCCGTTGGAAAATTCATGCATCTATATGCCCTGATAAAACAACTTTCAAGATTAAGTCTATCGGACCAGACCACACTTGTGTTAGAAAAGGTAGAATCCCAGAAGCTACATCACCTTGGATTGCTAACAAGCTCATAGATCTTATTAGATCAAATTCAGATATTAAAATTGCCGGTATGATGGTAGAAATGCAGAAGTATGGGGTGTAACCTAGTAGAATACAGTTGTATAGGGCCAAGAAGAGGGCATTAGATGAGATAGATGCAGGACACGCTGAGTCCTATGCTAAGCTTCCAATGTATAAGGGGTTAAGAGGACAAACCCTAAAGCAGTATTGGAATTAGAATACAATAAGCCTGACCTCTCAGTTCTACACCTTCATTTAAAAGGATGTTTGCCACCTTTCCTGCTATGATTGATGGATTCCTAAAGGGGTGTAGGCCATGGATAGGGTTTGATGGATGCCATCTAAAAGGAACATATGGAGGTGTACTATTGGCTGCCATTTCTATTGATGGGAACAATGGCTTGTTTCTTGTAGCATTTGGCATTGTTGAGAGTGAGAACAAGGACAATTGAGAGTTTTTCTTTGGTCATCTGAAGAACCAAATTGGAGAGGGCAGGGATAAGCAACCTTGGACATTTATGACTGATATGCAGAAGGGGTTAGGGGAGGCAATCAACCATATCTTCCCAAATGTCTACAATAGGCACTGTTGCAGGCATGTATATGCAAATTTCAAAGCTAAGCACCATGGTTTGTTGTTGAGAAATAGCTTTTGGATGGCTGCTAGGGCTTATAATGCAAAAATATTTAAGTATGCAATGAAAAAAATAAAGGACCAAAGTAGGGAAGCTCATGATTGGCTTGATAACCTACCATTATCATCATGGACAAGGTTTAGGTTTGATCCAATGGCAAGGTGTGATAGTATCACAAATAACATCACTGAGAGCTTCAACAGTTGGATTGTGGACTTGAGGTATCTGCCTGTATTGAGCTTGGTGGAGCAGCTAAGGCCGAGTAAACTGATGGGCAGGTTTTGACATGAGGTTGCAATCAGTATCAACTTGGAACATTGTTGTATCCCTAAGGGTTTTGGCAAAGTTGAACAATAATAGAGAGGATGGTAGAAAGTGTACACTTCTAGTAGCTGATGACAATGAATTTCAAGTTAGTGAGTTGAGCATCAACTACATTGTTAATCTTGAGAGGATGAGCTGTGAGTGTAAGGCATGGGATGTGAGTGGGATTCCTTGTGGGCATGTTGCTGCATGCATATCTTACAGAAGGGGTATGCTTGAGGACTTTTGTGATCCTTGTTTCCACAAGGACAAATTTGTGAAGACCTATGAAGGTATGATACATCCTATACCAGACATGAAGCTGTGACCTGATATTTTCATCACTCCTCCAACTGTTTTATGCCCACCTCTGAGAAGGCTGCCTGGCAGGCTTAGGAAGAACAGAAAAAGGCAAGCAGATGAGCCAACATCAAGTCAAAACAAGTCAAGCACACTTAGGTGTGCACTGTGCAAGGAGCTTGGACACAATAGGAGGACATGCCAGAGAGCTCCTATAAGGGCAGGGGTATGACTAACACCTACCAATTTTGCAAATCCTTTTTTTTTTGTTTTATTTCTTCTTTCTAAGGGGATTTTGCACCCCTACATTACAGGTAAATGGCAATAGGAGGACTGCTGTTGTTGCCACCACTGCTGCTGATGCTGCCACCACTTCTGCTGCTGAGACAACTACTGGTGGTGCTCGTTCAAGCTCCCAACCTGCATTAACAACCATAGCCTGATATTTTCTTTTTGGACATGACTGTAATTGCTTAGGGATTGGATTTTGTAAATGTTCTTAGGGATCCAAATTTGTAATTGGCAGTCTTTTTGGACATGACTGTAATGATTGTAATGGCTTAGGGATGTTAGCTGTGCTTAGGGATGTTAATTTGTAATTGGATGAATGAAAGATTTTATTTTGGACTTAACAGTCTTTTTGAACATGACTGTATTTATAAATGTTAATTTGCAATTGGATGAAAGATGTCTTTTGGACTTGACGGTCTTGTGTTATGAGATGCATTATTATTGCTATGTATGGGTACAATTGGACATTAGAATGAGAATAAGTTGTGTCATTTTGGAGTTCACTGTTATATGATTTGTAACTTTTGGACATGAATGTTACATGATTGTTGATATTTGGACATTTATGTTACAAGACTACCTTGTTAGTTGGACAACTGTTATAATGATGTCGAGGTTTGGACATCTCTGCAATATTTACCATGCACTATTGTAACATCTACTGTAAATAATATTGTGCACAGCTGTTGCAAAATAACAAAGCCAATTAGAAATAGTTTGACAACACAAATTACTTCACTAAAGAAGAAGACACAATCATTACATAATAGGGGTGCAAAGCATAATCTTGGGGAATGACAGCCTACTTCCCAAACCCTACTACTTCACTCCAATGGCAATGGCCACTAAACACATCAAGAAGCATCCTATTAAAGCCATTTTTAACATTTTCATGATCTCTTCCAAGCTGTCAACCCTCATACTTAGTAGCCTGTCATGCTCCATTGAACCACCAAACTGTAAATGTGCTTCAGGTACAGTCTGGGTGCCAAGTTGGGGTGCAAGAAGCCCAAGATTGGTAGGATTGCACCATGCAAACATGTTGCATTCTCCGAATGGACATGTGTAGTACAGCTTCTGCTTGTTATTGTGGGACCATGAAACCTCAATTGAAGCCTTCTGTCCATAATTGTAATTTTTGTCCTCATATTTCAGGTCACATGCTTGATTCAATCTCTTACGTCCAATACTTGAAGATGACAAAGACATTGACATTCACAATCTGCAAATAAAAAGGAAAGTAGTGATTAGGCAATAAACAGGAAAAAAAAAAAGGGAAAAAAACACACTGGAGACTTTTATCAAACACATGGTGTGCAATATATTGGGACTGAGCCCTTTAGTGATAAGTTTTGCTCTTTTGCTCTACTTGTAGATGCATATCTACCAGTAGATGTTTAGGGATTAACAGATATAGCGAACCCTGATTTCGTAGCAAACCCTAATTTTCCCCTACGTTTGCTAAACCCTAATTTTGTAACTCAAGTTTAGCTCAGTTTACATTTAATCTGCAATTATGTTGTATATTTCTCCTTTGCAATCACACACAATCCAAGTTGTCCCCCTCGTACTTAGGGATCGAAAACCCTAGTTTGCCTCAGTCCCTCGTTGTTTTTTTTTGTTCTTCTTTTGCAATCACACAGAATACCCCCTTGTGTTAAAATGACAATTTGAAATTGTAAGCGGGAAATGCCTGGCACGTGAGAGAGTTTTGCTTTATACTGTACTATACATTATAAGGGTAAAGTTGGAATTTTTAAAATATGCATTTATGACATCATTAAAAAGGTACACTTTTTGGACGGAACCCTAACAGATGACACGCCTGATTCATTTGAAAAGGTTTTGGTCATGGTATGTTACATTTTGAAACTTGGTGTCCTTGACTGTAATTATACCATAACCTCAGGGACATAGGTGTAATTTGCCCTAATTTTTAGTAATATTTTCTTAACATTTCAAATTAAATATTACTCCTTTCGTCAACTTTTTATTTTTACGGTTGCTCAATTTTATAAATTCTATTTATGTCTTTATGTGTTTGTTAATATTACATGTTTCAACCACTTCATCGTTAACGAGACTCACCTCTTTATCAGAGACATTGGACAACTTACGAAAGATGATCAATACCAAAATTAACGTGTAAAGTCAATATGAAATAATTATTTTAAGATGGAAGGGAGTGTTGAACATATTCGGTGATCGCTTTTTATCAATATATTGAGAGGCCGATGGATGACTCAAAACTCTTCCAAACCTTTTTAGTCTTTGAATAAAGAAACATTTCAAAGAAAACTACCAATAGATTTCTCAAAAAAAAAATTATATGTCGCATCCGTATCTGCCAGCCAACGCCCAAAGGCTGAAATTCAACACCGAAAAGATCCAACTCTCCAACTTTCAAATTTACACCATGAATAAAACATACTTCCTGTTGGACGAAATCGGCCTGCCCAATGATGATCCCAAAGAAAAAGATGTTTGGCTTAGATGAGGACTAGTATTTTGAAGGGAAATTTGTACAAAATATCTTTCTGGTTTGGATCTATTGTAAAAAGACCCTCAGAGTTATAAAAGTTACAAATAGATACATGAATTCGCAAAGTGTTGCTATAGGCGACTGTTGTAACCAAATGATAGAAATGTTTAAATTGACCCTCTATATAACCCCTAATTTTAGATCTACCATTTGTTTCCTCTTTTTGAATGATGCCCATCGCGTACCCATCTCCAGTCTTAGTCGATGGTCGTTCTCAAGTTGTTCTGCAGGCACCCTAGCCTTGGCCGATGACCGGCGCTCCCTCCCTTTCCCCTCTTTTCGCCCCCTTCCCCTTTCCCCTCTTTTCTCGTCCCCTTCTTGTTGCCTCACCTACTTGCTCACGCCGGCCCTAATTAGGCTTGGGGTTGTGGCGATAAAGGGCATGCTAGATTGGCTGCAGTGTGGCTGAGGTGGTGGCACTGCCCCTCTGCTCGAGATTTTTTATGATGGGTCTGGCGATGCAGATTGAGTTTACGATGGGGTTCGCAGTGGGGTAAATGGACAGGTGGTCGCATTTGATTATGGGGAACGATGGCAGTAAAGGGTTCATGATGGGTGATCTAGACTAGTTGCATCGCAGGAGCAGGGGGTGGGTGGTGGCATAAATGGGCGATGGTGGTGGTGGATGGGGCGTGCTGTGGCGGCTAGGGTTTTAGTTGTAAGAGTGGGAGCTGGGGTTTTGGTTGGTGATGGTGGTGGCTAGGGTTAGGGATTGATTAGATTGGAGAAGAAATTGAGACTTGAGTGAGAGTAAAAAAAAGAGAATGAGGGTACTTTTCTCTTTTCAACGAAATTAAAAATGTATCAAACGAACCTTTTAAGAGAGTGAGTATCAGGCCCCGTCAATTTGGATGATTTCTCAAACAAATGCAAAAAAATTAACACCATAGGAGGCCATTTGTAACTTTTGTAATTCTAAGAGTCTTTTTGCAATAAGTCCATACCATAGGGGTATTTTCTAGTTAATCCTATTCTGAAAGTTCACAAACATTTTACTTCATGACCTATCTTTTCAATTTTACATGTTTTAGTCTTGAGTTTTACTTGTAAAATTAGTAACTACCTAACTCTATTTTTTTGTCCAATCCATAATTGTGCTCCTATATTGTCATGGACAAAAGTATCAATTTACTTATAATTGTGGCAAAAAATCAATTTCATGTCTCCTTTCATTAGTGGGAACTGCCCCCTTTCCAGCCATCGCGACACACACACACCCCCATCCACACATAAATGACACAGACAAAATACAGGACCACGGCCCCCACCCCCGATCACCCATTACCACATGGCCTGCACATATAGTCACACAACACCTCCCCCCCCCCCCCCTCCAAAAGAAAGTGGGACTTGAGTGGGAGAAAAAAACAAGAAGTGAGGGTACTTTCATCTTTTCAACATACAAAAATCTATTAAACGCACCTTTTAAGAGAGTGAATATCACGCCCCGTCAATTGGATGATTTCTCTAATTGTTGCAAGGGGAAAATGACACCACCGGAGACCATTTGCAACTTTCATAACTCTTAGGGTCTTTTTGCAATAGATCCATACCACAAGGGTGTTTTGTTGCAATTAACCCTATTCTAAAAGTATAGAAGAATTTCACTTCGTGACCTATATTTACAATTTTTACACGTTTGAGTCTTGAGTTTTATATGTGAAATCAGTAAGTGACTAACTCTATTTTTCGTCTGAGTTCCTAATCTATGCTCCTATATCGTCATTGGCAAAGGTGTCAATTTACTTGTAATTATGGCAAAAACAAAATTTTATGTCCCTTTTTATTAGTGAACCGCTCCCTTCCCCAGCCACCGCGACAAACACACACACACAAAATACACCCATCCACACACAAACGACACAAATAGAACATAGGACCATGGCCCCTACCCCTGATCACCCATTACCAGATGCCCTGCACATACCGCGAGAAGAAATTGGGACTTGAGTGGGAGTAAAAAAAAAAGTGAGGGTACCTTTATCTTTTCAACATATTTAAAATGTATCAAACGCACCTTTTAAGAGGGTGAGTATCATGACCCGTCAATTTGGATGATTCTCTAAGCGTTGCAAAAAAAATTGACACCACAAGAGGATATTTGCAACTTTTGTAACTCTGAGGATCTTTTTGCAATAGGTTCATACCACAGGAGTGTTTTGTGCAATTAACCATATTCTGAATGTACACAAAAACTTTACTTCATGATTTATATTTTCAATTTTTACACGTTTGATTCTTGAGTTTTACTTGTAAAATTAGTAAGTGTCAAACTCTATTTTTCGTCCAATTCCTAATTGTGAATTGAAAATCTATCAAACACACCTTTTAAGAGAGTGAGTATCACGCCCTATCAATTTGGATGATTTCTCTATCCATTGCAAAAAAATTTACACCACGGGAGGCTATTTGTAACTTTTGTAACTCTGAGGATCTTTTTACAATAGGTCGACACCACAGTCGTATTTTTGTGCAATTAACCCTATTATGAAAGTACACAAAAATTTTACATCATGACCTATATTTTCAATTTTTACACGTTTGAGTTTTGAGTTTTACTTGTAAAATTAGTAAATGTCTAACTCTATTTTTCGTCCAATTCTTAATTGTGCTCCTATATCGTCATAGCAAAAGCGTTAATTTACTTATCATTAAGGCCAAAAAACTAATTTTTTATCCCTTCCCATTAATGGCTACCGCCCCCTTCCCTAGCCACTGCAACACATAAACACAAACATAAAACACACCCATCCACACACAAGTGACACAAACAGAATATAGGACCAGCCCCCACCCTCGATCACCCATTACCACATGCCCTGCACATAAAGTCATATAACCCCCCCCCCCCCCCCCCCGGGGGGAGAAGAAAATGGGACTTGAGTGGGAGTAAAAAAAAGGAAAGTGAGGGTACTTTCTTCTTTTCAACATATCAAAAATCTATCAAACGCACTTTTTAAGATAGTGAATATCGCGCTCCGTCAATTTGTATGATTTCTCTAACCGTTGCAAAGAAATTGACACCACATGAGTTCATTTTCAACTTCTGTAACTCTGTGGGTCTTTTTGCAATAGGTTCATACCACAGGGGTACTTTGTGCAATTAACCATATTCAGAAAGTACACAAAAAATTTACTTCATGACCTATATTTTCAATTTATGAGTTTGAGTCTTACTTCTAAAATTAGTAAATGTCTAACTCTATTTTTTGTCCAATTCCTAACCGTGTTCCTATATTGTCATGGGCAAAAGCGTCAATCTACTTGTAATTATGGGAAAAAAATCAAATTTATGTCCTTTTTCCATTAGTGGCAACCTCTGCCTTCCCCAGCCATCACGACACACACACACACAAAGAAAGAAAACACACCCATCCACACACAAACGACACAAACATAACATAGGACCGCGGCCCCCATCTGCGATCACCCATGACAACACGCCCTGCACTTACACAGTCACACAACCCCCCCTCCCCCCAGAAGAAAGTGGGACTTGAGTGGGCGTAAAAAAAAGAAAGTGAGGATACTTTCGTATTTTCAACGTATTAAAAACTTATCAAACGAACCTTTTAAGTGAGTGAGTATCACGCCCCGTCAATTTGGATGATTTCTCTAACAATTACAAAAAAATTGACACCACAGGAGGCCATTTGCAACTTTTGTAACTCTGAGAGTCTTTTTGCAATAGGTCCATATCACAACAATATTTTGTTGCGATTAACCCTATTCTGAAAGTACACAAAAATTTCACTTCATGGCTTTTATATTAAATTTTTACATGTTTGAGTCTTGTCCTTCTTATGCATTGTGTTATAACTTTTCTTGATTTTTCTTGTAAGCCAATAGCATTGTGCGCTAACTCTCTCCATGACTAGTTGTAACGCCCTGAATTATAAAAAAAAAAAAAAAGTACCCCTATCACGCTTAGGCATTACTTATTACTTGCACTTGGTAAGGGACCAACAAATTATAAGGTGACTTATTTTTATAAATTTTCTATTCTTATCTTAGGACATAACATCCCTCCCTTTGGTATAAGTACATGTTTCTTGTAACAATATTAGATGTTGAGATTATATCTTTGTATGAGTTATATAGCCTTTCTAGTGAGGTGCCTTAGTTATGAAAGGATCCTTAACAGACCACCTATATGATTATGGAAGTGGGGCAGCTTCCTCTGAGAGTTGAACTAATTTTTTAGAGTACTCATGAAAGTTGGTATAAAGCACATGGCCATACTATGCTAACTTATGAAGCTTGTTATGTGATACCTTAAGTTTCATGTGTGTGATCAGCTTCAAGGTATTCTTAAGTAGTCATCATTTCAAGGCCGAGTCCACTTTGATTATAATACGAGAAGATTGAAACAACTAGTGAAGGTTTAAAGACGGAACCACTTTCACAATACATTAGATTCTTACCTTTGCCCAAAATCTAAGGCCCTGTTTGACACAGTTTTTTTTTCAGTTTTGAAAATTGAAAAAAAAATTTGCGTTTGGTAATTTTTTTCTTATTCAGTTTAAAAAACTAGTTTTTAAACTGAAGTAGAAAAAAAACTCCAAAAATGAGTTTTTTTTCAGTTTTGGTTTTTTTTTTTAGACCACTACCACCACCCTCCCACCGCTGGCAACCACCGCCCACCGCAGGCAGCCATCACCGGCCGCCGGCGGCAACCTCCGGCGACCACCGCCGACCGCCACCAGCCACCGCCACGCCCCACCACCGCCACCGCAAACCACCACAAAAAAAAACTCAAAATAAAACATGTGTTATCAAACACCCACTTGTTTTTGTAAAAAAATAAAATTAAGCTACTCTTTAATTTTTTTTTTTGAAACTAAAAACAAAAAAAAGTGTTGTCAAACAGAGCCTAAGTTGTTGAACTTTTTTTACTAGAATAAGTGGGGGACTGGGAAGTATATAAACAGAAAAGATTCTTTTTTTTTTAGTAAAAAGAATGGTCTTGAGAAATAATAATTTTTTTGTGAAAACCCTTTGATATATGTTATAGTCCCGTTGCGCATGAGAAAAAATTATTTTGTCACATGTACTTTGTGGAAACAGTTGTCCAAGATTGATGTTTTAAAGAAAATTTAAGGAGTATATGTATGGAAACACTTATTACTCTTTGACATCTTAGAGTGTGTTTGATGCGGTTTTTTTTTCTAGTTTTTTTTTTCAGTTTTGGAAATTGGAAAAAAAAAGTGCGTTTGGTAACCATTTTTTTTCCTTCTCCAATTTAAAAAACCAGTTTTTTAAACTGAAGAGTAAAAAAAAAAACTCCAGAAACTGGTTTTTTTTTTTCACTTTTGGTTTTTTTTTTTTGAGACCACCACCCTCCCACCGCGGCAACCACCGCCGGCAACCACCAGCCACCGCCGACCACCATCACTGTCGACCACCGCCACCACAAACCACCAAAAAAAAAAGTCAAAATAAAAAGGGTTACCAAACACCAAAAAAAATAAACTCAAAAAAAAAAAGGTTATCAAACACCCACTTGTTTTTGTAAAAAAAAATAATAATAAACTGCTAAACTGCTTGCTCTTTAAAAACTAAAAACCAAAAAAAAAAATTATCAAACCAACCCTAAAGAGTGCGTTTGACACTCTTTTTTTTCCTCTTTTTTTTTCAGTTTTGAAAATTGAAAAAAAAAAGTGCGTTTGGTAATCATTTTTTTTCCTTCTCCAATTTAAAAAATCAGTTTTTAAACTGAAGAGTAAAAAAAAACCTCCAGAAACTGGTTTTTTTTTTAGACCACCACCACCACTCTCCCACCGCCAGCAACCACCTCCGCCCGCCGACAGCCACCTCCGGCCGCCGGCGACTGCTGGTAGCCACCGCCGGCCGCCGACGACCACCGCCGGCCACCACCACCGTCGACCACCGCTAAGCCCCACCACCGCAAACCACTCAAAAAAAAAGTCAAAATAAAAAGGGTTACCTAACACCCAAAAAAAAAACTCAAAAAAAAAAAAGGTTATCAAACACCCACTTGTTTTTGTAAAAAAAAAAATTAAGCTGCTCTTTAAAAACTGAAAACAAAAAAAAAAGTTTTGTCAAACCAACCCTAAATGTCTCACTAACATAAAACAGTTATGTAGTAACTCCTACACGGAGTTCCAATTAAAGTCACAATCATTAACACTCCCTCTTATCAAAACTTTCTAATATAATCTTACTAACTCTGAAAATAAACTGCTAACTCTCAGTCACACAACTGACCCTCTATTCCAGTCTCCTCTATTGATCATCTGAAAGTAAAACAATAAGAAAATAAGCTAAGTGCCCTATAAGGTCACTCAACGGACCAATAAAAAGGAATATAGAAATGTCAAACGAGATTACGGAGGTACAAAATTTTAACGAGAATAGATTCTAGACCGAATTTCAAAATGCCAAAATACATATCCTTGTACGGAGACAGATACTAGAAAACCATTCAGAATAAGGTCACGCATGCTATCAGTGACACATGAGACAAGGTTCAGAAAAATAAGATCGCGATTTCTAACTCATCCTAATGAGCTAACCCACATTCCAATCCACGCGGGTAAGTCAGAAGCAAAATAGTCGCATACACTGTAACATGACTCACAGAATTATAAGGAAATTGACAAAACAACAAAAGAGAGAGCGAAAGAAAACTAGGATCTTAAACAATTCAATATTTCTCAAGAAAATAATCTAAGGAATGTCAAACAATATATAATGAGTTATGGCAAAAGGAATAGAGATGTCAAAAGGGTCCGGCTGGCCCGGACCATTTTTGGGCCCGGACTGGCCCTAACCCTAGGGCTTGGGCCAGGGTCAGGCCGAATTATTTGAGAAACAGGCCCGGCCCGACCCTAAAATGACCCGTTTTTGGCCAGCCCTAAAATGGCCCGGCCCCCTTTTGGCCCGAAACTGGCCCCCTTTTGTCCCTAAGGTTGACCCTATTTCTGGCCCTTTTTTGGCCTTACACACATGCCCTCTTTTGGCCCTAAGGTTGGCCCCTTTTTAGCCCTACACACAGGCCCTCTTTTGGTCCAATATTATTGTATACACACATTATTATATATAAGTGTGCATGTCCAACGATGATCGAATGAGTAATGAATCTGAACATGAATTATGATGATCGTTCTTCCTTGGTGCAATAATCAAAGATATGTTTGACGTAAAACAAGAATTAGATTACAAAGATTACAATCGAACCATGAGAAATCATGAGCCTCCTTGAAGAGGCCTTAGCAGTCTTGGATGGGCTGAACTTATTTGTCAAAAAATACCAAACCGACTAATTCCACCCTCTTACATATAAATTAGTATTGGCACTGTGCGTTAAAAAATAACTGTTAAAAAACATATAAAAGCTTGTATTTATATTATTAAATAATAACAAAATAGATAGTAAAATAATAATATTATTTTCACTTTTTATGAGTTTTCAATCACTTTAAAAAATAATTGTTATTCTTTCAGCAACGAAAGAAGAATTAAAATATCAAATAGTAGAAATAGTCTCTTTCAAATAGTATCTAGGGCAATTTAGCGTTGCTACTACTTGCTTGGATACACATAAGGTAAAAAGTTTATGCATATGACTTCAACAGATGTTTATTGAAAAAAAAAGAGAGAAGAAGATGTTACTATATTAGAAAAGGAAAGAAAAGCCAAATACCTGCAAACATTTGCAAAATTTTAAAGAGCTTTTGTATTAAGCAATTTGATAGATATAATTGTCATTTTCTATTTATCAAACTTCCGAAAAAATGCTACTTATAAATTATAATGTTAGTAGGCCAAAAAAAGCTTGTCAATATTACACCAAATTAATATGTATCAATCTCAACCAATTAGTTTGATGTATTCTTTTTGACCATCGACGCAAATAAATAATAAGAAGTTGAGAATAAAAAAAAAAATTTGGCCCTGGCCCACCCCAAGCCCAGCCCTAAATATTGGGCCTAGGGTCAAGCTTTGGACTGGCCCCATATATCCAGATTTCAGGCCCGGACCCTATTCAGACTCGTTTTTTAGTCATCAGGTCCGATGCCGACCCGTTTTCTTTGGAGGGCCGTTGGGTCGGGCTGGCCCGGCCCATTGACATCTCTAAAGGAAGCACCGCTCAAAACTCAATAAAATAACGGAGAACAAGAGACAAGTGACTGATGTAACTTCCATGCATGAATTCAATATGCATGGCCACGTAAGGCACTGGTAATGGATGATGTCAAATAAAAACATAATTTCCCCATTGTACGTGTAAAAACAAAAAGAAGCCAAGTCATTGGTACATGAATCAAGATTATTAGTTAGGATATAAAAAGTACTTGTATGCACGTGTAAAGCCAAGATTGCAAGAAACCGGAGGCGAGCAGTTAGAGATAGAAGGAAAAAAAATATAAAATACTAGTACAAATATGTAGAATTAAACCCAATGATGATTCGAAATGGAAAAAGTGAACCCGTACAAATGTAGAATTAGTTGGTGCAACGCTGAATTAGATTTCAAGAGCAGTAAAATCTTATCTCTAATTGTATATATCAACTTCAAGTCTTGATCTTCTCAATCCAATTGTATCAAAGTGCTAAAAATTAACACACCCAAAGGTTTCAATTAAGTTCTAACAACAACGAAAATTCGTAGAATTCTTACGAAACCTCTTTTCAATAATCAAATCAAACTCTTACCTCAAAGCAATTTGCAAAATTCCTAGAAATCTTTTCTTAGGAATTTTTTGGAAGCTCTTCTGAGGTTTCTTGTATTGTTAGGGAATATATATTGTACGTAAAATATCAGATTCCTAAAAGAAATATGATTATATTCCAATAGCAATTAAAATTACAAATACCCATTACGTCCCCGAAATTCTCTAATTTAATAAAATTGGTCGTACTAAAGCCCAAATTTAATTGGGCCATCTAAACCCAAAAGTATAACTTACTTTTCAAAGAGAAAATTCTGAATTATTTTTTAGGCCCATGCACTAAGAGGAAAAATTATGAAGACAAAAACATATTTAAATATTCGGGGTCTTACATAGTAGAGTTGTCTTTGAACTACGTCTCCCACACGTGACTTCATCTCATTAGTCATCCTAAAGGCCAGTATCGCTAAGGCTATCTCCATGTACTCTGATATCGTGAATAACCTAGAGTTATACTTTAAACTCATGGGAAGCGGGCTATACATACACCACTTCTCTTAAGTAGACTTACAGAGATGCCCCCATACTTAAGCATCCCAATAAAATCTATTTAGGCATGATAAGCATTTAAAGCTTATTAACAATTAAACGTAAAATATACCAAGCATTTATCCTTGCGATTACATTCTTCTGAGGTACTTTACTTATTGAACTCAAGCTTGATATTTCAAGTATTGAGTCAAGGTTCCTTTGTGGGTGCTCAAATGTTGCATGTGCTTTAAACCTGTCCCATGCAAAGTTTTATTTACTAAGCCCCTTGCAAGGCCACTTATTAATGGGCCAGCCAAATATTGAGTTGATTTACATAATTTATAGTGATTATATCATTGCTAATCAAATGCTTGCATAGCTATGTCTCATATTAATGCGCCTAGTCTTATGATTGTAGACATGGCTACAGGCTCTTGACAGTTGGACACACTGTCTAATTGATAGAAACTAGTTGCATAGGTTTGGGCCATATAGAAAACTTTTGACAATTCCTTAACCACTCGGCTTCCTTGCTTTTAGAAGTTAATGCTACAAACTTTGCTGCCATACTTGAATCACCAATGCACATACACTCCCCACACACCCCAAAAATGGTGAATATATAACCGCTGAGTGAAGAATAGTCACCGCTCTCACTTATCCGACTAGCATCAATGATTTCTTTTGGTACCAATATGTATGTGTGTGTGCATGCGCGCGTGCACGCACACATGTATGTATATGTATATAAAAAATCACATATCTTATAATGCAAAGTCAAGCCCTTTTAAGCAAGACCTTGAACGCAACTTGCCTAATCTAGTCTACTAGGATTACTCGTATACATATTAAGCTATCCTACTGCAAAAGCAATACTTGGTCTTGTACAATCATACGATACATCAGCCACCCTATTGCAGTATCGTATTTCAATTATGAGATAGCTTTTCCCCCCATTCCGGGTACCAACTTAAAGCTAGAAGCAAAAGGTGTACTCGTAGGTGCATAATAAAAATGGTTAAATTTCTTAAGCACTCTGTACGTGTAATGAGACTGATACAATACAAATCCTTTTTGATTTCAGATCATATTGATACCGAATATTATATCAACAACACACGTATATCTCGTATCAAAGTTATTTGAAAGATTTTTCCTGACAAATTTCACTTGCTCTAACAATAACACATTTTATGTTATATTTACTGTACACACTTTTCTGATAAGCAAATTTTGAACCAATTTGGTAAGAAAACTTTATCAAATTTTCATGCCAGTGTTTTGGTGCATATTCAAGTCTATAGTGTGTTAACCAATTTATGTCCTTGTGCTCTTGTTTTATTCATGACAAAGTTCTCAGGTTGTTCCATGTAAATTGTTTCATCTAATTCACCTTTTAACATCCATTTGGTGGATTTCAAACTTATATATGGAAGCCAAAGCAATTAGGACCTAATGGTAGCAATCTTATCTTCGGGTGCATAAGCGTCAAAGTAACCTATACCTTCCTTTTAGGAAAAACCTTTAGCAACTAGCCTTGGCTTAATCTTATCTATGATTCCGTCAACTTCCTTTTCTTTTTGAAAATCAACTTACATCCTATGGTCTTTGAAACAAGAGGTAGGTCAACCAATTTCCCATTTTGGTTACCCATGATGCGATCCATTTTAAATTGACGAGTTCTTTTAGGAATGCAGCATCTTGAGACTTCATAGCCACATAAGTTTCAAGGTTTGCTTTATCATTTAAGGCTTGTAAGGTTTGATTACTTTGTTCCTTTCTAGTTCCTTCAACAACATATACGATGAAGTCCGACCATGGTCCTTTGCAATCCTTTACCATTTTCTTCTCCTATGTTATTCTTAATTAAACCTTATTGTGATTCCCAATCACAAACTCCGATTTTATTTACCTGGTTTTATAGGTTTATGGTAATTTCATGAATCCATAAGCTCTATATGCATTGCATAGCCAAGGAAGATGCATTCAACATTTCACCTAGTTTCTTGTATTAATTGCATATAGTCCCCTCGTGGTTCAGTCGAGCTGCAAGAAGAAACCTTGGGTCACAAAAGTTGGAAAAAGAGATCTAAGGAGGTAATTATGTTGCATCCGAGAGTTCCCGTAATAGAATGAAGGAATTGTCCGAATACCCATATATATGAACCCTAAAGATCACAGTTGTTGTATATGCGTGATGTTGGTATATAGATCTAAGCTAGTGTTTGAAACACTTTTTGTTTTCAGTTTTTTATTCAGTTCTGAAAACTAAAAAAATTTAGTTGTTCGATAGACAGTTTTTATTTTTTATTTTCCTTCAGTTTTATAAATTAGTTTTTAAAATGGGGCGTTTTTGGATCTCCATTTTGGAGTTTTCAGTTTTGATCTTTTCTTTTTATGAAATTCACCTTTCAACTTTTATTGGAAGTATTTTATGTCTCTTTTTCCCTTTAATCTTCATCACTAACACCTATCACCCATGAACACCAAACTGCCAACATTGCGAACCACCATACCCATTAACTGTTGCCGCCACCGCCAATGACTTCCACCCATGAACACCAAACTACAAACACTGCCAATCATTGACTGTCGATCTGCCACCACCATTGATCAACACACCTGAACAACAAACCTACCAACACCGCCAACCACCATAACTATTGACCGTTGCCACCACCTCCACCAGTGACCAACACTGACGAACACTACTAATCACCATAGCCACAAATAACCATAACCACCACCACCACAACTAACCAACACCGCTAAATATCAAACCCTCTAACATCAGTCACCAACACCGCACAACCACTCCTCTAAATCCGAATCTCCATCATATTGATCACCATTTTCCCTATAACAAACACCATGAAAAGATTTCATCCATCTATTAGCCCTAGTATATCTGATTTGCTTAGGTAAATTCCAAGCCAATCAAACCATTCACCTGATCAAATCCCAATCAAACCAATGTATTCCTAATTCTCGAGCTAGTCTGCTATTGCCATTGTAGTAGTTGGACAATTGCAGATGAGATGTGTTAGTCATTGTGGGGCACTTCTGGTTGTTGAATGTAGAAGCTCAGAGGAAACTTTCAAATATTGGAAAATGAAATAAAAGAGAAGAGATGAAAAGTAAAAAGGAGAAAAGAGGAAAATAGGAAAAAAAATAAAAGTAAAAATCAATTATACAAATCTATATCAAACAACCCACCAGTTTTATAAATAAAGAAAACTCAAAGAGGTTTTGGTTTTTGTTTCTTTTTTAAAAACAAAAACTAAAAATATGTTTCAAACACGCCATAAGGTTTTTGTTTGAATGCAATGTTGGATGAGGCTGGGCTTGTGGTGTGTTGACATGGCTGGGATCATGGTGGGTGGATAGAGTTGGGCTGTTGGATGCGAATGCTGTCAATAACGGTTGCTAGTTTACGGGGCTGGCTATGGATGTTGGACGGGGCTATGGGTAGGGACAAGGCTGTAGGTTGAGTCTAGTGCTGATGGTGGCAGCGAACATGGCTGGTGCTGGTCATTGGGACAAACATGGCTGGGGCTGGGGCTGGGGCTGATGGTAGCGATGGACATGGCTGAGGCTGGTGGTGCCGATGGCGCATGAAGCTGGGGCTAGTGGTAGACAATGGTGGTTATGATGGATGGCTCTGGGTTGGTGAGGGTGGCGGCTAAGGTTAGCTTGGTTAGAGTGGAGAAGAAATTGGGACATGAGTGGGAGAGAAAAAGAACTGAGGTAATATAGTGACTTATATGTTAATATCTATTAAACGCATTTTTTAAAAGCGTGAGTATCACATCTTGTCAATTTGAACTATTTTTCTTACGATTGAAATAAAAATTGGTATCATAGGGGGAGCATTTGTAACCCAAGGTGTCTTTTTATAACTCGCCCAAACCATGAGTGGTATTTATGAGATCAGCTGTAATATGTTTCTGTTAGGTTCTGAAACTCTTTAATCGGGACATTGAGTCATTCACTCACTCCCGACAATGCTCAGCCCCTCAGTATAGTTCTACAACACCCATATTCTTAGGTACGACAAGTTTAGTTTCCTTTTTTTTTTCATAGAATTCATAAGGTATTGTGGGGATTTTCTTAGTTGGTACTTCGTTTAAAATATGATATGCACTTACGAATGTTTTTTTTTCCTGAAAATCATGATTAAGACTAAAATTAGACACCAAAGCATTAACCATTTCTACTAGTCTTCTTCTCTTCTAATACTAAGTGTTAGCCCTATGGTTAGATAGCCTAGACTTATATATTGTTTTGATGATAACTACACATTGATCATGTTCTAATGTGTGCTTTGAGTGGATTCTTAGTAGGTATGTTTTGATGATAACTACACATTGATCATGTTCTAATATGTGCTTTGAGTGGATTCTTAGTAGGTATATACATACACACTCATGAGACACATTTGGGAAGTTGGATATCTGGATTAAAGCCAAAAAAAGCTTAATCTAAATTGGACATGTTATGGAAGCTTTATCAAGTCCACTGTCAAATAGTAACAAAGAATGCATAGGCTAAGTTACTATCAATTATGATTGATTTTTACTATTATGTAACTAGTCTTGGTTTAATGCTTGTATTGATGACTATGGCCTAAAATGACCCTAGGAAACTTTGTGCATTGCATGTGAGTTCATAACCTTTCAAACAAGTGTGTATCTTGAAAATGGGTGAACTTTGGTACTTACTCTTATTTTATCAAAAATGCTTTGAAGCTAATCTTTTCATACATTGATAAAACTTTTCATTAGCTTTCTAAACCAAAACACGACACCTCAAACTGATTTTTATACATAAAGATATTTCCAAAACAAGGAAGGGGGGTTCTGTGAGGCACTGATAGACAGAAGGGCAATACAGTGGAGTTCATTCCAATCTAGTCTACTACATTACTGGAAATTCAGTTCCAACAGTTACTTTTTAGGATGAGTCACCAATGGCTAGTTTAGAAGTCGACTGCATTGGTAATATAGTGGACTGTAATAGCCGTTTCGGCTCATTCAATGCCTATAACGGCTATTTTTCATATCCTCCTCATATTAATCATTTGGGGCTTCATCATACACTATAGAAACCATATTCTAGGCCTCCATTCATTAGATAAATATTAAGGCTTATAAAATTAAACTTTTCTCTTTTCATCTTCATGATTTTACATCATTGAAGAGAACATTGTTGTGAGCAATTCTTTAATTAAGAGTGAGAATTCTTCAAGTCATCAAGTCTCACATCTCTCTATTGTATTAGAGCTTTATTTGTACTCAATTCATTTCTAGAGGGTTTCTTTGTATACAATTTATCTTGTAAAAGGAATGTGATGAATGCTTGGGTTTGTCAAGTCTTAAGTGAGCTTTGTGGATTCAAGGCTTGTGCATGGTGTGGGGATATCACCAAGTGTTGTGAAGTTTTTGATCTTAACCCTAAAGAAGATTGTTACTAGTGGAGTCCAGTGCTCTTGGAAGGGACTTCCTTGAAGAGGTGAATATAGGTTTGAGGGTAGTTCAAGTCGAACCATATAAATCTCCTTATTAAGTATCTCTAACTCAATCTCTGTACTTATTACTTTATAATTGTTTAAAATTGTGTAGTTAGCATTTTCATCAAAATATTTCTTGGTTTGATTGAGATTCATGATTGTGTTTAATTTAAATTCCTCATTAATTTTCAAAGACGCTATTCACCCCCCTCTAGGGTTGTTTTATTGGTTTCACTAAGCATTGACAAAACCCATTTGTTTTGAATAAATTTAATTTGTGCTCTGAATACTAAACTTTGGAGACTTTTATGATAATTGGGGTAATTTCTGTCGTCGAATTTTTTTTATCCACAGCTCAAAACTTCGGGTTAGAACATGTATCATCCATGTTTGCTCCCATAACTCAAGTTTACTTTGGTCTTGAATCTCCCTATAAAGACTACTCTAAGATGAACAGAGTCTTCTATCATTCCAAATAATCTAGAGCCATGGAACTAAGCTTGTGTTTTTTTAAAGCTTCATAGGCCAAAATAAATGCTAATGTCTCAGATATAGTGTGAGTTCAGTTGATCCCATCTCTCCTTCTTAGAATCTGGGATCAGCTCTTAGGAATAGGTCCATTGATGGACCTCAAGACTCAAGAGTGAACTTTTATCCAATGTCACTAGTTTTGGAGGATAATGGTACTGAGCGTAGCTTTTTGTTGGCTTGCCACATATAGATCAGTCTAGGGCCAAAAGAATGCCAATTATCTTTGAGATAATCCCAGATCTATTTCCTAAAGTATCACCTAACTACAGTATCAGGACCCAGTATTTCAAAAGTACCAAATGAGTACCATTTTTTGAGCCAAATAAGTCTGAAGGCCAACAAACGGTGGAATCCATTATATAGTCCAGGCGCATGACTGTCTTCATGAAATTGTCCATGTGGCAGTCATTTGTCTTTCTTCTTCTTCTTATTCTTCTTCTTCTTCCTCCTCTGCCCCCTTCCCCCCATCTCCCTCCCTCCCCCAACTCTCTCTCTCTCTCTCTCTCTCTCTCTCTCTCTCACACACACACACACACACACACACACATACACACATAACCCATACACTGCGTAACCAGTGTTATCAAGGGCGCGCCTAGGCACAAGGTGCATTCCTTGCTAGACCTGGCAAATGGGTATATCCGCTGGTTACGGGTAATATCCGGTCCAGTTCAGTTTTTTCATTACCCTACCCATGCGGATGGGGCATTACCTATGGGTAAATGATTAATTTTTTTTCAAGCACACAATTAAATTATCAACCATCCAAATATACAAAATTAAATTACAAGCATCAAACCCATTCAACAACCAACCATCCGATCCAACAACCACTGCCATTAGCCGATTTAGTCCCATAGATAATAAAGAACAATAAATATCAAATTTCAGATCACAACAGATTTGAGATCAATAAATTTTAGATCTTCAACATATTTGCGACTGTGGATCAATGGCAGTATAGACCGTAAATCGACAGACAGATCGATGTGTGTGGGACGATGGATCGATGATGTGTGGGACGGTGGTTTGACCAATGGGTGGACGGTGGATTGATCGGTGGCCTTGTCGACTCCTCATGTGCTGTGAAGATCAGAGAGAGAGAGACGATGGGAGATGGCTGGAATAAAAGAGAGGGGGCGATGGCTATGTGATAATTTGAGAAATAGAGAAAAGAGAGGGGCGGTGGAGGAAAAGAGAGAACGGGAGAGACAACCACACTTGGAGGCACCGCGACAGGTGAGAAAAGGAAAGAAAATGAGAAGGGCTAAACCTAAAATTATTTATACTCATATAACAGGTTAAGCTCAGATACCCAGTACCAGATCCAAATCGAATTGGAATTTATTGGTCTGTTAGAAAATGGGTCAATTTTCAGCAAGTCTCTTAATTATGTACTTGTACCTGGATTTTTTTGCACGAGTACAGGTTGACGCATGGGTTCGGGTCATTTTTTTGCCTAGTCTACACCTTATGCCTCGCCTACAGCTAGGCATAGCCCTTTCGAAAAAGCGTGTGCCTAGGAACACAAGGCGATCGCAAAAAAGTCCAAAAATCCTAATTTTTTATTTTTGCATTATGGCATCATCTCAACCATTCATTTTTTTATTCTTCGTTTGATAACACAATAAATCATTATCTAAATCACAAAAATCCCAAAAAACCCAAATCGCTAATCAATCGATTCTCTTATTATTGTTCATTGTACTAGCGTTCCGTTCTCAATTGTTACTATAATACCCCGCATTTTTCGAGCGTGAATCTTTCGAGTTCATTACAATTTTTTTTCTAGCCGACAATAATTATTAGATGTCTAAGGAAAATAAAGGGAGGGGTTATGAAGTTTTGGGGTTAAATTATAATTTTTAAAATTATTAAGGGTCTTTTTTGTAAATATGTAAAGTGTGGGCTATTTGTATAATTTTGCAAAGAATAGCCTAGACTAGATTTGAAAAGTGTATAGTTTTAGCAAACTATATTTTTAAATTTTGACACCTCTTTCTTAGACTAAATGACTAAGTTAAAACAAATAATAAAATATTGGTTATGCGGATACTTGAAGCTCAGGTAAAAGGAAAAAAAGAAGAAGAGAAAGTAGTTAATAAAGAAGTAGAGAGAAACAACAAATAAGAAGGAAAAAAAAGTGCACAGAAGAGAGCTCGGGGAAACAGGAAGACGATAGTGGGGGGGGGGGGGAGGGGAGAGAGAGAGAGAGAATTGGAGGAAATTCTCTAGTATAATTCTCATCTCCTTTCTAGTGTGCATTTCAGTGTGTGTTTGTGTGTTTTCTGTGTGTACAACATATGGTTGACTGTGGGTGTAACTGTGTGTTTTGGTACGTGTTTATGTGGGTGTAAGCTTTAGGATGTGAATTGTTTCAGCTTACAATTACCCTCCCTAGCTTCCTAGGTTCCTATTTTCACTCTCTTTCCCTTGCACATAGGCTTTATAAACTAGATCATCTCCATGTGTGCCATGGATTTAACAGTGCATGTATGTGTGCCTATGAGTGTAGCAGTGTGAGTCTGTGTATATATAAGTGTGAATGCAGGTGTAATGGTGTGTGAATTATGTGTTATTAGAGGTTTATGTGAATGTTTAAGGCTAACGGCCATGGGTGGAGCTTGGCAGAGAAGGGGAAGGAAGAACCACAGTGTGGGTGATTGTGTGTTTGCTGTAGGTGGGGTCTCGGGTGTGTGAATATATCTATGATTTTGGTATAAGTGTGTGTGTTAAGGATACATGTGGGAAGTATAATGTGTCCAAGTGTATTTAGGGAAGCGAAATAGTGAGTTTGTGTGTGTTTCAGTAAACTATCGAGGAATGTGTGTACGTGTGTGTTATGTGTGTTTGTGTTAATGTGTGTAATATGTGTTGTGTTAATGGGTGTGTTTAGGTGTGATTAAGGGTATAAAATTTTATCCAATAGGTGTCTATAGGTAGCAGTGTGTATATGTGAGTGTGCAATTGAGTGTGCTTCGACAGAAGAATGAAGAAGATGAAGAGTGTGTGTGTGTGTGTGTGTGATTAGAATAGTAGTTGTTTTTGTCGCTAAAGGTAGAAAAATTATTTAGATATTTTTTTCATGAATTTTTATAAATAATTTGGACCAAAATCAAACAAAGTCCAAAACAGTAATCCCTAATGTTTTTACGAGACATACACCCTGAAATGTTTGGGAAATTTTTGGTGTCAGCGAAGGGAGGTAAATTATGGTATCGGTTAACCAAAATTATCGAATTATTTGCAGAGCAAATTAAGTTATTTCAATCTAAAAATTTTAGGAGAATCTTATTTACTGATATATTTTATTATTAAAAAATTCGTGCTATTCCGAGGTCAGTAGGTATTTTTAGCCGAACCGGCTTCTGAATGCTCGGTCCGAACACCAGTTCAGAATTTTTGGGCTAAAATGTCTTAAAATACCTTTTAGCCCAAAAATAACTTTAAGATGCCTAAAATAGTATATTAAGATATTTTTGGAATTTTTTTAGTACCAAAAACCCTAGCAGGTGTTTTGGTAATTTGTCACCCCGAAAGGGTATTTTGGTAATTTTATCTGTAAAAAGTATTTTTGAGTAACACATACAATAAGATTATTTTAGCAATTTCAATCACAGGAAGGCTGTTTTGGTGATTTAAGTATGCGATTTTGGTAATTTTATACCTCAGGGGCATTTTAATAATTTTACATATCCAGTAAGGGGGTCGTTCTGCGAATGTACGTGAGTCAAAAGCGAGTTTATAATATGGTAATCTGAACTGTATTCTAATCATTGGACTGTTCCGTTTAGGTTAAGCAAAGGATTATTTGATTAGGATATCTCAGTTGTGGACCCATGTAAGGGTTTCTATCTGAACCTTGAGCCATCAGTTTGCTTTCACAATTATTCTCTCATTTTCTTATAGCCGTTGTTGAATTCAAAGTATGCCTTGATATCGATACGTTATTGCCAAGTAAAGCCTAATATTGAACCTGATCCAATTATTTGAACTCTTATTGGTGCTCATCTTTTATTGCATATTGAGCATTGAACTATGTGCTGATTCCATGATATATGTCTTTTGTATACTGACATCGGGATCTGTACTGTGGTTGGCATTATAAGGCTGGTCTGAAACCTGCGTGGAACGTAGGCTAGAACCTAAATAGACTAGTATTCGTACATCATACATGTGTACATTTTACTGAGCATTGCCTGTTTGGCATTACTATTGCGTATGGTCAGAATCTTCAAAATTTAATAGCATTGTATCGGAATTGATCGTTTGAAGAATGACTGAGAAAAACTGTTTGGATATCTTATCAAAAGGGATTGAGTGAAACTCTTTTCCCTGTTCTTGTCGTGACTGTTTTGAAATCCCTTAACAGCTTGTCTTTGAATCATTGTAACCCCTTCAGGGATTACCTTTGAAGGACCTTACTGAGCTCTCAAAAGCTCACCTTTGTTTGTTCCTTTCTGGAGGTGGCCTCCAGTAGTAGATTGCGTGAGGAAGAGCTAGAGTTGGGTAAGACTTCAAGACAATTACCCTATTACGTGTAAATAGGACCCCTGCGTGGGCTTGTAAAGTTAGTGTACTCAGTTAAGACCTTATGTATAAGTTCGTAACATCTTAAGCTTGGAATTCCTTTTGTGAAACTTTATGTTGTTGGAAGAACTTAGGGTTATGTTGCTTGGAAGATCTGAAATTATGCCAGGTGCTTTGATATGTGTGATTTTATAGGTTAACGCTTTGGGGGTCAGGGGCAATGGAGTTTCGGATTTTTGGGTCATTGCAGTTGGTATCAGAGCTTAGGTATACGATTCTGTAGACTTAGAAGGATGTGAGGGGGATACCAAAATGTTTGAAAAGACGATTAAGGAAAATTTTCTATAGGATTTGTGGAATTGAGATGATGAACTTATAAACTGATGGTTGTACTTTGTGGTTGTAGGAAATGGACTACGGATTTTATGACCATGACGTTGACGGATGGTATGACGAAGGGATGTTTGAGGAACCGAACCCCAAAGAGGACCCGGATAAGATTCAGAAGAGGATCCGAATGAAGATCCTAAAGAGGATCCGGAGTAAGATCCAGAAGAGATGGAAGAAGTGGAAGAAGGCCAGAAGAAATTACCATAGAAGGATCTGTTGTGGAAGACGAGGACGATGCTGAGGCCGAGCAATTTTATGTCACAGACCTCAAATCGGGGAGAAGGTACATGACTAGTACAGCTCAGGCAGAACGTTGGAAAGAAAAGTGTTGCCGGTTGACTAAGGAAAGAAATGATCTGGCAACTCGGTTGGCATCCCTAGAAATTAGTGCCCGCCAGACGATAGGAAAGTTAAAAGCGGAACGTGAACGCGAAAGACAATCTGTGAGCCAAATCCAGGAACAGACTTAGGATGCGAGCATGAGGGTGATCCGAACAATTCAATAAATTATCCGGGATGGCCATCTGACAGGGGTCTTTTCGAATATAGGCGACGATTGATCCTGGACGAGCATCATTGGAGTTTCGAACTGTTTGTGGAACATTATGATTGTTATTAGATAGAGTAACTTAGACTAAATATTGTGTAGTGTAGTAGGGTTCACTTTTGTTATATGATAATTGGACCCTTCCTTTTGTAACTAGTAAGAGCGAAAGCCTGATGTAAAACAGAATGTTGTACATAAATATGTATGTAAATAGTAGGGTTAATTACATCTATGTCCTGGAGGTTTGGGTGATATTACATGCCTGTCCATAAGGTTAAAAAATAAACACTTATGTCCTTTGACCTAACAGAAATATGCAATAACCAAAATGCCCATCACTTACGATTATAAATTTTCAAACGCCATTCCTCCTCCCACAACCACCACCATCCCTTAACCCTTCTTTAGCTTCAACACACACACACACACACACGTCCCAATTGCTTAATTCTTAATCCAGTAGCTATTGGAACAATTTGGAGCAGATAATTTTTGAGATCATTAAAGCCCCACTTTAGACAAGTGCTTATAATATGCTTTAATTCAATCTGAAATTTATCACCACCACTCCACCACATTATTTTGAGCAGATAACAGTAGCTTTAGATAATGGTATCAACACTAGTACCTCATTATGATCCTTTGATTCATGGACATCTATTGACTATCCGTATGGAGTGTTTGAACCAAGATATCTTATGGATTGCAGAACCCATCATAGCGGCAGTTAGGTGGGGGCAGCGACAGGGATGGGGAAGTGTAGGTGCGGTAACAGGGTAAGGGGGCAGCGACGGGGAGAGGGTGGGTGCGGCGACTGGGTAGGAGGTGCGCGATGGGGAAGGAAGAAGATGGTTCTGCGACAAGTTGGGTGTGCGACAAACAAGGAAAGGGAGGGTTGGCGCGGGCAGTGGGGTGGGTGGAGGGTGGGTACGAGCAGAGGGGTGGAGGGATGGTGGGTGCAAAAATGGGGAGGGATGAGGGTGGGTGCAACGATGGAGGGGGGGTGGGGGAGGGTAGGGGCAGCGGCGGGGAGAGGAGATGAGGAGTTGGAAAAGACAGAGAAGGGTTTCAACCCTAAATCTATGTAACATTATTTTAAATTTTTATATGGTATATATTTTTTATATACAAATGAGGGTAGTATTGTCATTTAAAAAAATATGTATGGATGAGTGACGGAAAGACAGGGCTATTAACTTTTGAAACATTGTATCATTTACTGTAATTTCACCCTAACCTTAGGGACATGGGTATAATGAACCCTAAATAGTAACCTTTAATTATGTTGTTTCTTTTCAAATACGTATTTATATATCTTGATAAAGGCTATTTGTATCAACATGGTTCGCACGCGTAGTACTGCTAGTGGAAACTTTCCGGAGGTCCTGGTAGGAGAAACATCTTAGAGAGAGAAGCAACAACAGAACCCCGAACCACTGACAGAAGTTCTGCACACTATGAACCAACTCATGACTCTGTTGGCTGCGGATATGACCAACCAGCAACAGGGGGTGCGGGACCCTATTCCGCCTCAAGCCCAGCCTCAAGACGAGAGCAAATTATCTGAATTTAATAAATAGAATGTCACTAATTTCGTTGGACCCTATGGAGGCAAAGAACTGGGTCAATGAATGAGAGAAATTTTTTCGAGCCATTCACTATAGTGAGAGGCAAAAAATTGAGTTTGCTATCTATAAATCAAGAAGTGAAGCGGATCAGTGGTGGAAGATGGTAAAAGGGAGTTTTACTCGTTAATGGTTAGACAAGATGACTTGGAAACAATTTAAAGAATTGTTCTTCAATCGGTACTCCTCAACAAGCTACCATGAACAAATGTTAAAGGAATTTGGACTATGATATCACGAATCGGTCGACGAATTTGAGATGAGGTTTTTGTGCCTTGTTAGATTTGTGGGAAGGATGTTGCCAACAGAGGTTGATAGATGCCAAAAGTTTGAATGGGGGGCTCAGACCTGGTCTGAGAGACGGGTGATCTCTGCTCGGTTATTACATGGAAATGTCAATTTAGCATGTGCACTAGAGCAATCTAAGTGTGATCATAAGAGTAGGTTTGAATAGAGGCAGGGCGGTAACAAGAGGGATAGATAAGAGTTTACCTAGAACAGATTTGTAGGAGCCGATAGGCACCAGTGGTTTGCGCAATCATCCCACAGGGTGCCTAAGGGCATAGAATAGGGCAGAATCAAGGGTTTAGGCCTACTCCAACTTAGGGAAACGGATCTAGGCAGAGTTTTTGGAATCAACCGGGAAAGGGCATGGCTTTTAGAGGGCACATGCACCGGACTAGTTCAGAGTACTTGATTTGGACCCCATATAATTTTAGAGTTTGACCTACCCAAAGTGGTAGTTAGGGTAGCGGGTTGGCCTTTCTAGCCATCCTTTATGACACATGCAGAAGATTTCATAGTGGTAGGCCATGCTACAAAGTTACTAGAGGGTGCTTCAGGTGTGGTAGTATGGAGCATCGGCTTTGGGACTGTCCAGTGGCTAGCGGGAGCCAAAAAGCTTTTCGTCCTGCACCACCCGCGAGTACAACAACAAGCAATGTCCCTCAATAAAGAAGGGGACATGGTTAGCAGGGCTCGACTCAACAGGCTCAGGCTCAATAGGGACAGAAGCCCAAGACGTCAGCCCATCTTTATTCCATGTCCACTGATAATGCTGCAACATCTATAGACGTGGTGTCAGGTACACTTTCAGTAAACCCATTAGATGCCCATATATTGTTTAATTCTAGAGCATCATACTATTTTGTTTCCCTTGCTTTTGCATGTCGATTGTGGGTGAAAACCCTTCCTTTGGAGACAAACCTTGAGATAGGCACTCTGTTGGGAGAGTCTTTGACTGTTACTACAGTTCTTTGTGACTGTACGTTCATGTTAGGATAGAAATCTTCACGTTGGGGATAGAAATCTTCATGTGGATCTCATCCTATTAGCGATTCAGGATTTTGATGTCATACTAGGTATGGATTGGTTATCCTCTAGCCATGCATCAGTGGATTGTCATGGGAAACTAGTTCGTCTTAATATTCGGGTGAGTCTGAGTTTACTTACCACGGGTCCAAACCAAGTGGGTTAGTTAATATTATCTCGACTATGAACGCATAGCGGTTACTACATCAGGCTTGTCAGGGATACATTGCATATGTCGTAGACACATGTCAAGATAGTCCAGAGTTGTCATCTATCCCTATGGTAGAGCGGTATCCGGACGTGTTTCCTAAAGAGTTGCCTGGGGAACCGATCTATCACAAAATAGAGTTTGTGATTGATCTTGTGCCAAGTGCGAAGCCTATTTTTAAAGCTCCGTGTCGTATGGCTCCAGCGGAGATGAAAGAGTTGAAGGAACTGTTAAAGGAGTTGCTTGACCGGGGATTCATACGTCTCAGTGTGTCCTCGTGGGTGCTCCAGTTCTTTTTGTGAAGAAAAAGGACTGTACTTTAAGACTCTGTATCGATTACAAAGAATTGAATCAGATTACAATTTGCAATAAGTACTCGCTATCCCACATTGATCACTTGTTTGACCAACTTCGAGGTGCTTGTTATTTTTTGAAAATTAATTTGAGGTCTGGGTATCATCAGTTAAAGGTGAGGGAAGAAGATGTTTTTAAAATAGCGTTCAGGACCCGCTATGGACACTATGAATTTCTTATTATGCCTTTTGGATTGACGAACATCCCAGCAGCGTTAATGGGTCTGTTGAATAGGATATTTAAGGACTATTTAGATTAGTTTGTTATAGTGTTTGTTGATGATATTCTATTATATTCAAAGTCTAAGGATGAGCATATGAAGCATTTTGAATTAGTGCTGCAACGACTAAGGGATAACAAATTATATGCGAAATTTTTGAAGTGTGAGTTTGGCTAGAACAAGTTGGGTTCTTAGGGCATATAATGTCTAAGGATGGTATTTTGGTGGACCTAACCAAGATAAAAGTAGTAATTGAATGGCAGACGCCTAGTTCAGTAAAGGAAATGCGCAATTTTCTAGGCTTAGCGGGCTATTATAGACGGTTTGTATAAAGGTTTTTCTAAGAATACGAGACCGTTAACTCGGTTGACACGCAAGAATACACGATTTGTTTGGACCGAGGAATGTGAGTCCAGTTTTCAAGAGTTCAAACAAAGATTGGTAACAGCACAGGTGTTAGCGTTTCCGTCAAATAGTGACGCTTCTAAGAACGGACTTCGTTGTGTTTTAATGCAGCAAAGAAAAGTCATTGCCTATGCATCGAGGCAGTTAAAGGTTCATGAGCAGAATTATCTAACTCACGACTTGGAGCTGGCAATAGTTATTTTTGCTTTGAAATTATGGAGACATTACATGTACGTTGAGACGTGTGAGATCTATACAGATCATAAAAGTCTTAAATATATTTTTTACCTAGAAGGAGCTTAATATGAGGCAGCGTAGGTGTTGGAACTTTTGAAGGATTATGACTGCTTAATTCATTATCATCCTGGCAAGGCCAAAGTAGTGGCCAATGCCCTTAGTAGGAAAAGTACGGGGAATCTAGCATCATTGATTACGGACACCCTCAGTTGCTAGTAGAGATGAGACAATTAAACTTATAGATTAAATGTTTGGAATATGGTGCAGTGTTTGCTACTATGCAAGTTCAGCCCACATTGATTAACAGGATTAAAACAACACAAGCGAGCGATCCCAAGTTCACCAAGTTCATGGAAGGTATCAGAAATTAGAAGCAACCTGAGTTTAAAATTGATTCTGAAGGAGTGTTACGATTTGATCGGTAGTTAGGTGTTCCGAATGATGAAGAGCTAAGATAATTATTATTATTAAAAGCTCATAGTTCACACTTTTCAATACATCCAGGAGCTACCAAGATGTATCATGACCTCTGGAAGCAATTTTGGTGGTCAAGAATGAAGAGAGACATAACAGAATTTGTGTCTTAGTGTTTAGTGTGTCAGCAGATAAAAGCTGAGCACCAAAAGCTTGCAGGAACTATACAATTGAGATTCCCAAGTGGAAGTGAGAACACTTTACTATTGATTTTGTGAGCGGTTTACCCAAAACTCTTCGGGGTTATGATATGATTTGGGTGATAGTGTATCAACTCACCAAATCAACGCAATTCTTACCTGCTCGAGGAAATTTTACTATGCCGTAGTTGGCCCAGCTGTATAAATCGTGAGACTCCAAGGAGTACCTGATTCTGTGATATCTGATAGAGATTTGCATTTCACTTCGAGATTCTGGGAGAGTTTCTAGGAAGCTATAGGAACATAGCTGCGATTTAGTACTGCTTTCCATCCCCAAACTGATGGTCAGTCTGAGAGAACTATTCAGACAATAGAAGATATATTAATAGCTTGTGTTTTGGATTTCCAGGGTAGCTGGGATACCCACTTACCATTGGTTGAGTTTGCGTATAATAACAATTATCAGGTCAGTATTCAGATGGCGCCTTTTGAGGCTTTATATGGTCGGAGATGCTGGAGTCCGTTATGTTGGGACGAGATTGGTGAGCGTTGACTCATCGGCCCCGAGTTACTTTAAGTAACCTGTGGAACAGTTGATTGAATTCGGTCACGTATGAAGGCAGCACAAGACAGGCAGCGAATGTACGCTGCTAAGCGTATGCGGGATTTGGAGTTTGTAGTTGGTGATCGAATATTCTTGAGAATATCTCTATGGAAAGGAGTGATGCGCTTTGTTAATAAGGGCAAGCTTAGCCCTAAGTATATTGATCCCTATGAAATTCTTGCAAGGATTGGACTAGTAGCTCATCTTTTAGCTTTACCTCCGGATTTATTTTATGTTCATAATGTATTCCACGTATCAGTTTTGAGGAAGTACGTTTATGATCTGACTCATGTCTTACAACATCGTCCAGATGAGATTGAGTCTGACTTGAGTTATGAAGCGGTACCAGTGGATATATTAGATCAGCGAGATCAAGTTCTTCGGTCTAAGGTGACCGTTGGTCAAAATGTTGTGGATGAACACCGTGGAAGAAGCTACTTAGGAGCCGGAGGGTGCCATGTGAAATGCCCATCCTCATCTGTTCGAGCTTGTTAGAAATGTTTTTTTCCAAGCGGCAATAATTATTGGATGTCCGAGGGACAAAATAAGGGAGGGGTTATGAAGTTTGGGGTTAAATTATAATTTCTAGAAGTATTGGAGGTCTTTTTGTAAATATGTAAAGTGTGGGGTTATTTGTATAATTTTGCAAAGAATAGCCTAGACTGGGTTTGAATTGTGTAAAATTTTAGCAAACTATATTTTTAAATTTTAACACCTCCTACTTAGGTTAAATGACTAAGTTAAAACATATAGTAAAATATTGATTATGTGGATAATTGAAGCTCTAGTAAAAGGAAAAAAAAAGAAGAGAAAGCAGTTAACAAAGAAGCAGAGAGAAACATAGAAGAAAAAAAAAGAGCACATAAGAGAGCTTGGGGAAACGGGAAGAAGACAGTGGGAGAGATAGAGAGAATTGAAGGAAATTCTCTAGGGTAATTCTCTTCTCCTTTCTAGTGTGTGTTTGTGTGTACAGCATATGGGTTGGCTGTGTATGTAACTGTGTGTTTTGGTACATGTTTCTGTGGGTGTAACCTTCAGGACAGTGAATTGTTTCAGCTTACAATTACCCTTCTTGGCTTCCTAGGTTCCTATTTTCACTTCCTTGCTCTTGCACATACGGGTTATAAACTGGATCATATCCATGTATGCTGTGGGTTTAGCAGTGTATGTATGTGTGCGTGCGAGTGTAGCAATGTGAGTCGTTGTATATATAAGTGCGTGTGCAGGTGTAATGGTGAGTGAATTGTGTGTTGTTGGAGGTTTATGTGAGTGTTTAAGGCTAATGGCCATGGGTAAAGCTCGGCAAAGGAGGGGGAGGAAGAACTACAGTATGGGTGACTGTGTGTTTACTATGAGTGGGTCTCGGGTGTGTGAGTGTAGGTATGATTTTGGTATAATTGTGTGTGTTAAGGATACATGTGAGAAGTATAATACAAGTGTATTAAGGGAAGGGGAAATAGTGAGTTTGTGTGTGTTTCAGTAAACTATCGAGGAGTCGAGGAGTGTGTGTACGTTTGTGTTATGTGACTGAATTATGTGTGTGTTCTCAAAGTGTGCGTTTGTGTTAATGTGTGTATTAGTGCGTTATGGGTGTGTTTAGGTATGATTAAGGGTATGTAAGTGTATCCAATAGGAATCTATAGGTAGTAGTGTGTATGTGAATGTGCTTCAATAGAAAAATGAAGAAGATGAAGTAAGTGTGTGTGTGTGCGCGCTGTGGTGAAGTAATGTGTGTTTTATTTGAATAGTAGTTTTTTATCGCTAAAGGTAGAAAAATTATTTAAGCAGTTTTTCCATGAATTTTTATAAATAATTTGGACCAAAATTAGATAAATTTCAAAATAATAACCCTCAATATTTTTTACGAGATGTATGCCCTAAAATTTTTGAGAAATTTCGGTATTTGCGAAGAGCGCTAAATTAAGATATCGGTTAACCAAAATTATCAAATTATTTGGCATAGCAAATTAAGTTATTTTTATCTGAAAATTTTAGGAGAATCTTATTTTAATTTTTATTAACAAAAATTTCGTGCTATTTCGAGGTCGGTAGCTATTTTTAGCCAAACCGGCTTTTGAGCACTCGGTCCACACACAGGTTTAGGATTTTCAGGCAAAAATTTTCTAAAATACCTTTTAGCCCAAAATAACTTTAGGATGCTTAAAATAGTATTTTAAAACATTTTTGAGATTTTTTTAGTACCGAAAAACCCCCGGTGGTGTTTTGATAATTTGGGATATTTTTATAATTTTACATGTAAAAAGTATTTTTGAGTAAATTCACATACAATAAGTTTATTTTAGCAATTTTAATTACGGGAAGGCCATTTTGGTGATTTAAGGGTGCGAAGGATTTTTTGGTAATTTTACACCTCAGGGGCATTTTGGTAGTTATCCATATCCGGTAGGGGTTGTTCTGAGAATGTGCGTGAGTGTATATTGAGTTTATAATACGGTAATGTAAATTGTCTTCTAAGCATTGGACTGTTCCGTTTAGATTAAGCAAAGGATTATTCGGTTAGGATATCTTTGCCGTGGACTCAGGTAAGAGTTTATATTCGAACCTCGAGCCATCAGTTTGCTTTCATAATTATTCTCTAATTTGCTTATGGCCGTTGTTGAATTCTAAGTATGCTTTGATATCAATATGTTATCGTCAAGTAAACCATAATATTGAATCTGATTCAATTATTTGAGCTCTTATTGGTGCTTATCTTTTATCGTATATTGAGCATTGAACTGTGTGTTGGTTCTATGATACCTGTCTTCTGTATACTGACATGGGAATCTGTACTGTGGCAAGCGTTATAAGTCTGGTCTGAATCCTGCGTGGAACGCAGACTAGTACCTAAATGGACTAGTATTCGTACATCATGCATGTGTACATTTTACTAAGCATTGCTTGTGTGGCACTGCTACTTCCCATGGTCAGTATCTTCGAAATTTATTTGCATTGCTTTTGAAGTGATTGTTTCAAGAAAGACTGAAAACAACTGTTTGGATAACTTATCAAAAGAGATTGAGTGAAACTTTTTCCCTGTTCTTGTCATGACTGTTTTGAAATTCCTTAACAACTTGTCTTTGAATTGTTGTAACTCTTTTAAGGATTACCCTTGAAACGACCTTACTGAGCTTTCAAAAGGTCACATTTGTTTGTTTCGTTCTGTAGCTGGCCCCCAATAGTAGATTGCATGAGGAAGAGATAGAGCTGGCCGTTGGGTAAGAATTTTAGACAGTTACCATATTCTATGTAAATAGGAACCCTGCTTGAGCCTGTACACTCAATGTACTCAGTTAACAGTGAGTGTACTCAGTTAATAACTTATGTATAAATTTGTAACAACTTAAGTTTGGAATTCCTTTTGTGGAACTTTATGTTGTTAGAAGAACTTAGGGTTATGTTGCTTGGAAGATCTGAAATTATGTCAAGTACTATGATATGTGTGATGTTATAGGTTAACGCTCCGGGGGTCCAGGGTGATGGAGTTCCGGATTTTCCGGCTTACAGTTACTCTGTTTTAAGTAAATCTACTCTTCCACTTTACCTTGTACACAAAGAACATGAAATTGAGGAGGATCTCTACCAAACTTGGAGCCTATGATTTCTTTTTGAGGAAAGCATTATAGTCTTACCATCACTGATGATGAGGATAACGTTGTCATATACACTTAGGATTAACTACTTCTCATTGGATTTGAAACTTTTTCTTGCGTTGAAAATTTGTTCAGTTGCCATGTTCTGAATTTTTTTATGTGATTTTATTGGTTTAGTTCACTAATAGCTATTTATTTTTATTTTGCGCCTCACTTCTAAAAGGCACGCACTCCTAGGCTCTAGGGACCCTTTGTGCCTTAAGTGCGCCTGCGCCTTTAATAACTATGTCCGTAACACACACACACACACAAAGAACCTACACACCCTGTAAGACACACACAGAGAACAAACACAACGCATAACAAACAACCCACATTCGCGCGAGCTTACAAACTATAACACACACCCACAGGACCCACCACCCACACACACACATAACCCCCATAACACATTCACTCCACCACGGTACTCACCACCTCCACTACTAAATTCACAACCAATACACACCAACCACCACTGTCCATTGCCACTAGCATTGGTGCCTTTAGCATCACTCAATCTACAACACTCACCACCCAACCACTAGACCCATAGCCAAACACCTCCAACGTAGTAACCACAACTAACCACCACCAACCTAGCCACATCCCACCATTACCAATAACAACCTGCCACCAGTTCCATGAACCCAACTACTAGCCCACCATCATAACTACACAAAAGGCGACCGTAGCCACAACCAACTAGCACTTGACCACAGCACCCAACAACCACTCCTTCCACCATTATGCCCATGACCAAACACTACATCCACCATTATACCCACCAAACACACCCTCCACCACTATACCCATGGCCAATAACGGCCTTCTTCTTTGCACCCACCACATATCGACCATACTAACAGTGATATGTTTGCATAGAAGTGGCAAGGGCAGCCACTTATAGTGGCTGCATGAATTGGTAGTGCTCACGTCAGAGAGAGGCAGGGTAGCATTGTCGAGGGGAGGGGTAGCGTCAGCATCGACGCCAACGAGGGGTTGGTGGCAGTGGCAGTGGCGGCATCGGCATCGACCAGGGTCTTGCACTTGAGTCAGCTTACTTGAATCATTTGTACTACGATAGTACTTTAAGGTACATATTTAGAATTAGTCGATTATCTTCTGAAAGAAATATTTTATTCTCATCACTATTGAATCATTTGGTAAAGGTCATTCTTAAAAACAGTATCCTTAAGCATGTCGCTATGGGTCCATCTAAACCACAAAGAATCCTTTGCAGTAATAGCACATACATGCTTTATAATAAGAGCTTTTATTGTGTGTACAAGAATTTCTTGCTTGACATAGCATGGATCCTCCCAAAAATTAATATTTTTACTTGTTGGTATAATAAAATTCACATAGTTAAATGCCAAATTATTTCCAAAAATTTTATCAAACTTGGATGTTATTTCGATAAGTATTCCCAATATTCTCAATATAATTCTTGAACTCAAAACTAATTTTGATACTAGATAATACCTATATTCCAAACTTTCACCAGACTCGTTTTGCCTCATCATGATATATTTTGTCAGCGCTCCAGGGCCATCAGATATGTCCTGGTACGAATAATGATAGACGATATTTTCTCTTAAAATGGTCATCACTAGAAAAACGTCGGCCACATGGCAAAAATTAACTTGATATAAAGATCTCTAGATATGGTAACGACAAAAATTTAGTGAATCTAAAGAAGTGCCATCAGAATTCCTTCAGCTATAGGGCAAAAATTAACTATGTATAAGGATCTCTACATACAGTATGAAAAAAGTTTAGTAATGCTGAAGAAGTGCCACCAAAATTCCGTCTCTCCAATTATCTCCAAGAACGCTCTTAATCATTCAAGTGATGCTTTTTTCCATGTCTCTCATAGCAATTTTTTTTTTCCTCATACACTAACTTTAGGGAAAGGTTGCATGGTCCTTAAACTATTGTCTTTTCTCCTCTAGTTTAGTCCTTTAACTAATAATTTCACCGTAATGGTTGTTTAACTTACAAATGTTAGTCACAACCATCCTTTTGTCTGTTTTCATAGAAATGCTTACTTTTGTGGCCTCAAAGCAGGGGTGTTAGAGTCATTTTCAAGAAAAAGGCTATCTTCTGGTCCTTGAACTATTCTTATGTTACTGAATTAGCCTGTGAACTAATTTTTAGCACTCTTGATCTTTTAACATTTTATCATTAGCCAGCTTCGACCTTCTCGTCATTCATCTCCCTATGCTTCCTCAACTATCACCTACTTGAACATTTTTTCACCCTTAACAGCCGCAGCAGCCACCCCTCCCAATTGGCCACTTCTTTTGTATCCGGTCACCACCACCACAGTCATGGTAATTGCTTTGCAAACATCGCACATACATTAAGCAACACGCCTGCAAACTAGTACCCATAGCCCGTTGCTGACATTATCCTTTTTCCTTAAGCCCATCATTTTTACAAAATCTTATATTCTTCTTTTTAGTTTTACATATCGTCTCCATGAGTTGATGTAAAATTAGGGATAAAAATTATATTTTGACCGAATAAACCGACATAAATTATTGGCATCGACTTTGTCAAAAATTCAAAATTTTGCAAACGATGTCTAATACCACTAACAGTATCCTTCTAATTTTTATTATCTTAATCTGATGACGGTAATTTGTAATATCTAAAATAAAGGATTTGAATACTGAAGGTTTTAGTTGGTTGTGGTGGCTTTGAGGGGAGTGTAGTATAGAAGTATAGTAGGGATGCTGATAACTTTGAGTGATGGGGTGGTTGGGGGAGGGGGTGGGGTAGTTGTCATTTATGATTTGCCATCATTTACGTTCTGGATCTGCATTACAATATCGTATAGAAGGAAAAGGTGATGCAGTGTTGGTTATGTTGGTGGCAAGTGTTGATGGTGCATAACAAGGAAGGAGCCACCTTGGGACGAAGGTGTGCCATGGTCCCCACATCCTACCAAATGAAAGTAGTTCTTATATCTAGAATTATTGTTTTGGACCATTTCTTTATGTTTTGAACCTGATGGTTTTAACTTTGTTTTTAATACATTGGTCTACTTTACTCTCTTGACAAATAGTAAATAAAGAGGTTATTCTCCCCCCAAATATTATTATACCTTCTTATTTGTTGCTACAACGATAACATTATTACTAAAATGCATCTTTAGGGACAAAAAGAGTTAACAAGCATAAGGGAGTGAGAATAACATCACCACTTTAATCTGTTCCCCCCCCCCCCCCCCCGAAAAAAAATAAAAATTCTTGGATCTATTATTGGTGGAGAGCTAAGTGGATTTGATACTAAAGGACTATAGTCATGGCGACGATTTATTTGATGATGAATAAATTACTTTTTTCATCAACGTCAAAATTAAAGAGACCAAAAGGAAGAACCTGACTAATGATGCAATATTAAATGATCAAGAGCACTAAAAATATAGTTTACGAGTTAACCCATCAACACGTTAATAGTTCAGAGACCATAAATGAACTTTTTCTTGATGAATGACTCCGGTGCATATGTTGTGAAGCCACAAACATTAAAACTTGAATAAAAACAGGCAAAAAGATGAATGAAGGTAGTGTTTAAAAATTAATGCCATACCGACAAAAAGATTAATCAAAAAAGAATTTGAAAGAACGACAGTCAGTAATTTATGAACCATGTGCCGTCCCTCGTAACTTTGGAATAGTTTTTTTTTTTTTACATTGAAATTATTAGAATTGCAGTTTATATTTAAAACGTCGGAATGGAAATTTAAACTCAGACTTTGAGATTACTCGAAATCTTTGTCACTTCACTCACCTTTAAAGGTTAACTTTCGAGTAGCTGAGTCATGGTTCATGAGCGGAATGGAACCTGGGTCCAACCCCGACCATATTATTAAGGGCGTGTCTCACAGGATCTGCCAAAAAGGCTCTTCCTCCATTTCGGCACTTCCAAAGCTTGTTCCCAACAGTCGCGAACCGATACAAGAGAGTGAACAGCTTCGATTTCATCGAAACCGCCTAACATCTATCTGATCTACCTACATATTTATATATGTCATAGCACGCAAAGCCCTCACTTCTCTCAAGCAAGCTTGGGTGGTGATAAGTACGAGGAAAGGTAAGCTTCGAGTCCCACGATGAAACATTTTTCCGTCGATCAAAGCTTAGCTTAACTGAGAACGTGATTGTTATTGTGCAATGTGGTTATGATTTGGTACTAATTTGAGGTTTATTTACTTCCATAGTTTCACATTGTCTGTGGGTATGAGTGTGAGTGTGCTGACATAAAGATTTAGCTGTGCGTATGCTGTTGGTATCTCTGTATTTGATGGTAGAGTCCTGTTTCTCTCACAAAGTGGGAAACCCTTTTTGATGATTTAACTAATTTTTCGTAGAAAACACACATTAGAGAAAGATTTTAGGGTATTCACATGCCTCAATCTCGTTGTGGTCGTTTCAGCGTTAGTCTTGAGATGGTCTATTATTCTGTGTGTCCCCTGTAAGATAGTTCACATCCCTTTTTATAGACTAGTTAGGGTTCGTTGAAGAAACAGATTCTAGCAAGTTTCTTGTTACTGAAAAATAGAAGAAACTTTCTTCTGTTTTCTCAATAACTAAGCACAAGTTTATAAAATCAAGGCTTTATCAGTACTGTTGTCCCTGAGTTATGTTTGTACTAAGCTGCATCCGAAGGCAGATCCAAGTGGGGACAACAAGGGGAATGGGGCCTATAACGCTTGTTTATATACCCAAACGTGTATACAAAGGATACTGTCACTATAGGCTAACTTACTATGTGAATCTGGTGGAGAATATGGGAATATTATGCGGTAACAAGAATTAGAGATTCTTCAGAAGTTCATATTAGACATTTATATCGAGGTTCCAGATATGGAGGGGAGGAAATTATGCTTATCAGAAAAGAAAATAAATTAGAGGAGCAAGAGCAACATATGCTGTTTTGTTACATTCTGGCAGATTTCAGAGAGGAAGGATGCTGGACTTTAACTTACATCCTATGTTACATGGACTTGGTACGAGTGTCCGGACTGGATACATGTCCAAGTGTCGGACTCGTCTAATTTTAAAAACGCAAGACATGGGGACACGGCAAAATGTTCATATTTGTTATCGCTTTTTTTAGTTATTTCGAAGGTAAAAATGTGTTTTGTGTGATGCATTTCGTTTCAATTGATAACTTGTCTCCTATCAAAGCAATAACTAATTAAACAAATAACTATATATACTATTGACAATGTCATATCCTATGATATGTGTCGGACACATATCCCATACCCGTGTCCAAGTGTTGAGTGTCGGACACGGGTACTTCACGCAAACCGAAGAGTCCATGTAACATAGCTTACATCTTATCTTTTGTTCTGTTCTTGTTGAAACTTGGCAACAAATGTTTTCATGCTGCAGTAAATGTTGCATGTTTCTAAATCTAGACGTTTTATATCGTAGACATGATTCTGTGCTGTAGAGGGCAGATGATTATATTTGTTGCTTAAATACGTCTTCTCCAAATGTGGTTCTTAAAATACTGAATAAATAGCTATCAATTGAGTGTGATTTGTGTATCTCTTGCAGATATCTATCTTCCTTTGTGGTGATTAATCTTATTGGAAATGGCTGCAACTGCCACTTCTAGCCTGTACATTGGAACAGCAAAACCCTGCGCTTTTGCTTCTCGTACAGTTTCCAAGTCAAGTATTTCAGTTTTCGGTACTGAAATTAAAGGGGCATCTTTGCCGAGGCTTAATAGCTGTTGTCGCATTTCATCAACACGACCATTTTCCCAGAGCTTCACCGCCAATCCTGTAAAATATGGAAGGCTTGTTACAAAAGCAACAGCTGAATCCAGTGAAAATAAGCCTCTTCCAGGGTTGCCAATAGATTTGAGAGGTTAAACATATCTATATTTCCTTGGTCTCGGTTGTTTGTCAACTTAATCCTGATTAGAACATCTTTTTCTTAATGAGGTGTTCTGATCTTCTGAAAATGTTTCTAGAAGTGGTGTCTTGCAAAATGATTTGAATATCTACAAATAATTACATGACATGTAACCACTAAAATCATTAATGGGATTGACTAAAATGTGGAGCACTCGCTGCAGGTAAGAGGGCATTTATTGCTGGTATAGCCGATGATAATGGATATGGATGGGCAATAGCAAAATCTCTTGCTGCTGCTGGGGCTGAAATTCTTGTTGGGACATGGGTGCCCGTATGTATACTAATCTAGCTTCTTTTTGTTCGTGAATACAAAAATCTTCATTATCAACAGAATATGTTCATTTAATAATACATCCGAGTCATGTAGGCTCTTAACATTTTCGAGACCAGTCTACGACGTGGGAAATTTGATGACTCGCGCAAGTAAGAATGGCTTTATCCAATTCAGTAGTCCTCAGATGGGCTTGGTCAACTATTGCTAACAGGTGACCTGGTACTTTAGGTTGCCGGATGGTTCGTTAATGGAAATTGCAAAAGTGTACCCGTTGGATGCAGTATATGACACCCCGGAGGATGTTCCAGTATCTGTATGACAAAAGCTTCTTATGTGTTTCATGAAGTTAATATCCAAGTGAAAAAGCTCTTGTTGTTGAAATTATGTGTTATTGTTCAGGTGAAAACAAACAAGCGGTATGCAGGGGCATCAAATTGGACTGTTAAGGTATAAGCTTGAAGATCTTTATCCTTATGTTTGACTTAGTTACTGCTTAATTGAAGTGTTCATCTGCAAATGAATGTCATTCTTGGCCAAACCTCACTATCTATATCTCAGTTGTAGAGGAGGCAGAATGCATCACGCATCATGCTACTGATTTGCGGATTTGCATCTTGAGGTAGTGAGGATACATACATTCAGAACTGATTAAAACGTGTGATGTAGTGTCAGAATGCTAAGACCACAAGATTCATGTTTGCTCATCTGAATTTCTACACCATATAGGGATAAGGACTCCGCCTCATAGAAAGTGTTGGTTTGTGAGTTGATTGAGAGCTCAGTCGTGTCAGCCTGATTTACATGTACTGAAAGCTCCTGTACTTTTGATTTTTTTTTTTTATTTTCTTACATGTTTAGCAAATTAAGTTACACCCAGTTGGCGCTATAATTTTATGAAGGAACTTAACAAGCTCCTGAAGTAATGAGTTCATCTCCTATCAATGAGCTTTATGATTTACCAGCCAGATAGTTGGATTAGGCACGAGGAAGCAGGTTATTGATTAGGTTTGTTCTACAGGAAGTTGCCGAAACAGTGAAGCAGGACTTTGGTACCATTGACATCCTTGTGCACTCACTTGCAAATGGACCAGAGGTATATATATGCGAGAGCAGCGTGCATCTTATACACTATATATAGTGTCGGTATGATGTTTCATCATCTTCGTAATGAGAGCATATAACGTCATGCAGGTTAGCAAACCTCTCTTGGAGACATCGAGAAATGGATATCTTGCAGCCATCTCTGCGTCAAGTTATTCATTTGTGTCTTTACTCAAGCATTTTGTCCCAATAATGAACCCAGGCATAATTCTGTTCCAATCTGATTATAGTTTTGTATTTTTACTTTGTTGACCCTTGGGGAAGCTTTTTTAGGAAGCGAAATTTTTTTGCATCATGCACCACGAAGCAGTGAATATGCCTGACCTTTGGCTTTGTTGTTGATGTTGCAGGTGGCGCCTCAGTTTCACTAACATACATTGCTTCTGAAAGGATCATACCAGGGTAAATCTCTATTCCATGTTACCCGACCATGCCTTGATGTCTTTCATGACAAGCTCATGGTCACATTTTTCAATCACAATGCAGATATGGCGGAGGCATGAGTTCAGCTAAGGCTGCTTTGGAGAGTGATACGCAAGTAAGCTTTTTTTTATCGTACCTCCTTTTGATTGGTTGACCGGAAGCGATTACATCAATTAAACTTCCAACTTATGATGGTTTCTAACCTAAATAATGGTTGTGGAAGGTGCTGGCTTTTGAAGCTGGAAGAAAACACAAAATCAGGGTCAATACTATATCAGCAGGTATTGGTTTTAGGTCACATTACTGAATTATTTGTTTTAACTAGATATGAGCACGCACAACCATTGTGTGGGTCCATATGCTGTTTTCCTTATACTCTTATGTAAAAAATGGTGTATCAGGCCCTTTGGGAAGTCGTGCTGCCAAAGCAATTGGTTTTATTGATATGATGATCAACTACTCATTGGAGAATGCACCCATCCAGAAAGAGCTATCAGCAGGTGAGTTATCAACCTTCCTCCTTAACTTTTGCTGGATTTGGTTCTTTTCCGTAGAATTTTTGAAGCTAGTCAGAAGGTCAATATTTTTGTGATGTTTTCGGACAAACAAGAGCATATCTTACTTGTCAAAGCCTTAAAGGTGAAAGCCATTCGTTTCATGGCATGTCAAATTGAATCGAAGCTTATTTCATGCCATGAAACTCAACGTCGACTAGTTGATGAACGAGTACGAGTCTCAACTCAAAATGATGTCCCTACTCTGAGCTACCCTTGGTCAGCATTTCTTGTAAGTTATTAGGCCCGACCCCGCTATCTGGTTAAGTGGTAACCCGGTGCTTAGCTGGTCTGGTTCGATAAGTGGATCGGACAAGCAAATGATCCATGAGAAACTATACGAGTCACATGGGTCAGTCCCTAACCTGTCCAATCCGAGCAGGTCTATAGAACCAACAGCAAGTCTAGCCCAAAAGAAAAACCTGGCCAGTCAGATTTGGCCCCTGGTCAATTGCGTGCGAAGACAGATGGAAGTTCAGCTAAGGCTGCTGTGGTACAGGTTGCCACAAACGATTATGAATTGCAAACTGAAATGCGGCATATTCATCCGTCCTCTACTTGTTTAGATTCTTAATGTTTCTTTACTAAGCCTTGGACGTTTTATGCAACAGAGGAGGTCGGAAACACTGCAGCTTTTCTAGTGTCACCATTGGCTTCAGCTATCACCGGTGCTGTCATATATGTCGACAATGGTCTGAATGCCATGGGAGTGGGAGTTGACAGCCCAGTATTTGCTGATCTCAACATTCCCAAAGAAAACAGGAGCTGAAGGTAGTAAGTAACTTGCGGCGCCACATCAATTACCTCTACCAAAAGTTTTGACTGTTGAGAATAAAAGTTATTGTCCCCATCTTTTTCTTTTCGTTCGCTGCATTGTTTGAGAATAGCGTAGTTTGTGTTCCATTTTTATAAGCGTATCTTTCAGAATCGACACTTTATGTTGTACTAACAATTGAAAATTTTTATGAAGGAAGACCTTGTCAGTTGTCACCTTGGCCACATTTGCCGTGTATAATGCCCACTGCAATGGAACTTTTAACCTGCCCTGATCAGTTGTTGTGTATATCTAGTACATCCAAATCCGTGCTCTAAATCAAAAACTTTGAAACGTAGAGAACGTTTGGATTATGAAACTTGATGTCTACCAAAATGCTCAATTTTTGAGCTCTGAGACACAATCTGTATTCTGAAGCCACACTAACAACTGACGGTTGCATGTCTGTCGAAGTTTCTCGAGTTTTTTTTTCCTAAATGATACAATTTTAATATTTAATACCTATTTACCGTAATTTGAAACTTATTTACACCCATCACTTTTTTTAAAAAATTTCTTTTTCAAATAGAGATTCAAAGAAGAGAATGTGATTTAGAACCACGTTTTCATTTTCTTTTTTATTTTTATCATAATTTATATATTAAAAATCTGATTTGGAATCACGTTTTCTTTTTTAAAATAAAATAGAGATATCTAAAAAATACTATATGAGGGTAAATAAATTTTAAAATGTAATAAATTAATAATTAAATATTAAAATTGTATTCTTTAGAGAAAAAAATTCGAAGTTTCTCCCTGTTGGCGGCAGGAGAGATGAACTTTTGTACATCCTTGGGGTCCAACGGCAGAGCTTTTCAGTCTTCCACGTTTGTTTATCTGAAAGCTTGGGAAAAAAAGATAACCGAGTAGGTGGCGTCTTGCTGTTCCCCAGCTTCTATCAAATCATACTTCTTGTATTGGTGTCTAAACGATACAAGAACCGTACGTTGGTATGTCATGCCAAAAACCGTACGTTGTACCTTCGGATTTGCTTTTGAACCTGGTCCAAGTCGGGAATGTTCTGTCTGTCTGTCGTGGATAAGTTTTGGGAATCGACTTTGCAGCAAGCTAGTCAAGATGGACTTATGCGCGCACATGAGCCGAGTTGAGGCCTAAGCCTTTTCAACTATTCTTTTAGTCATTTCCAACACTAATAAGGTACCAGAAATTACTTCCAAAAACTGGTCATTTTCACTTCGGACAATCTAACGAAGAAATTTTTTTAGCTGCTACCTGCATTGAATGAACTTCTTCCTATCATTTAATCAGCGATAACTAATGGTTGCTAAACGTTTAATGACGCTAAAAAATACTAATAGGTTGTTGTTGAAAGTGTAAGCAGAAAAGTTACTAAACACATGCAACGACTATTAATTATCGCTATATACAGTATCAGAAGAATATTCTATCAACTTAGATAACAGTCAAAAGGAAGGGCAACAATCTATGCCCCTCTTCCGTTTTGAATGTCATGTTTGACTTTGTCATGCTTGATTTTGTACTTAGCTTAAATTAGGTGTCAACTCATAACATTAAAGCATTTCCAAAAATGTCTATACAAGGACAACTTTTGGGGAAGAACATTAAACATACGGCAAATAAAATCTATGCGTCACCAACAAGCGTGATGTCCGTGTTGCACACCTAAATGACACCATTTCAACTAAAATTAAAATTACGTTCCCATATGTTACGCTTCTCTCGTCTCCGTGCCGCCTTCTCTCCCTTTCCACCTGTTTCTATACAGAGAGCACCTTCCTGCCTCTTCTTGCCGTTCACCATCGCTACCACATGCTAATACAACTCTGAGCCATCACAGTACCAACAATTCATATATCTATCATTTGACTGGTAAGATGTCAAACCGGTGACCCATTACGGCACATCTAAAGTTCTTCACCTTCCTTTCTTTAGCGACACCGGATGAGCACAAGATATCTCTCATTATTTATGCCAAACGGTTCCGTTCTGGAGTGCACCACAGGCATCACACCCGTGGTGACACACATATTTTACTTGCCCTTAAACATGATGCTCTATCTAGTATGGGCAATATAGAAAAACTCTTACTCCGGTACTTATTTGCAACAAAGAGACATTCATTTTGACAAAGCAGGAACATTCAAGCTAAGACGGACCAAAAAAAAAAAGGAAAGACACTCGAGATAAGGCAATGAATTAGTACCCTTTTTTGGTATAAAGCAAGCATGTTTATGAATGCGAATCAATTATTGGCAAGTGGAGTCTCTCTGGTTTTACTAACGTCATCATGCTGTGGTATGGATTGTGTGTTGGAAATATAGTACAAAAAAGGTACTAATAATTTAAACGCAAACGAGTTGAGATCAGTATGGGTGAGATACATGCAAGGCTACTCTCTTAAGATCATTCATGTTCTTTCGGATGATCACCTGGTACAACAAGCTTTTGATGCAATGCCTTTAGAATACAATAGCCACCTTAAATTGTTGCTTTGATTATATTTCTGCATAAACGAATGAAACAAAAATTTCGCCCGTTACCCTACTAGTAATATGTCCAGAACAAAAATTTCGCCTGGTACCCTACTAATATGTTCAGAATTCTAACTTGAGAAAATCGTGAAAAAGTGTATTAGATAAAACTTAACTTGGGATCTTGAAAATGGTAGGAATGGTTCTTTCTTTTACGCGAGCCTAAGGTTAGATGCAAATATAACAGTTGGAAATAGATTTTTAAATATACTTCTAGTAATAAATTTTAGTAATAAAAAATATGGTTGCTAGAAGTGAAAGCTGAAAATAGTGAGCAAGTATGGTATTTAAACCACGGAAGGGACCATTAGAATGTGTAGCCTAATGCCTATATATTTCTAGTATAAAAATGATACAACAGTTCCATATCACGCTTTCAACTGTATAACTCGTATATATTGCATTTGTCCTTATCCCCCTGAATGTTCAAGAATAAATAAATTCACGACAGTAACTAAAGGGTCTGTTTGACACAACTTTTTTTTTCAGTGGTCAATTTTTAAAGAGCAGTTTTTAAAGAGTAGCTTAATTTTTTTTTTTTTACAAAAACAAGTGGGTGTTTGATAACTCTTTTTTTTTTGAGTTTTTTTTTTAGGTGTTTGGTAACCCTTTTTATTTTAACTTTTTTTTTGTGGTGGTTTGCGGTGGCAGTGGTGTGGCGTAGCGGTGGTCGACGGTGGTGGTGGCCGGCGGTTGTCGCGGCAGTCGCTGCCGGCGGTGGTGGCCGGAGGTGGCTGCCGGAGGTGGCCGCCCGGTGGTGGTTGCCGGCGGCCGGAGGTGGCTGTCGGTGGTTGCTGTTTGGCGGCGGTGGGCGGTGGCTGCCGGCGGTGGTGGCCGGAGTGGCCTCCGGCCAGCGGTGGTGGCCACCGCCCACCGCTGCCCGGTGGTGACTGCCGACGGTCGAAGGTGGCTGTGGTGGTGGCTGCCGGAGGTGGCCGCCCGGTGGTGATTGCCGCCGGCCGGAGGTGGCTGTAGGTGGTTGCTGTCTGGCGGAGGTGGTGGCTGGAGGTGGCCTCCGGCCAGCGGTGGTGGCTGCCGACGGTCGGAGGTGGTTGTCGGTGGCTGCCGGGCAACGGTGGGTGCGTTGTGGTGGAGGTCTCAAAAAAAAAATTTTAAGTGAAAAAAAAAAGAGCTTTTTCCTCTTTTTTTTTACACTACAATTTAAAAAGTGAGTTTTTAAATTGAAAAAAAAAAGAGTTACCAAACACCCCATTTTTTCCCAATTTTTAAAACTGAAAAAAAAAGAGCAATTATATATTACTTTCACCTAGGAATAAAAATTCAGATTTGAAAGAGGCCATAAATGACTAGTTAAACCTAAATTATCCACGTACTAGGAATGCAGAGAAGGAGTATATCTACTTAGGGGAAGACAGGTGCTGCTATATCACATAGAAGTTCTTCATGGTAACTAATAAAAAAGACAATTATACTCTTTATTGTAGCCTACATGTTAAGTGATTACAGGTAAAGAGATTATTTTAGTTGAGCTTTACAACCCTAGAGTAATCCTAATTCTTTTCTCTTTCTCCCCTAGCTGTCACCACCATCCTCACCCTAATGTCGACAGCCATGCATAGTCACCCACCTACCACTCCAGCAACGAACCACCGGTAGGATTTAACGAGTCGCTGTTGGGATTCAAGCATTTGTTGGGAGGGAGGCAATATATTCCCGTTCGATCTTGCTTCCTTAATCTACCGTGTGCTGCAGGTGCGGGTGGTGGTGACGGCTCGAAAAGAAAGTGGACAATTAGGCTTTCGAAAACTTAAATATGATATTACATATTTACCCTTAGTGAACTAGTACGTTAAGGATTGATATAAGTGCATAATTGTTTTTTAGTTCTATTATGGTATAACAACATGTCAAATTTTCCCATCTAGTTATGTTTTTTTCATTATTATTTATTAAGGAAGTGCTACCCTTACGTTGAAATCTTTTATAAAACTTTCAATTTTAATAATTCTTTATTGTTTTAAACCATGACATTTACAAGTATTAAAGTTTAAACGATTGCAAACATAGTGATTTTGTACACACATGCAGACATATACATACATACAAAAAAGGTGGGGGATAAAGGTCCTATAAATATTTCATAGTATTTTTCTGGTAACAAGTGCTCTTTGTTGCCAGGAGATTTTTTTTTTTTACGTGTACGAGCTTCATGTGAAACTTTATGCTGCATGTTGCTCCACATGGTTGTAAGGAAATCTTTTAGTGTTTTTCATTTTTCGGGTAAATAACAGAATGCCATTGATAAATTAAAAGGTTACAAAAATTTGTCAGAAATCTTTTACAGTTTATATATTATTTTTTTACTTATACTCATGTACTCCATTGTGTTTTTTTAATAAAATGAAGTTCTTGATTCTTAACAGCCCTGCGCAACCCCCCCCCCCCCCCCTCACTCCCTCCCCCTCCCCAAAAAAAGAAAAAAAAAGAAAAAGAAAAAAAGGTGGTAGGTATGTTTGTACACGTCAATCAAAGGTAAAGATACGATTTTTCGAACAAAAGTTTTCCTTAGGATAGATTTTCCCGTTTCTGGTGATTTCAAGATGCCACTGTGCCAAGAGATCTTATACATATCTCCAGAAAAATGTCTGAAGAAAAGATGTGGTATGAACAACATATAAGTTATTTGGATTTTGTGTTTGAAGTACAAAATACAGACCAAGTAAACATTTTGACTGTGTTTGGCGTGTCGGATAAGAGTTTTGAAAAGAATAAATAAATCTATTTGACGTTTGGCCATGCATTTAAGGGACGAATAACCAATTTGTTGGAATGTTTTTATCCCACTAGAGTGAGATAATTAGAAGGGGAGGGTTGGAGGGGGGGGGGGTATTTTTATCCATGGCCCTTGGATAAAAAATGACAAGCCATTACGGAAGAAGAGGAGCATCGCCACCCACCGCCGGTAGAGCACCCACCTCCATAGAACCCATTGCCACGACATACATTCTTTGTTGACCGTCTCTTTCCTCTTTCGAGGTTAGGGCGAAGGCAATTGGTGGTGTCTATCGGAGAGAGAGAGAAAGTGTGTGTGTGTGTGAGAGAGAGAGAGAGAGAGAGAGAGAGAGAGACTGGTGATTGGTGGTGGTGGATGGGACAATTAGGGGGGATGGGTGATAAAGGTTGGTGGTGGATGGTATAAGCTATAATATGGGTGATGAATGTTGGTGGCGATTGGTAGTGGTGGGCTAGCTTATATGGTGGCTTGTTGATGGTGTTGGTGATGGGCATGCTGATGTGGTGTATGTTGATGGTGTTGGTGGGTTTAGGACGATGAGATGGAGGTTGCTGGCAACGGTGAAGGTAACAAGATAATTCTATAAGGTCTGTAATATGAATTTGGTCCAAACGCAAGATATGATTAGTAGCTTTTCTGACCTTATTTGACGTGATATGTAATCATGTCTTATCTATCAACATCCTATCTATCCGATTGAATAATCCCATGCATCAAAGGTAGCTTTTGAGTGATATCTTGTATCCAGTGGTTGTGCACTTTAGAATGCGTAAAGATAAGTGATGAACTGAAAGGGTTTTTGGTGAGAAATATTCAACATATACTATTCTTCTCATCATGAGGTAATTATATACAAGTATTTATTCAAGGTAATACAGATATATAAGATAACAAAATAATTCTTGCTAACTAATGATTCCTATAATCATGCTCTACTGCAATTGTGGGATTATTGCTTCCTATAATGATTCCTATAATCATACTCGACTGCAATAATGGGATTATTGCTTCCTATAATCATGATTTACAACAATCTTCAGATTTGATGCAATCCCTCATGCCAACACTCCCCTCAGGTTGGTGCATAGATATCTATCATGCCTAACTCGTCAATCACTACATGAAATGTCCTCCCTGAGATAGCCTTTTTGAGGATATCGGCAAGTTGGCTCTCTGACTTGACGAATGGAAATTGAATGATCTTCTGGTCTAGTTTCTCTCTGAAAAAATGACAATCAACTTCATGTTGTACCAGCTTTTGTAGAATTTCAATTGCAGATTTGTTATCACAAAACAAATTTATAGGCCATGAACACTCAATTCCAAGGTCCTTCAGAACTCCTATAATCCATAACAACTCACATAAACCATTCGCCATACTTCGAAAATCTACTTCCGCACTTGACCGAGCGATAACCTTCTATTTCTTGCTCCTCCAGGTAACAAGATTGCCTTCTACAAGTGTGAGATAACCCGAGGTAGATTTCCTATTTGACTGATCTCCAGCCTAATCAGCGTCAGTGTATCCTTTAATGGTGGATGCTTCATTTTTTTAGTACAATAGCCCCTTTCCTGGAGCACCTTTCAAATACCTCAAGATTTTATAGACTGCATTCAGGTGTTTTTCACTTGGAGCATGCATAAACTGGCTTACCATACTCACGACATAGGCAATATCTGGCCTAGTGTGAGTCATATAGATCAACTTCCCCATTAGTCGTTAAAAAAGACCTATGACTACCAGATTTTGGTCCGAGGAAGTTCCAATTTAATGATTTATCTCTATCGGTGTTTTAACGGGCTTGCAGGTTAGCATCCCGGTTTCAATCAGCAAATCCAACACATACTTTTGTTGGCAAAACGAGATTCCCTGTCTTGACTGTCACACTTCAATACCTAGAAAATCTTGTAGTTGTCCTAGGTCTTTCATTCTGAATTTGGTGGTCAAATATTTCTGTAGCCTCTCCTTTTCTTCAGCATCATTACTGGTTAACACCATATTATCTACATATACAATTAGTTATGTTATCTTTCCTCTTTTCTCTTTAATAAATAGACTGTGGTTATAGTTACTTTCCCTGTAACCAACCGACTTCATTGCTGATGTAAACCTCCCAAACCAGGCTCTAGGTAAGTGTTTCAGCCTATACAACGATCTTTGCAATTTGCATATATTGCCTTTATGTAGAGATCCGTGCTCAACACCTGGTGGAAGCTCCATGTATACTTCTTCCACCAATTCACCATTACGAAAGGCATTTTTTACGTTGAACTTTACCAAAGGCCAATCTCGATTTACTGCAACTTATATGAGATGTGACAATATTAAGCTTAGTTACTAGTGTGAAAGTCTCCTGCTAATCAACTCCATACTTCTGTTTGTAACCCTTCGCTACTAGCCTTGCTTTGTACTTGTCAATGCTTCCATTAGCGTTAAGCTTCAATGTATACACACATTTGCACCCAACTATCTTCTTCCCTTCGGGTAATAGAACCAGTTCAAGTTGAGTTCTTTTGCAGAGCCTCCATCTCTTCATTCATTGCCTTTGTCCGCCTTAGATCTGCTAATGCTTCCTGCACGCTGCTAGGAATAGATACTTTGGACAATTGATCAACAATTAGACATACGATTCCGATATTCTATGAGGGGAGCTATAATTATTAATAGGATATTTGACATTGGCTTTGAGATCAGGTTCATATTGTTTCTTTGGGATACCCCTATTTTATCTTGGTGGAAATCGAGAAGGAGGAGAATAATTCTTAGGATATTCTAACTCATTTGAAGGTAAATCGAGGGTTATATGGGGGCAGCATCATCTTGAACATTATAGGAAAGCTTTTCGGTCTGTGGTGTTAATACGGGTTCTTCTAAGGCATCTTCATCACCTTCCGCTACTACATTATTCTCAGGTAAACTCGGTAAACCTGGAACCTCTTTGTCTGGCTGATAAGCAGTGGGGCGATGGGTATTCAATCTTCCTTCCATGGCCTCCTGTTCTAAGAACTCAGCCTCACCCCTTGAAATTCCATTATCTCCTCCGTTCAGCCCAGGCTCTTCATTCAAGTTCTCCCCTGAAGAGATGAGCTTGGAACTCCCCATGTGTAGTATGGTTCGGTCTTGCGAAAGGAGACAGTTAAGGTGACATGCAATTCTTATTATGTCGGTCATAACGTCGGTAGCCCTTTTGAAAATTTGAATATCCAACAAAAACACATTGTTTTGCACAAGGGTTCAATTTACTTCGTAAGGCTTTCAGGATATGAACATATATTGTACACCCAAAAACTCTGGGGTTTGAGGTTTGATAGATGTAAAATAGAGCAAAAAAAATTGTAACTTTTGTTGGGAAGTTTGGAAGCCAATAATTTGGGAAGGAACCCGATTAATAAGGTAGACAGCATATTTGACTGCCTCCCCCCAATAAGACCGTGGCATATTCATCCCAAAGAGAGATACATGTTCTACTTCCATAATCTGCCTATTTTTTCTTTCTCCCAGACCATTCTGTTGCGGTGTGTATGTGCAAGAAGTATGGTGTCGTATCCTCAGCTGGCTAAGATACTCTCCAAATGAAGCATCAATAAATTCCATCGCATTAGCAGACTACCAAATCCGAATTTCTCGTTGATAGGGTGTACACCATGTTGTACAATCCCTTAAATGCCGTACATGCATCACTCCTCTTATGGAGCAAGGACACTCACATGACCCTTGTGCATTCATTTATGGAAGTAACAAAATAATGGGCCTTTGAAATGGCTGGAACCCTTGCAGGCCTCCAGATATCAGAATGTATAACAACAAAAGGCTCTGAGCATTTACTCAAACTTGGCAAATAAGGAATGCAATGGCTTTTCGCCAATACACATATATCGTATCGAAAATCTGAAACATATAAATCAAAAAACAAACTTGGTCAAAGTTTCTTAAGGTAGCCTAAAGATATGTGCCCTAGCCTTTTGTTCCATAACCATATACTTGTTCGAGCCTACTCAACCCCACTTGTCTGAAATGCATGGCCAACTTTCTTTTTCCCATCTTCAAAAAGTTCCAAGTAGTAGAGCTTGTCCCGTTTAACACCATAACCAAGAGTCTTCTGGGTCATAATGTCCTGAAAAATACAAAATGAAGGCCAAACCAAGAGATTGTACTCAAGCGTGGGAACAACCAAGACAGTATCGAGTTTCAAGGTACTGATAGTACAATAGATCTTTCCCCCGTAATAGGAGAGGTACTTCTATTTTGTGATGGAAATAACAGGCTCAGAGGATGGTTGAATAGTTTGTAATTTGTCAGGGTCTCTAATCATATGATCAGATGCTCCTGTGTCAATAATCCAAGTACTATTCTTAAAGGTGATAGAAAATACATCCATCCAGAAATACCTGGTTAAGCCACGTTGGCAATAGGTTATGATTTTTCCTCCTGGGTTGATCGGATGTTGCGTCGCCACTGCTGCTTTGCCAATAATGTTTTATCTTGGCTTCTTTGAGAAATCCCACCACTTTGGATATCCGATAATCTCATAGCATCGTTGTTTCAAGTACCCTATTTCACCATAATGGCTACAAATAAAGTTGTTAGTTTTTCGCGATGGTGTGTTTTTCACCCCTTTATAGAGCTGTTACTGAATCGTTATGGGTTTCGGTGAACCATCATGGCTGAGCTTTCAGGGACTGGTCGAGAACTTTTGATGATCTCTCTATTGTGCTTCTCTTCTACACATGTGCACGTACTTTCCAAATCCAGCTTTGAATCCTTTCTTAGAACACCATGAACTTGATCAAATTCTAGATCAAGCCCGCTCAGAAATATATGGACTCGTAACCCTGCCATCATGGTATGCATATGCACAATTCCTTCAACCAATCCCTCTTGCACGATCGTCTGATGATCGATTTCCTGAAAAATTTCAAACAGTTCATTATAGTAATTTAACATGCGCATCTCCATCAATTGTGATCATAATGGAAAATTCGTTTAATCAAGAACAATACCAGTGGGAAAAGCCGAATTGTCCTGTTAGACTATGATTGATGGTGGCTGTTATACGATGCCACTAGAATGATAGGATTTGTGGGTTAATGGGGTTCATGCTTGCCATTCAGAAAAGACAAGCTACGCTATGGGCTTTCATTCACTTTTGGATCAGACATGCTGTGATACCATAATGAACTAAAAGGGTCTTTGGTGAGAAATATTCAACATATACTATTCTTCTCATCATGAGGTAAATATATACAAGTATTCCATTCTAGGGAATACACATATATAAGGTAACAAAATAATTCTTGCTAACTAATGATTCTTATAATTATGCTCTGCTGCAATCATGGAATTATTGCTTTTTGCAATCATGATTTACTGCAATCTTAGAATTTGATGCAATCCCTCGTCCCAACAATAAGATTGCAGTTGTTTAACAAGGACTCTAGTTGAAACCCCCATACGATTTGTGTGCTTATAAATGATAGTAACATAAAAAAATAAAAATAAAAGGATAATACATGTTAGTTTAAATTGATCTCAAACAATCCCTCGTTACTGCTCAAATGAGAAGTGCAGTAATAGGTAGGTATGTCAGCATTGAAGCCAGCGACATTTGGACCCACAACAAAGGCATTACCAAACTCTAGACTGGGCAGCCTCCAAGGAAGCTGGAATTGATGGAAGAAAAAAGGAAGCGACATGGACTCTACTTGCCAGTACATGTTTTAAAGGTATTCTTTGGTAAGTACATTGGATATTCTCTTTGGTAAGTACATAGGCATCCAAATTACATTCAGAAAACATATAAACTACATACAAAGAGGGTGGTGGATGTGATAGAATAGGAAAGTCAACAACTGCTTATCGTCTGATCAAATGTCGTATAGCGCAGCTAAATAAGGCGAATACAGCAGTTACATTAACGCATACCAAGCCAACTTCGAACCACCAGATTCTGTATTTTGGAGATTGAAGTACCCATGTAGTAACCATTCAAAGCTAGCATACCAGTTCACCATCCAAAAGGCCCAGTCCTCTCTACTCAAGTTCTACGAATCAAGTAAGAAAAGAAATGAAAAGGAAGTGGATAACAGAGTGTAAGATGAATGAAAGAGGCTATGAAGATAGTTAAGGATAGCCGAGCCTAGATGAGGCTCAAAAGAACAATATATATGGATATAACAAGTCATGCATATAGCCTTGCAAAAGCAGCTCATGCTCACCGTCTCTAGTCTAGTCCAAAACAGAGGCCCACCAAATCCTTACCATGTCTCCAAAGAATCACTCAACCAATTTGAAATTCCATCTCCACCCCAAAAACCATAACAACATTGCAAATAAAAGTCATTACCACTTCGCAAAGAACAAAATCTACTCGACCACAGTGTACAACCCAAGGTAAAAGGCCAGCAACACTCGTCAATGCCCAAAACTGAATTGCACTCGCCAAGGTCAAAGCAATCTCACTCAAGGTGTAAGGCAAGAGAAAGACATACCTGGTAATTCTCCATCAATATCCATGCATTGCCAGAAACACTCGCTCAATGCTCATAACACATGAAAATAGTACTCCCTATACTACATTGGTGTATGAAGCCTTGGAAGATAGCCATCAAAACATACCAAAACTCAGGAGTTAAGACTCACATTGGCCAAAGCCACCTTACCCCTAAGAAGAAAGCACCCATGTGAAATCCAATAAACAATATGACACAGCTGTAACTTCGCAAAGTGGAAAGGACATCAATAAACCCGTAAAAACTCTAATAACGTTTACTTAAGGGATGATATATCTTGAAACTACTACAATATACTCTGGCATTTCTCTTTTCCAGTAAAGAACCGTGGCTGCATTAAAGAACTTACATGCTAAGAACCCACATTTCTTACATTTCCAATTTGTGGAAATTCGGTAAATAAAATTCAACCAACTAGATGGCCTGCAGGTTCTTTCACATTCCTAGATAGCATGCAACTAAGAGATTGAGTAATATTAAAATTAAAAAATTATTGATCATGATCCTCCATACACTATGCAGAATACACATGTTAGAACCTGGTCTGAATAAGGCCCTTTATCCTATTTCTGTGTAGAGCTTTTGTTGTACAGACAACCATGAGATAAAACTAAAACTTGGCACTGCTTTCTGAAACCAAACCAATCTAAAGGTTTGATGTCCCAAAAGCACCTATTCTGAATTGGACCAGCCGGACGCCAATTCTCAAGCCATAGAAAGGTTCTACAGCCATTACGTACCTTATATTTGAGAAATAGCCTTTCTTTGTCCCTGACATTAAGAAGTTTATTCCAAATTTAAGAAGAATCCTCATAAGGTTTGATGTCCCAAAAGCACCTACCCTTAAGCAAATATTGTTCACCCATATGTGTTTTGCCATACATGCCAAATTCCACTAAGTGATCACTTTAAACCCTACAACGCTTCTTTCTTGGGCAGAGTATTACCTCCCCAGTCACCTTAGCACCATAAGCTTTAAGCTAAGTACGAGACCACTAAAACTTCCTCAAGATTTGATCAACATCATTGAAGACCTTTTGAGAAGAACAACATTACAGTTTCAATAAACTTGCTACTATTAAGTATAGGATTGACCAATTGTTCCCTCTTTGAGTAAACACAAATTTATTAATCCACGATTTGATTCTACAAGTTATCTTTTCCCCCGGCCTAATGCAGTCTTTAGCTTCCAACCCAGTAGATATTAAAGGGGCACTAAAGTAAGAGATAGGAAAAGACCCCTTAGAGAAACCCAAGATCCCTTCAGTTTCTTGGCTAAATCCACTGGGACATTTGACAAGAAAATTGCTTTCTTTATGGTTAGCTCTCATACCATAAAAGATGGAGAATTTTTTGATGGCTCTCTTAAAGCACTTGTTGATTCACTATCTCCATGAAAAAATATTAATAGGTCATCATGCAAACATAACTGGGTTGTCCTAGTTCTTTTACACCTCTAATAACACCCAAAGGTAAGGCATTTCCCATAAGACAAAGTTAGGAGTCGCCTTTATTCTTGTATACTAGCTGAGTTAAGAATTCCATCGCAATCACGAAGTAATAAGAGCATGATGGGTCCCCTTGCCTCGAAGCCTTTGCCCAAGGGTAACATTTGACCAAATCACATTCACTACCATGGAAGAAAGGGGTGTTTAGCACTGCCTCTAATTCAGCTAATAAAGGTGGGATGAAAATTGAGAAGTTTCAGCCATGAAACATCAACTCCCAATGCGCGCATCAACAATTCCTAGGACCTGGGCTGACAATACATTATCAACAATTCTTCTACCTTGAACAAGAGCATGCAGCAAAGGATTAATAAAGGAAAGAAAGAATTTTTTAACCCTCTTTGCAATTAGCTTGATACATCTGTACAAATTTGAAGTCCAGGATATGTGCATGAGGGGTTAGGATCTTGGGGATTAAAGAGATTGTTGTAGCATTTAAAGCCTTCAATAGTTTTCCATTTTCCAAACAAAATTTAATGGCGTACACATTTTAACCCAGGTTTGCTTGAAAAAATGGACATGTTACTGATTAGGCCCGGGGGTCTTATTGTCATAGAAGAAAGAACTTGCAGCCATTTCAAGGCTTTGATAATTTGAAATTTGCTTATCCATTACAAAAGGCAAACACTCGGCACCCTATATCCATGACTGGTTTTTGTAATAGTCTAACACAACTTCATAAACGTCAGAGAAGTTGGCGTTTTTCGATTCATACAGCTACCTTATTTCTCGTGCTCCACAAAGATTTAAAGAAATAAGGCACTTTTCTGGTTACCTATTTCTATTCATTGATCCTTCCATCTTTGCTTAAAGAAGTCTTCTTCATTAACAACGAGTATGTACTCTGCCACCATCTTTCATTCCAGAACTCTAAGCTCCATGTCGTTAGGTCTACTATCCAGAGAAGTCTGACATGGATCCAACTTGTGTTTAGCATGAAGCTTATTAGTTGTGACATCCCTCATTATCCTCTTATTCAATTTCTTTGCTTTATGTTTACTGAATTTCATTTTCTGGAAAGGACAAAACATCTTTTTTTCTTGTTAACCTTGGTTGGCCAATGTTTCTTACTATAAGTTGAATTCGACTCTCTTGGCCGGCCGAAAATTAATATATTTAAAGGCTATTAGCCTCTTCTCATAAATTTCCGCGGTTAAAACAACTGTGGGAGAGTGGTCAGAGACCCCTGTGAGAGAAAGTTGGCAACGACTGTCAACTAATTCCAGTATTCATCAATTGAAAGTGTCCAAAGATGGCTTCAGTTAGCTTCTTGTCACTCCAAGAACATGGACTCATCATACCAACTTGGACCTCTGACATTCTAAAAAGCATCCCTAATAGAATTGAAGTCTCCTAACAAGATCCAAGGGGAATACACAAAAAGTCTTGCATGATATTCTGGGTTGCTCCAAAGTAACTATCTTTCCTCTTCGGTGTTCACTAGATGAAGGAAAGAAAGAAACACATATCTAACCCTAAGTTCAAGCATGACAGTGAATACATTGATTCAGATGAGGAAACTTAGAATGTACACAACAGTAGGGTCTCACAACACCCAAATTCCACCCAAGGTGTTGCAACTAGAATTGTCCAAAAACTCAATTCTCTCTAAATGGCCTTCCTAACTTTTATCTCTAACAACCCATTGAACTTACTCTGCTTAAGAAAGGTGTTAAGGCCTCTAATATTCTAAGCACCCTGATTCACCATTGGGCTTGAGGGATGGTGGGGGTGCCACCTCTCGCAGGAGAAACCAGGTGTTCCCAACCTACTTTGGTTGCACCCAAGGGCCCATCACAGGTCCCATCCATTTTGCGCGACACATCACATATTCAACGATCAATTTTTCAACGCTCCCAAGCCAGTCAAAGCTACCATGCTCAAGTCACTTGTATTTTCCCTTTGTGAAACACCTTTGTCTCTGCCTTCCCCTTAAGGGGGTCAGCCACCTTAGGGGGGTCGGTAACCTACATTGGCGACCATCTCTCGTGGCTGCGCGCTGTAGCCGCGATGACCATCGCCCATGGTCGCGCGCCGTCTTCGTGACGCCCACCGTCACTCGCTCGCCGGCTTCACGGCGCCTGTCACTGTCGCCCGCACGCCGGCTTCACGGCACTTGTTGCCTGTAGCTGTGTGCCGCAGTCGAGACGCTAGCTGTCGACCATGGTCACGTGTTGACTTCCCGAAGCTCGTCACCCGAGGTCGAGCGTCGGCTTCATGGCGCTCGTCGTCGGTGGTCGCCCGCCGTCACCGCGACGCCCGTCATTGCTGTGACGCCCACTGTCGCCCATGCGCAGACTTCCCAAAGCTCGTCACCTGCCCCGCAACCGCACGCCATCTCTGCGTTAGCGGTTGTCAACACGCTGACTCCGCGACACCCGTCGCCCGTGCCCATGGTGCCATACACTCTGCCGCGCCCATGCACCGCGCCACTGATACAACCATGCCCCCAGACTCTCTGTCACAATGTCATGCCTTCGGGCACTATGAACACTTCACTACGCCCGTGTGCCATCTCCATGACATGTGCCCCAGCAACAACTATTGTCCAGCGATGGTCATCGCCACGCCCATGCACCATTATCATGTTACATGCCCCCTGGGCACCACACTCATTCACCACACCATGTGCCCTCGCCATGGATGTGGAACATGCTTCGACCCACTCTCCGGAGTGTGCAGCATCTCGCGGGGATAGGCGACTCCTCTGGGACACTATCTCCGCCAGGGAGCTTTTCAACTCCCCTTTAGCCAGGTAGACGGCTCCTTCAGGATGCTACCTCAGCCCATCAGGTAGATTGATCCTCTCGGATGCTACCTCGATGCGCTCTGAGTGCTCTGACACAAGGACTCACCCACGGGGATAGGGGACTCCTCCGGGACACTATCTCTGTCAGGGAGCTTTTCAACTCCCCTTTTGCCAGGTAGACGACTCCTCTGAGATGCTACCTCGGCCCGTCAGTAGACGGTTCCTTTGGGATGCTACCTCAACGCGCTCCGAGTGCTTCGGCACAAGGACTCAACAGTGGGGATAGGCAACTCCTCCGGGACACTATCTCCGCCAGGGAGATTTTCAACTCCCTTTTCGCCAGGTAAACGGCTCTTCCGTTATGCTACCTCGACGCGCTCTGAGTTCTCTAGCACAAGGACTCACATGCAGGATAGGCTCACTCTCTAAGACACTATCTCCGCTAGGGAGCTTTTTAACTCTCCTTCTGCCAGGTAGACGACTTTTTTGGGATGCTACCTCAGAGTGTCGGGTAGACGATTCCTCTGGGATGCTACCTTGACGCGCTCTGAGTGCTCTAACAAAAGGACTCACCTGCGAGATAGGCGACTCCTCCGGGACACTATCTTCGCCAGGGTGCCTGCGTGATTGGCCTACGTTCTCCGGTACTGGGGGCTCACGTCGGCATCCCTAGGGACTATGAACCCCAAGTCTCTCTGAGACTGGAGTAGGTCTTCGGAGGGCATCACGCCTAGTCCACTTGGCAGTTGGGCGTTGGGTCTTCCCTACTGCTGCCAGGCTTGTGAGACTCTACAAGGGCTTGGATTAGTGGCTAGATCAAGGGGGTTCGCTGGCCACACCAACGTTGTGGGAGCCAGTCTTTCAAAACAGACAAAACGATGCTGTGCGGGGCAAGCCGAGTGAATATGCAATACAACAGTCCGTGGAACACTGACACCTATGGACCCCCTCGATGACGTGTCACTCTCGGGGAGCGCCACTTGTTGCATGATGTCATCATCATCTCAACCTCTATAAATAGGGGTCTTGAGAATTCATTTGAAGGACTTCAGATTTTTTGATTCTCAGAATTCTCTCTCACTTTCTCTTTCTCTCTCTAGAATTTTAGAGAGAGAAACATACAGGACTTTGACTCTAGACCTAAGCATCAGATTGTGACTGTCGTTGTATATTCATTGCGCGTCGTCGCCCTCATAGCACTACCACCCTCAGTCTCCGTCTGGAAAGCCCTTGGTCTCTGCCCCCGTTCCACCCTTGATGTGTCCCACATCAGCATACTTGGCATCTGACTCGGACTGCATTCCTTGTGGCACCTCCACGCGGGTGAGTGTAGCATCCCGGAGGAGCCGTCTACCTGGCAAAAAGAGGTTGAAAAGCTTCCTGGTGGAGATAGTGTCCCGGAGGAAACACCTATTCCCGCTGGTGATTCCTTGTGCCGGAGCACTCCGAGGGCATCGAGGTAGCATCCCGGAAGAGCCGTCTACCTGACGAGCTAAGTTAGCATCCCGGAGGAGTCGTCTACCTGGCAGAAGGGGAGTTAAAAAGCTCCCTGGCGGAGATAGTGTCCTGGAGGAGTCGCCTATCCCAGTGGGTGAGTCTTTGTGTTGGAGCACTCAGAGCGCGTCGAGGTAGCATCCCAGAGGAGCCGTCTACCTGACGGGCCGAGGTAGCATCCCGAAGGAGCCATCTACCTGGCAGAAGGGGAGTTGAAAAGCTCCCTGCCAGAGATAGTGTCCTGGAAGAGTCGCCTTTCCCCGCTGGATGCTGCACAATCCAAAGAGTGGGTCGAAGCATGTTCCACGTCCATGGCGGGGGTGCATGGTGTGGTGAATGAGTGTGGTGCCCAGGGGCATGTAACATGATTATGGCGCATGGGCGCGGCGACGACCGTTGCGGGACAATAGTTGGTGCCGGGGCACATGTCATGGAGATGGCACACGAGCGCGGTGAAGTATGTATGGTACCTGGGGGCAAGACATTATGACAGAGAGCCTGGGGGCATGGCTGTATTAGCGGCGTAACGCATGGTCACTGCGGAGTGTATGGCGTTGTGGGCACGGGTGACAGGTGCCGCAGAGTCAGCCCGCAGATAATCGGTGACATGGAGATGGTGTGTGGTCACGGGTGATAGGCGCCGTGGAGTCGGCGCGCGGGTGACAAGCTCTGGGAAGTCGGCGTAAGGGTGACAGCGGGCATCGCATCGACGGCACGCGACCACGGGCGATGGGCGCCATGAAGCCGACGCTAGACCACGGGTGATAACCGGCATCTCGGCGGTGGTGCACAACTACGGGCGACGGGTGCCGTGAAGTCGATGCGCCTGTGACAGAGATGGGTGCCGTGAAGCAGGCGAACGGATGACGGTGCGCGTTGCGGAGACGGCGCTCGACCATGGGCGACGGTCGTCCCAGTGACGGCACGCGGGAGGAGCAACAGTCACCAAGGTAGGTGGCCGACCCTCTTAAGGGAGAAGGCACGCCAAAGGTGTTTCACAAAGGGAAAATGCACGTGACTTGAGCATGGTCGCTTTGACCGGCTTGAAATTGACCGTTGAATAAGGGACGTGTCACCCAAAACGAGACCCTGGTGGGCCCTTGGGTGCGATCAAAGTAGGTTGGGAACACCAGGTTTTTAACCTATTCTTCTGTCTAATCTTATTCTTGTTTACACTCATACTACAAAATAAGATTAAAATGAAGAATAGGTTAAAAACCTCACAAATACTTGTTGGAATTGGGTTTTAAACCCATTGTGGAGAAACATCTTTGACTCAATTTTAAATGGGTTCCAAACCATAATTTGGTTAGGAACAAAGTTATTTATGTTCATCTATTGGAGTAGATGATCATCGTATATTCACAAGTTTAAAACAAATAAGGAGTGAATGAGAAAATTAAAGTTGAAGTTGATAATTCAACTTGAAGGGAAAAGAGTATCCTACATTGAAGAGATAAAGCCAATTAGCCTTAAAGTAAGGGTTGGGGCCCTTGGGGGTACCCATGTTTTGTAAGGAGGGAGAACCTAGGTTGACCCAAGATCCACCACACACACGCGTGCCGCCTGTCTGTCCCGATCCAGTCCGTGGCTTGGGCTTGGCCCCATCAGGCTTTGTTCTTTTTGGGACAAAAAACATTTTAAATAAAAAATTTTATTTATTTATTTTCTTTTCCGAAAAGTTGCAAGCTTTCCAACCAGCTATGAAGAGTTGCACCCCCCCCCCCCAGTGAATTTTCACTGGGTATAAAAACGAGTCAGTCATAGAAATTTAATGAACTGAATCCCCAAATTCTGTCTGTCCTTCGTTTTTCCTGTTCCTGTGTCTGTGTAAGAAAGAGTTTTGCCTTTGTTTTGGTTCGCCGTATCTGCAATTTGGAGTGCTCCTATTTCAGGCGTATTGCCGATGTATCTTGAGAAACTATCGTCAAGAGACTGTTAGTACCGTTGCGGGACGAATAAAGTCATAAGGATACTGAATCAAATTCGCGCCTCAACCTTTTCAATTTGTTGTTCTATAATTTTGCTGAGTTATACACATATTTCTATTTCTGTTTGGTTTCGTTATTGCTGTTTTGGAACGTTAATATTTGTATGTCAGTATTTTTTCAGAACTGTTTTTCTGCACAAGTATACACAACGAAATACATTTTCAACAATCTTAACGTTTAAAGAAACGGCCCAGGGTTAAAATTTTGATGGCTTAAAGGGCCAGAACCTGAATCTATCACTTGCTTAAGAGGTTCATTTTGCTTCAAACTCGATCTCCTCTTAAGCACAAGGCTTGGAGGGTCCAGGAAATGAACATGTAGGTAAGATCCAAGGCTTTCATCAGATTGTACATGTCCAAAGGTAGCACTCTCATCTCCTTGCAGAGTGCCCACTATTTGCGCATTTGGTAGACTCCTCCGTATCATGACCGAACTCCACACATTGGAGGCATCTAACAGACCTCTACAATTGAGGCATCTATTTTGATGATTACATTGTATCAATACCATCAATTTTCCTATTGATCCCCAAATCAAAATCATCAACCAAAATTCGGGCTATATTTATCTCCAGACATCCTAGCATCCAGAAGTTCTACTTGCCTTAAAGAATCTGCATAGAATGGCCTCCCAATTGCACTAGCGACATAACTTAGCCTCCCCAGTTCAACACTGCACTGGTATATTCAAAAGTTAATACAAATAATAATCATGGTGAAAGACTCCTTGGTAGCCATTGATCCTAAAGACCATTTTTTTAGGAAAACATGCTTTCCATAGAGCAGCCGAGGCTCCTTTCCAAGGACTTCAGTGCTATCTTTATCAGTGCCAAATTTGAAGTCAAAAATTTTCTATTTGCCTCCCGCAATCCATATTCAACCCAAATGGAATGCGCTTCGGCAGGAATGACATACCTTTGTCAATGAAATGACCTGCCAAAGAAGTGTTCCAGTCAGGGGTAATGAACTATCTTAGCTGCTTCAATAGGGGGGAAACAACTAACTTTACCCTCAAACATGTGAGGTGCATGAAATTTAAAGCTCATATTTCTGTTAGGAACTATTTTGGTTGAAAAAAGCAGCAGAAGATTTATTATTACTTGCAGTATGCAGGATTTAACCAGTGAGGGCATCATTCTTGGCTTTTCTCGCTCCTTGCTCCTTGGCAGGTAGCCGACAATCTGCTTCTTCCATTTAGTCCCCCCACCATGATCTGCCCACTCCATGCAAAGCGCCTCTGCGAGTCTAATGACCACCTCTGCGATTGAAATTCCTCCCAAGACCCCTTTCATGAGCTCTCCCTACCTCCTTTCCTCTGCTCTTGGATCTAAAACCTCTTCGACTTCTTGAAAGTGATCTGGGCCTGTTGTATTCTGAGACACCCTTTCCGTTATCGACCGGCACAGCAACCACCTTCAATGCTTGTCGCGACTGTCATCCTTTCCAAAACAGGACTTGTCAGGGAGAGCAATGTTTTTTGTCTTTATAAGATAAACACCCTTGTCCTGTAGATCCACCTCACAAGGAGACCTCACTTGTCTGCCTTCAACGGCTATTGCAACTAGCTTTCTACAAATCGGCTATGGCTTATTTTGCCCTGATTGGGTTTATCTTTTGCCATAGCCGAGATTAAGGAAACCACACCCACTAAATCTCCCTTATCAGCCTTATTTTCACACTCACTTTTTGATGAGAATAGAAGTCGCACTATTGTACCACATCACAATGAGTTTTACCTCAACCGGATTTTAAACGAGTAAAAGTTACTACATAAGAGGTCCATTCTCTAGCCTTTAGAAGTACATTACAACTTCATCATATTCAACTGAGGCTGCTCAAAACTTTGTAAGTATAATGCTGCCTCCGACTTCGTTGCATAATGGGGGAGATAGAGGAAATAGGTGTCTTAATGGACATAACGCATCAATACTTCACATCAGACATGTTATCTACAGCATTGGAGTAGTTAAAAGGTTATGTTCAGCCATTAAAGAGTTCTATGAAACTGGCCGCGTACAAATTTGGTCAATCCGCAGTTGCCTGACGCGATCAACTTCAAAGCATTCGGGTAATATTATGTGATGCATCAGTCCATCATAAGCATTAGCAAAATAGTGGGCAATACTTTTACATGCCCAGGAAGCCCAGGAACTTCCCTTTTTCACAAGCACTAGACAGGTTAGGACAAGCTCACAACCAGAATGAACCAAAATTTTGAAGCAGATCTCTGGTTTATAGTTGCCAATCTATTGGAGAAATTCCAGCTTTCTCCAAGATCTGGTTTGTGCGAGAGAAATGCCTGCGCACCAGATAATCAATTGAGACAGTTACCAAAATGTCAAAGAGAGTGTCAAATCTAAATAACTAATCAACTATAAATCGTTAATTTAGCCATTGAAGCTGCATCAGTACTGCAGATCCTTGACTTGCTAAAAAAATTGACGAGTAAAGAATAAGTACAAATTTATGTACACTTTCTAAATAAAGGGGTATTAAGTTAGAATGGTCTCCTAATACTTGTTAAAAGTTTGTTTTTGGTTGCACTTTCACGTGCACAATTAGCATGATTATCCCCTTATGTACTTGGCTACCAACACAAACCTTTGCAGGAGGACTTTCAGTATATGGTGGCAGCTGCTCCACTCAGGCATATTATTATAAATCAAGTCAGGTAGTACTACTCATGTTAGCAGATATCCGTCAATTTGTAAATTTCAAGTCTCCACTTACTTCCTCAGGTACACAGGACTCTCTCTATCTTACCATCCCCATCAGCCCCACGCCCCTCTCAACCCCCTTCAAGAGGAAAAGAAAAACTAGCCAATCTTCAATATAGCAAGAAAATAAGTCTCTCAACTCTAAAGGGAAAAACAAACCTGCACCCAAAAAAGCCTCTATTAGCAGACAAGCCAGAAGGATGTGCTGCATTCAGAATGTGGTGCTTTGTCTTGTCAATCAACCTGTTAAAACAACAAAATCATAAAAAGACTATAAGGACCTCACTATTAAGATAATCCTTCATGAAATATCATCAAACAAACTTTGGTTCTGTTATATTTGTTCAAGTATTAACTTTTTCAAATAAAGTCAATCTCTTGACTCCCATTTTTCATTGGCTCTCGTGCCCAAAAGAGGCCAAGTTCAGAATCCCCACCAGACTAAACGAGCCTGTCTAAACAAGGTGATCCCGCACTTAGGCTTGACTTGGCTCATAGTGGCCAAACCGCAATTATGTAAACCTCCAAGGATAAATTTTGATGTTCTTAAACATGAATTGGAGAATATTACCTTGAGCACTATTAAGCAATCCAATATTAATTCCTTAAGTTTCTGTTATGATTTTTATGCCATATATGTAAATTTCTACACTTTTATGCCAAACTAAATTCACAAGCTTGGCTCCATACTGTTAAATATATCATATGTGCGAATTCAAGCTCAGCGTCTGACCTCCGTTAGGAGTCTAAAAAACAATAGCTCTGCCCAGCATTACTTTCTCCAATTAACAATAATATGAATTTTCTACTGATTGGACAAGGATGATTAATAGAACCCATCCTTTAGATGATTGTTACAGGTGCAACAGAGAGTAAATCCTGAGTAATGGTAGCAAAAATTTCCCATTATGGTGTCTCCTTCTGTGCGTTCCTTCGCATGGAAATTTATTGAACTTCTTCTTGATAACTGCATCCTCATGAAGCACAGTCCTTCTCTGTCGCTTAATAAGCAAATCCTTCTAGATTTTCCAAATGACTGTCTATTAGATGTCTTGGAAACATCAAATAGAAGGTGCAACTATCTTCATCGTACTACATATACGTCCGGTGTTTCGTACTGGAATTTTCTCCCTCACTATGGTGAGAGAAAATTTTATTCGTAGCATGGATTGTAAAGCTCTTTAAAAGGCTTTTGAGATCACTCGGTGTTCCAACAAAGTCCAAGCTTCCAAGCTTCCAAGCATCATTTCTAGGGCAACGTTTTATTGCAAATGACCTGATGCACCTTTTTTAGTACCAGAAAATATGGGAGTGCCAATAGGTAATCCCTTCCAACCAGCTTCTCTCTCTCGTGTCTTCACTGACTACAATAAGAGCAAGTTGAGTACAAAAAAGAAACAGAGGTTTTCTGTGTTAACTTGTAATTCTTTCTATTGGCAGTTAAGTATTTTGTTGGTGCAGCGTCAAAAGAAAATAAGAATTATAAACTTGCGGCCTCTGGAGTGAGCTCTACTCTATTTGCAATCTGGACATGTTTTGGTTAAATTTTCATATTCTCGACAAAGTTGAACCTATTAGTTAGTCAAACCTCGATTTTGCTTGAGCGTAGTTTCCCCACAGAAGAAACACAACCCCTTTTTTATTCTTTGAAATTGTTTCAATGACAGCATCAGTAAACTGCTCCCACCCTTTCTTCGAATGAGAATTCGCCTGATGCTGCCTTACTGCAAGAAATTTAGAAGTACATATAAGAGAGAATGGCTATGTAATAGGACATAGGTTAATATAAAGCAATAGACTACAGTTGTATATTAAGCACAATCAAACTACAATTACGGAATGGGTCTCATATAAATCTAGGAACTTACTGTAGATACAAGCTTAAGTTGAAAAGTAAATGCCACATGTACTTAAAACAGGCTTTGGGTAGGTGGACTATGGTTTAAAATATGATGGAATTTTAATTGACAAGTTTGTTATGAAAATAAAATAAAGGAAATTGCTAAATCCACTTCTTTTTGTAATAGATGTAAAATAAACAAACTTGTTCTCATGCATTTTTACTCAAGATTGAGGCGATCATAAGCGTGACATGCGTGGATTTAGCCTATCCTCAAACTTATCTGGATTTAGCCTGTCAAATCTTTCTTTCTATCAACTATACTGAAACTCTTCTGTATTGAAACTCAAGCGATCTCACTCATAAATTTTTCAAGCTTGCATATGACATACAACTAAGGGGTCCCGTGGAGCCATGTGCAGAAATAGGGTTAGTTGACCCCAGGGAAGGTTGCAAATTAATGTTCATCATTCAACAATATGCACAAAAGATTTCAAATATATCACAATCAACCTTCCTAAGTTTTAATGGAGTACTGAAGTGTCAATTGCTAATAACAAATTTGCTGTTTCAAAGTTCAAGTCCTTTTCTCCTTTGATATGACCAAATAAGTATCCACTTTCTCCAATAGAACTATTAAGTTACCATCTCAGCTCTAAAAGATTAAGCTGTTAAAGAATGCACCGAGCAATGTATATCATGCTTAACACCCCCTGTCAAGTCCAAGCCCCCATTGGACATGGAGAGACAAAACAAGGTGCACCACTGCCAACTGCACAACTAAATAGAGTGCATACTGTACTAATATAATAGGGAACCAAATGCAAGCTGGGAGACTTGAAAGCAAGACCTTGCGAAAGCTCAAATACCATGTGAAGTTACCATCTGCTCTAAAAGCTTAAGCTGTTACAGAATGTGTCCTGCCACATAATTAGTAATTCATTTATCTTTTTTAATCTTTTGTTTCAGCTTCATTAATCTCCCAGAAAACCTGTCACATGCAGCCCATACGCTTCTTTCCTTCACACAACACAGCACCTGCACCCTCCCCACTGCCGGTGAAGCTCTCTTTCTGCCTACTTAAATTTATCAATTTGTAACAGATCTTAACCTGTTTCCTACGTTTGTTTGCTATTTAAGCAACCAAATCAAGGGCCAAGAATTACTGTAAGCAAAAAAGGAAGGAAAAAAAAGAAAGAAAGAATTAATTGGGGTTTTAGCATGAATAGCTTCTGCCCTATTCAGGCTTGGGGCTGCCTTCCAGCAAAGAACAAATGATGCTAATTCAACGGATCAGAATAAGGAAGTACAGTGGAATTCGGAGTGACATAAGGAGTTACTGTGGGAAACAAAATTTATAGAATTTTTATTGAGGATATCTAGTGTTTTGGGATAGGAAAAGGAAATTGAAGGGATAGGATGAAAACAGCAAGGGGGCGATTGAAACATCTCGCAGGGCTTGGAAGTACCATCTGAATCACCGGCAAGAAGCCTATGTCATCCTGGGAACTGGGAAGAGAAGATAATTGAAAGGGTCTTCTGGAAAATCAAATTTAAATCAAACGAAAAAGATATGGCTTACTAATGATGTGGCAGGATATGTACATGCCATGTCGTTCGGGACCGAACTTTCGGGATTAAATTTGGGATCCCTAACATTACTCTTCCAAAAGTGGTGTCTGAGAAGACTGATCCTAACTTTGGTTGTTACTAAGTTGACCAATAGTTCATATTAATAATTATTGGTCAACTCTGCATGCATGTCAGCCCACCTATGGGATAAGTGGATTTATAAGAGCGCTCCACAAGTAGGTACTAGCATTCTAACCTATAAATTGTGAAAGAAAATTCAAATGAGTTATCTTCCTCTTTTTTCATGTGATCTCACGGAGACAGTACTGACGAAGTATCCATTTGCCACCTAATGAACATGTAGAATCCTTTTGTGGCGTGTATATGTGTAAAGCATATCATTTCCTATGGACTTTTATGGCACTTCCTTTCGACCCATAGTCATCCATTCCTCCCACGGAAAACGTAGGTTTACTGCATGTGCTGCTAACCCAACTACAAGAACAACAACAAATGTACCTGTTGCAAAATTTATCTTTACCTAGAACCCAACACCATGAAAGGTTAAGGGATGAAACTTTTGAATCAAAATAGGTATAATATTGTAGCACAAACAACACCGGTTGTTCCTCTGATGCCAGAAACTACAAGCGAAAAAGTACTGAATACCATAACAGTTAACTCTCATGAGTAACGCACGAATACCATGGTAAAAGTAATCAGAAGTAGTCAGTGGTATGCACTTCCATGGTCAATCTAGATAAGATAGAGTCTTACCAGTAAGCACAGCGTTGAGCATTAGAACACCCTGTAATACCATGGTAATAGTTTAGGGAATACATAGTAAAAGAATTCCATGATTTCCCATGAAACACAACATTTGCAAAAGCGAACAGAGATACTTTGATAGAAACAATGGTGACTACATAACATCACAACCAGCAACCGCAAACTAATAGTATTATAAAGATTAAGAGCGTCTGGCTCTTTTCAGATTAAATGCAAAATCAAAGTCATATTTGACCTGAAGAAAGAAGTCCACACCACGATCTGTAAGAGATAAGTACATGTCAACATTGCTCTATCGCTAAAGTGGGGTTTCAAGTAGCAGGCCTAGCGGCTAATTATCTTGGCTTTGTCCAGTTTCCTGTATGCCTTATTTCTGTTCAGGCAGCATCCTGGAGTGTCTATTAATGCAGTAAAAGGGAAAGAGCAACCTGATAATTTCAGAGTTGGTCCAAATGTTGGCGTCCAAGATTCTTAAATCAATTAGGTGCAACAAGGGGAGGGGCATATTGGTTATAATTGCAAATAATTGAACATCTGAGGCAGTATGTATTAATAAAAAAAGATAAAATTGAATTTCAGGCTCTTCAATTTTCAATTCTGCTGCTCTGAAGTATCTTCAGGCATCTATTCGATCTCACAGGCTATCAACTTATGTTCACTATACTGAACCAAGGCTTTGTAATAATATGTGTATGTTACTTTCTCTGCATTTTATTCTCTCTTTCTTTTTTCTAACTTTTCTCACCTATTTCCAGGAGACTTTAGAAGCGCTTTCGCTCTGGTTAAGAAACCAAACTAACATTATAGGTCGTTATAAGTTTGATAGAATAATGAAACATAAGTAGACAAAAAGAAAGATATGATCGAGGAGGAGGTAATATCATACTTGACAAACAGCACTCTTCTAGAGCGCTTATATTCACAATCAGGTAGTCCAAGATAGGACTTCTACTTAATGTAGTCCAAAACCAATATAAATCACCTTCTATTTTACATGGACTCGGTGTCGATGTCCGGATCGGACACGTGTCCAGGTGTCAACCTAGCCAAATTCTGAAATTACAGGACACGCATAGAACATTTATTTTCGAATAGTACTTTATACGAGATTAGTATAAACTATAGGGGAGGATATGATATTAGGAAAAACTAGCATGTATCCTTCTATGGAAAAGAAAAGGATAAGATTTAGCATGTATTCTGTTATGGAAATGAAGAGGATAAGATGTGAAGGTCATTTATTATGACCCACATACCTCTCCACAAGTCAGAACCACCCCCCCCCCCCCCCCAAAAAAAAAAAAAACCTCAATCTGGACTCTTCATCTTCTTCTTTCTTCCGCTTAATATTCCATCCTTCATGGTGTTCTCTGCGCATTCTTCCTCCCGTTCTCTCCTACCCGGATCTGGACTCTGCGCATTCTTCCTCCTTACACCACCATCTTCCATGTGACAGATTTCCAGAGATGCCTCTCCAATTGGGAACGTGGCGTGTCAGTCCGGCAAATGGCGTGTCCAGTACGGATCCCATACCGGATGCGTGTCGTGATGTGTCGACATGATATTTTGACTCAAACTGCCGAGTCCATGTAACATAGATCACCTTATGAAGCATGTTACGTAAATAACCCGTAAAGTTTTTTAGAAGAGGGTGTAGCCACCAAGTCTCATGTGTTACACTTCGAAGGGCATCATCTTGGAATCTGAGTAAAATTTATAATCCCATGGATCAAAAAACCCAAAGCCAAGGATGAACAGTTTTCTGCAGTTAGTACTACATGCACTCAACTTAATTTTTACTCTCAGAAGAAATGTTATAGCTGTCATTATCATTTTTCCGGACCTTACTTCACTTTCATGAACGAGGGGAAAATGATTATAGAGTAATAATCTTTATGAAATGATAATAGAGCAATATGAGCCATAGCAAGATTAAAAAGGCTAGCCCATTGCCCAGGCTCCTGCTACCACCCTATTACTGAAGAGAGGTGGATTTCAATCCTGTGACAGCAAAGTCACTACAGAAAATCAATAAAGGTACAGCAATAATTACAAGAAAAATCCTGAAAGAATAAGCAAAGAGAGCATAGGCCAGAACAAACATATGCAAGAAGAAAGGCATTACATTGCAGCTATAACTATAAAAAAGAACATGCACCTCAACGTTAATTAATGTAACTGTTACCTGTACAGCCCATCTTTCCAAGTTCCCGTGAGACGGAATCGAACACTTCAAGTCTTCTTGAAGTTCCTTATATATGTTTACCAAACTTGAAGGGACTTTTACGCCTTCTGGCACAGAGAAAGAGAGGCCCATGGCTTGACCAGGTCCATGATATGGATCCTTAATTCAAAGTAACCAAAACATATTCCAGTATAAACTCGTTGGCGTTAAAACTAAAGATTAGTGCATAATGACATTGTGCTTCGCTTCTGTGACTCCTAAGTCCTAACAACATCTATAACACAATAAATACTTAAACATTACAGTACCCAAAATAAAGAATTATTTTGGAGCCGGGCTTGATGAAAAGATTAAAAAATCAATCAATTAGACCAATCAGAAGGTATTCTCACGATGCTTGCTGCAAGAGGACTACTCAAAAGTAGGGAAATGGTCAACCACCTATATGTCTCTGACTTTTGATGAACTGAAGGCTCTATGTATAAACTATTCATGCCCTCACTATCTTGCGTGTTCCTCAAACTTGATAAGTTACGCCATGCCAGCTTAAAATTCTGGTATCAATGAGCAATTTAAGGAGTCCAGATAGACCCACCACAGAATTACCATTATATGAGATATTACTAGTAATAAACAAAGTTATCGGACATAAAATTGCACAAAATGCATGGCTCTTTCTCATATATGTTGCCTGTTGGCTCACATAAAACGAAAAACAATTCTAAGAAAAGCAAACTAGAAACACGAAATAGGGCTTGTTCTGTTTCAACTAAAGCGAAAGACTTTAGGAACTAGAAAACATTTCAGCCCCAGCAGAGAAAATGCACTCTGTTTATTCTACCGAATAAGACTAACATAAATAATAGGAAAATACTAAAATTGTACTCAGGCCTGGAGGAAAATACTAAAAGTCAAAGATGTAGTCAAACGTACTCCTATATATAATGTTTGCGATGGAAGATCTACATCTCTATGGTTTGATAGGTGGCACCCCGCTAGTCCCTTAGTAGAAAATTTTCGTGGGATTAACATTTCTACTTCTGGACTTGGTAGGGATGCCAAGGTGAGTAAGATCATAAGGGTAGTAGATCGAATTGGCCTTTGCGAGAATGGACTCACATGTATGAACTTCCCATGATAAGCAAAAACACCATTTGCCCTACCCTTCCAATCCTGATCATCTGTCACGGACAATCACCGGAAAGGTCCTTTCAGTTACTGGTACTTGGTATTGGCTAAGGACTAGGAAACCCATTGTTGCATGAAAAAGTTTGGTGTCCCTTAAGGGGGTTCCTAAACAAATTTATCTTAAGATTGTGATTAATAATATATTGTGTACTCCACACAAATTCATAATTTATAGCACCAATTCTAGGATTAGTTGTATGCTGTGTAGACTCCCCGTTAAAAACCATGACCATTACTTTTTCTAATGTGCTTATTCTAATAGGAGATGGTCTTCTATTACGTAAAAATTTAATAATTGGTGGCCGAGTCCCTCTAGAACCCTCATAATCAGAGCTGCAAACCAGCAGAAAGGAAAAAGCATTTAACAAACGTATTTCACACACCTCTGTCTGATAATGTGTGTGCCATTTGAAAAGAAAGAACTAACCTTAATAATTTGATAGTCACTTTTGGAGGTGGGATCACTCCTTTGGTTCTTTTACAAAGGTTAAAGAAACTCTGACTAACATTTCATTTTAAAGAGAATGGTATTGGATCGTATATCTGGACCTTCATAATAGTGTACAGTTGAGTATGTTACTCATCCATATCAGTGCAGGTTTTTTATGGACGTAGTCATTGTATATCCAGACAGATTATTTGCAGGATTGTTAAGTTGACAGATTTGGTTGTTGTCGACCAGCGTTGGCTCCAACTAGTTCGACAGCAGAGGTTAGAAATGCTACGGTAAGTCTCTGTCCTTCAGCTTCTGGTCCCCTGAGCCTTGGGTGAGTGTTCTCTTTTGAAGCGAGCTTACGGCTTCCTCGGGCATTTGTATACTTGGGTCTCCTAATTTTGTAGTGAGATGGGTGGTGTGTGGCTGCAGGCATGGATATTACTCGTTCTCGTGGTCTTTAGATATGTTTTCTGGGATTCTTTGCACGGGTTAAATTGGGATTACGGGACTTCGCTAAATTCTGGTATGATGCTATTCTTAGCATCATGTCCTCATCAGCTTTGGCCCCTTCTGGATAAGGGTGAGAGTTGTTCTATCTGTTTCTTTGGTATTCTTATTGTGAACTTTGTTAAGCTTTTATTTTTGAATACTGCATAACTCTCATCATGCCTGGTTCAATGAGATTGTATGCTGTGTAGTTCTCTGCAGCGCACTTTGGTACACAATCTTTTCTTCCTGTCCTACTCCTGTATCTCTTCCCCTAAGATCTAAATGGTTAACCTGGTAACATGGTTCTACGTGACGATGATAATAAGTTCTTTTGATGATCTCCTTAGAAACAGAAATTATTTTTCATTTTTGCCCTTGGTTTTATGTTGCAAGTTTGGTTCCCAACTTTTCCTTTACTGTAAACTGTGAGCTATGGCAATTGGAGGCATTTTCGCCAAAATGTGGGATAAAGCATCTGCTTGCAAAATATATATTTTGATTGGTCAATGCTCTTTGGCTTACTACTGCAAATTTGGTCCTCTACCTTTTCTTAAATGTGCTCTATTTAGAGGTCAGGGCAATTGAATGCGCTGGTGTCAGTGTAGGACAAAGAGAAGCACATTCAAAGTTCTATTGCTACATTCTCCTCTGGTTGCTAGATGCTTCATATTGGAGCATCGTAGATATTATTCTACCACTGATTAGAAATCCTCTATTCATTAGCAGATTTCTTATCTATAAGCATATGTTCTATATTTTAACTATGTAACTCGTGTATCTAGGATTTGTTATCACAGTTATAAGTTAGTACAAATATAATACAAAGCCAGAGCCTCATTCGGTCGAGTGAGTGCCATACAATCCTGTAGAGTTAAGTTGGTAAAGAGACAGGTTACCATTGCAAGCAGCTCTGCTCCCTCCACCTCTGCATTTTCTTCTTCTTCTGCTGACCTCTTGACCTCGTTAAATCTCAAGCATGCTCATCACCACCTTTCCATTAAACTTACTCGATCAAATTACCTTTTCTAAACAACAAAGATTTTTCTATTTCTGTGAGGCCAAAAGTTTGGCCTCATGGATGGATAATTCTGTACCCTCCAGAAAAGAAATTCAGAAGCCCAAATAAAACTTTAAGTGATCAACTTGCTGCAACAGTCGACCCCCTTTCTTCTGCTTATTTAAACATCTATATTTTAGGAAACTTTGCGATGCTTCCCAAGTACGCAAGGCATCTATGATCTCCCAGTACAAATAAGTGCAATTCAGCACTTTAGAGGTTTCATTTAGCGATGCTTGGGGTCCTTGTCCAACTCTATCTCTCTCATGATTGTCATCGATACTTTGTGCTAATTCTTAATTCATGTTCCAAGGACTTGTGGTACTGTCAAATAGCCAAGCAATCTGATAGTCTTTTGCATCTTGCAGAAATTCCAAATTCAAGTTGAGAAACAGTTTATAACACAAATTAAATACATTCAGACTGAGTGGGTGGGGTTTGAATATCAAACGCTTCACAAGCTGTTTGAACAAAGTGAGATAACCCTATGGGTCTCTTGTCCTCGCACTCATGAACAAAATGGCTCAGTCGAACGCAGAAATAACCAAAATGTTGAGGCTGGTCTATCTTCAATCCCAAGCCTCTATCCCTCTAAAGTTTTGGCATTCTTCCTTTAACACTGCTGTGTATTTAATCAATCGGATGCCAAGCAAAGTCCCTCATGGCACTTTCCCGTCTGAGTGCATGTTTTGTAACCCTCCAGACGATATTTAAAGAATATTTGGCTGCTTGTGTCACCCATTTCTATGTCCCTTAATAAGCATATGATGGACAACCATTCTGTTCCTTGTGTCATAGGCTATGGTACTTGACATCTAGGTTAAAGATGTTTTGATCCTAAGACAAGCAGATTATATATAGCTAGGCATGTACAAATCGAATAATCCTCCTTTCCATATTCAAACTTTTACTTGTTCCTCTCCACTCATCCATGAGCTGCCGTCCCAGTTGTCACTTCACCCCCTAATCTCTCTCTACATTCAATTTCGAATACAGTCTTCTCATCAAAAACTCCTCAAATTCAGATACAAAGTCCAAGTGCTTTCTCCTCAACCCCCTGTCTCTTATCCAAATTCAAACACTTCTTTATCCAACCCCAACTCCTCTCATTCACAAGCTCCAAAATAAAAAATAGGTAGTGCCATAAACAATCACATTCCAGCAGTTCAATAAACTCATTTGCCAACAAGGCCCAACATAATGTGCACACTCAATGACCCTTTGGCATAGGCTCAGAATCGTACTTCCTCAAACACCCCCATTGCTTCATTTTGTGGAATCGAACCATCATGTTTTAGAGAAGCTAACACGTACCTTGATTGGATCGGCCTTGAATTCAGAGATTAACGCCCTCATTCAAAAGGGGACATGGTCTCTTGTGCCTCCACATCTGAAAATGAACATCAGTGGCTGTAAATGGGTATCATACCGAATCAAAAGGAGGGCACATGGAACCGTTGAGCGCATTTTTGTATTGTTTTGGCGGCATGGCCAAGTGGTAAGGCGGGGGACTGCAAATCCTTTTTCCCCAGTTCAAATCCGGGTGTCGCCCAATCAACAAAAGGCCCGAAATCTCTTATTCGGTTCTGCTGTTATAACTTGACGAATTATTCCCCAGCAGATGTAGAAGAAACGGACTGTTGATACTTGTTTGATTCGAAGCACCCGGTCCGGGGATTTTCTAAAAAAAAGATTGTCTTTTATCTTATTGATATTGATACAGGCCCAAATATTTCTTCTTAGAACGTATTGATTTGACCCCGTAGACCGATATTGCACACCATCATTTAGCTATTGCCGATACAAAGCTATATGATAGCACCCAATTTTTCCGATTCGGCAGTGTGGTCCGTGAGAATACATGTCTCAACCTCCAGAATTTCATGATTCTGCTCATCTGAACTATGTCTGCAGGTTGCATAAATCTTTGTATGGGTTGAACCATGCACCTCATGCTTGGTTCAATCGACTTACTTGATTTCTTCTCAGTCATGGTTTTGTGGACTCATAGAACGATTCGTCACTGTTCATTTTTTGCACAAAGGATATCACGATTATGTATCGACAAATGTGGATTTACCTATCATGGGAAACCATTACCTCACTGTTCAGTCCCTTATCAGTGCCCTTGGTTCAGAATTTTCTCTAAAAGATTTGGGGAACTTTAAATCGCCGAGCCAGTATCATCTTGTCTCAGAAGAAGTAGATCACTCATCTCTTTGAGAAATCAGGCATGGGAACTTCAAAGCTAGTGCTTACCTGCTCATCTACCTCCAGTACTCTGTCCAAGAATGACAGCAATGCCTTCAAGAACCCAACCAAGTTTAGGAAGATTTTTGGTGCTCTCCAGTATCTGCTCCGCACACAACCAGACATGGCCTTTGCACTAAATAGAGCTTGCCAGTTTATACATGTTCCACTGGAGAAACTTTGATATCTATCGAGAGTTCTCTGCTATCTTCGCACACCCCTAACCATGATCTCTCAATTTCGAAATTCTCCTTGTTTAGAGCAAATTCGGACTCTGATTGGGCTTCTTCATAAGATGAATGAAAGTCGACACGTGGTTATGCTATTTATCTTGCTGAGAATCTCATTTCATGGTCTTCAAAGAAGCTAGGAACGGTTTCTCGGTTGTCTGCAGAATCTGAATACAAGACTATTGCAGATACCACTAGAGAACTAATCTGGGCTGAATACTAAGTCTGCAAGTTAGGCGCATCAAACTCATTAAGCCGCCATACTACGGTGTGATAAAATTGGAACAATTTTCTACCGATAAGGTGATTCATGCACGAACTAAGCACATGGAAGTTGATTGCGTTTTATATGTGAAAAGGTGGCTAGAAAAAGATATGGATGTCTGATTTACTTCAACGAAAGAACAAACAGCTGACATCACAAGTAAAGGACGAGATGCAAATTGTTTTTAGCATCTTCAGGACAAGTTCAAAGTTTGCAATCGTAACCTTTCAAATTGTAGCATAACAGATACTACTCTGCTATTGATAAGAAATACTCTTTCAGTTGGCAGATCTCCAACTTATTAGCATTCACTTAGTATTTGAATTACGTAACTGATGTACCTAGGATTTTATTAGCCCCTTTATAAATCAGTAAAGTATAATAAAAGGCAAGAACCTCAATCGATTGGGTAAGTGCCATACAATCCTTCTGTAGATTGCAGTCTTCAATTGTGCTCAGGCTAGAGTTCATGGCAATGAAATGCATTTGTTTCAAAGTGCGGGATGAGGAGAGCACAATCAAATGAGAGGGGCTATGTAACTGCCAAGTGCACGCCATTGTTGCTGCTGTGATGGTGAAATTTTGGTCCCCTAAACGAGTTGGTGAGGGGCAAGACTCAAGTTGACATTCATTACTATGGTCTTGCTGGTCACAACTTCACTAAGTATTCTTGGCTTATCTTCAGGTTTGCTCCTAGAAATATTTCTGCAATTAATTGTTGTGCAATGTTCTCTATTACCATGACTGTGACATGGTTTAAATCTTTGTTGATATACTCCACCGTATACTAGTTCAACCTTGACGTAAGTTTGTATCAAGGTACGCATTTAATGGCACGGTCTTTAGGTTGTGAGGATCAGCGTTGTGTTCAGCTTTTCTTCCTATGCAGTATTACGTTGCTTCATGCCCCCTTGTAAGCTTGTATAGTTCTCGTAGGGTCTTGGACTTGGCCATTCCAAAAGGCATTAATAGGAAGGTGCTATTGCTTGCCACGCCCAATCTATCAATAATGCAAACTTTAGCAACAAAGGTTTCACTTTTTTATCAGGAAGGATGTGTGGAAAGGTGAAAGAAATACAATCTCACAAAACAACTACATCTATAAAGACGACAAATGACAAACATGGTTAGGTAGGTAAGAATACCTGGCCGATGATGACAGCTTTAACCCTATCAAATGATGTAGAATTAAGTGCATTGAAGATAAAATGCGGGGGAGGATAAACTGGCACAGATCCGCGTAATTCACTTTCCACAAACTTGCACAACTTCTTAGCATAAGGTTTCTGAAACTCCCCGGGAAGTGCTTCCAACCACGTCTCCTCCACCAACAGCCCTTCCAATTTCAAATTCAAGGGCAGTTTCCCCTCACCTGAGACGCAGAAGAAATCAAACAACAAACGAATGATTCATATTTTAAGTTTACCCACACACAAATCCACGCATTAAACCAACCAAACGAGAAAAGAAAAGGGACCCATCTTAGTTCTCTCATCAAATAGTAGCACACGCACGCATATTACCAATGAAATAAGCTACTTAAAACCCATTTTCCATGCACGCACGCACACACACAAAGGAAATGAAGCCCATTTCGCATCATCCTTTAACACTCATTTACAATCTGAACAAGGGAGGTAAAGTGAACCCATTTCAATTTGCAAAACTGCGTTGTCAGATGAAACAAGTAAAGGGAATAAAGCCATTTCAGTTCGCGCGCACGCACATGCCTATGGTAGCTTTAGTGCTTCCCTGAGCAACAGTTTTTAATTCACACACATTAAACCAATCAATTCACACACAGAGGACAAACCTGCGATAGTATGGGCGATTTTCTCGGAACATATTTTGAGATTCCGTCGGGATTTAGCGAGTGATTTGTTGAATTCCATTCTTGATTTTTGGTCTGGGGTAAGATCGTGGGACGATTGGACGGTAGTGATGAGCTTGGGAAGGGATTTCGAGGGATCAGACGGTGGAGAAGGAGAGACTGCTTTGAAGCGCTTGGCAGCGGGCTGGAACATGTCCATTAGGGTTCTGGAGGTAGCCATTCTCAGGTGAACTCTTGAAAAATTATACAGTCGCATCAACTACTCATTCTCTAGCAATAACACCCTTACCCCCCACGACACCCCACGCGCACACACAACCTCATGGTTTCTAGCGGGAAAATTAGGCATCAAGTGTGGCATGTGTTCGCCAAAAATGACTCTCCATGTGCACCTAAACAACTCTTCTTTTCAAGAAAAATAAATTCCCAGCTAACTACAGTTTGATCATGGTAACCGATAATTTCAGTGCAAAACGTAAACGTAACAAATTGAGATTGGGGTGAGATTAACATCCTCCAAGGATCAGTAGCAGCAACTTAAAAGGTTAATACAAAAACTATTCCACATTCAATGAGTAAATTGATTTGGTGGCATTTGTTGTCACACTTCAGTCTTCTCCGGAAATTGCAGCAACACCTTATCCTTAAAAGTATATATATACTCTTAAAATGCACCAATGAACATTGGTAACGAGCATTTGCTTTCCTGAATTGTTTATGGGATGTGCCACAGAGGTGTCCAATGAAACCAAAGGCTCGCATATATACCATCATGGTAGGTTTATTTTGATAACCCTTGCTCCGATAGCCAACAAATTGCTCGTAAGTTTTCATAGCCCACGTAATATTTGGATATCCATTTCTAAACAATTTTACATTCCTGAATCGCTAAATAGTCTAGGATACATCAGGTGATGATTCAATACATTAATCTTTGAATCACATCTAGGAGATCGGTTGATTATACTTAAATAAAAACCAGCTTCTACACAAAGGTGACTTAATATTTGAGAGGTTTCCTTTGAGTTAGCTTGCAAACAATAGTGCTTTCTCAAATTCACATTGGAAGAAAAAAAAAAGGCGGTTTATACTATCCTCACTCTGATCACACAGGTTACAAGTTGATCCAAATTGTGGAATCTCTTTTCTAAGGCCTGGGGTGGGTGTTAAACCACTAATTCTTTACTAGCTTCCATATGACCAACTTACCTTATTTTGAGTTTCTTGCTCAAAGACTACATTTACAGCTTCACTTAGGCTCCGTTTGGTAACCATTATTTTTTCAGTTTTTTCTTTAATTTTTTAAACTGAAAAAAATAAACGCGTTTGGCACACAGTTTTGGTTTTTTTTTCCTTCACTTTTAAAAACCAGTTTTTAAAAATTTTAAAAATGAGTTTTCGGTTTTTAGTTTTGATTTTTATTTTGAGACCCCCCCCCCCCCCCCCACCGTCGGTGACCGACAGCCTCCTCTTGCCGCCGCCAGCCAGTAGCCAACCCTGCCACTGTCGGCAGCTGGCCACCGCCACGCCCCACCACCGCCACCGCAAATCCCAAAGAAAAAACTCAAAATAAAAACTGGATAATCCAACATCCATTTGTTTTTATAAAAAAATATTAAACTGGTTTTGGTTTTTGTCTTTTTAGAAACAGAAAATTCAAAACTAGAAGTATAACAAACGCTACCTTAATTTTCCATGTTGCCTTGTTTTGAGGTTTCTTCTTTGTTTATGTGATCTGTTCCTTGAATGTCTCCACTTATCTTAGTCATTCGCTACAGTCCTTCAACTCTTTTTGCTTTGTAGATGCCAATCAATGTGGTGTTTTTTTCGGCTCTTGTCTGAAACTTCTCTAAATGTGAAACTTTCAATGAGAAAAGAATGATTAAAATGAACAATCAAGTCACAGACAGCGCTACACGCCCATAAAAGATGATAACTTCTACTAATGAGTCGATTGACATAAACAAAATGAAAGTCCCTGTCTGTAGAAGGCAGAAGCACTGTATAAATAGAATGTTTGGAAAAAAGAAAGTGAAACAAATAAAACAATTCAGGGAGAGGGTTCTGAATAGGGTTTTGAAAATTATTGGGGAGTTTAAACTAAACACAATAATGATTCTCAGTCAAACCAAGAAATATTTTAATGAAGATGATAACTCCACATTCTCAAGAAATTATTGAGCAATAAGTAAAGAGATTGAATTAGAGATACGTGATAATGAGATTTAAATGGTTCGGCTTGAACCACTCTCAAGTCTACATTCACCTCTTCAAATAAGTCTCTTACAAAAGCACTAGAAGTCAATAGCAACAATTTTCTTTTGAGTCAAGAGCACAAGCCCTTGAATCCACCAAGCTCACTCAAGACTTGACAAACTCAAGCTTTGATCACAATCCTTGTACAAAGATTAAATGTGTAAATAGAAACCCTCTTGGAAAGAAATAAGTACAAATGAAGCTCTAATACAATAGAGAGACGAGATAATTGATAACTTAAAGAATGCCCAATCTCAATCAAAGACTTGTTCACAAGGATGCTCACATTAATGATGTAAAATCACGAAGATAAAGAGAAAAAAGTTTAATCTATGAGCATTGATATTTCTCTAATGAATTTAGGCATAGAATGTGGTTCCATTGTGTATGATGAAGCCCCAAATCATTTATATAGGAATAATATGAAATATAGCCATTATAGACATTATATGAGCGAAACGACTATTGTAGTCGATTGTATTCTTAATGCAATCGATTGTATGCCCTCTAAACTAGCCACTGGGGTCTGGGGTCTTGTCCTCGAAAATAGTTGTTAAAAATGAATTTCTACCAGTGCAATTAATCGTATTGGAATGCAGTCGATTGTATTACCTATTGACTATCGACTTCCTCATATAACTCCCTTTTTTTTATTTTGGACATAACTTTATCTAGAAAAATTGGATTGATGTGTCATCTTTTTTTTCATTGGAAAGCTACTAAAAAGATCTATCAAAATATGAAAAGTTTAGCACCAATAACATTTTCTAGAAAATCTGAGTAAGCTCTAAAGTTCACTTAATTTTAAGAACCACCCTTGTGTGAATAGTATGAACTTACATGCAATGCAGAAGGTGTCCTAAGGTTTTTTTTTTAAGTCATAGTCATCAATCTAAGTACTAAACCAAGACTGGTTAAATAATAGTAAAGATCAATCATAATTGACAGTAACTTAGCATATCCCTTCTTTGTTGCTTTTTGACATTGGACTTGATAAAGCTTCCATAGCATGTCCAATATAGCTTTAAGCTTCTTCGGCTTTAATCCATGTATCCAACTTCTCAAATGTATCTTCATGAGTTTGTATGTATATACCTACTAAGAATCCACTCAAAGCGCACATTAGAATATAATCAATGTGTAGTTATCATCAAAACAAAATGCAAGCCTAGGTTATTAAACTATAGGGCTAATAGAAAGAAAAAAGTTAAGACATGAAATCAAGTCATTTGTCTGAGTCGAGTGTTGAATGTCTTTTTTTGTTGCCGTTTCTTCTTCCTTTTATTCTAAGATTTGCCAGAACCATTCGATCCAATCCTTTAGTTTGATTTCAAAGGAATTACTTGTGAACCGCTTGTAACCATTATTATAGATTTCATTGTCGATAGCTGTGTTGATCTTGATAACTCATTTCTTGAAGTACCCCGAAAATACTGAAAATTAATGTAACAGCGAGTTTGATTAATAAAAGGGGATAATTTATTAAGTAGCATCAATTTAATGATAATTAGGTGTTCGGGAAATAAATGAAGGGTTAGTGTGGCTTGGGAGTCAAAGTGTGATTTTTCTAAACTAGATAGGTCAAAATGTAATTTTGGAAACCTTAGGGGCCAAATTGTTTTTGGAAAGTTAAACTCTTAAGTGTCAATTTTAGAGAAATTATCACACTCCAGTGACACCTCCTACTCGATGGTGATGACTAAGTTATAACAAATATTAAAGTAATGGGTGGATAAGGGAGGCTCGGGTGAGGGGGGAAAAGGAGAAGAGAAGGTTGTAAGCAGAAAGAAAGAGAGAAGAAGAAAAAAAGGGAAAGGGAAATAGGGGAATCGGGGAAGAATAAGAAAATAAAAAAATAGAGCAAAAATCAGAGAGTGAGAGAGAGAGTTTGAGAAAGAATTTACGAAGGTAATCTCTCACCTCAAGTGTGTGTTTTATTGGCTGTGAATTCTGGTGTGTATGTGTGTGTTTTGCGCAGCAAGTGTGTGTGTTCTTCGTTGTGTGCTTTGCGGTAAAGAGGTGGGTTACGGGTATGAAAAAACAATTGTTTGGGGGGGGGGGGGGTAGGGGGAGGGTGGTTTGGATACAAAAGAGTGAGAATTAAGAAGGTTTGAGTGTACGAAGTGGGTATGTGAGAATTTTGATGAGGTTTAGGGGCTGTCGTGGGTGCACGCAGTGTGTGGTTATAGTGTGTGTTCTTCGGTGTTGGTGAGTGTATATAGATTTGTATGTGTGTAATTGTGTAAACTGAGTGTGTTTAGCGCATGAATGAGTATATTGTAATGTATTTAGGTGATCTAAGATGTGTATAATGAGAAATCTGTGCATGGGTGTGAGTAGCATGTGCCCTGGTGTACGACAGGTTGAAGGAGGAAGACAAGTGTGTGAAGCTGAGGTGAAATAGTGTGTGTTTTAATGCGAACAATAATTATAAACGTCGCTAAAAATGAAAATTTAAGGAATGATTTTTAATCTGAATTCTTAAAAATAGTTAGGGTCTGATTTAACCAAAGTACAAAAAAGAACCCTAGTTATTTTTAGGAGACGTACATTGTGAAAAATTTTTGAATTTTTTCGGGGTCAGGAAGGGGGTTAACGGATGTTGTGATTTTGGACTTTTGCAGTGAAATTTAAAATACCAAACTAGCGCGGTTTCGAGCAAAAATTTTATGAGGACCCTAGGATGCTGAGAACTTCTCTTTCCAAAATTTTGGGTAGTTCCAAAGTCATCAGCTATTTTTGGCCGAACAGACTTTTAAGCGCTTAGTCCGGACACCGGTTCGGAATTTTCGGGTGAAAATTTTTTTTTTAGCTCAAAAATGATTTTAGGATGCTTAAAATAATATTTTAAGATATTTTGAGATTTTTCGGGTGCCGAAAACCCTCAAGAGGCATTTTGGTAATTTGCCACCCTAAGGGGATATTTTGGTAATTTGTCCTAAAAAAATTTCGAAGGACTTTTTAGTCTAGGAAGAGGTGTAAACCATCTGAAGGATGGTTTTGAATTAGATTTAGGGTAGCGAGAGCGATAGTGGCCATCAGAGGTATTTTGATAATTTACCAACCGGGGGGTTGGTAATTTCACCTAGTCGACTTCGAACTTTGGGGAATACATTAAATTGAGCATTTTGAGTAACGAGAAGCGGGGAATGGGGTTAATACCCCTAAATGATGGGTATCAGCACTGGTGCGGTACTAGGCAGGGTTAAAGACCCAGCTGTCGGGTCATAGTAGCCGACCGTTGTAAAATATTGTAAATAATTGATAAAAAGGGAGTAGAATAATTGTGTAATTATGATGGTTAGTGGTTAAAGAGTAAGGTCTTATTTGATTAGGTCCTGCTCGTGGTGGATTGAAGTTGCTAGGCTCGTCGGCTAAAAGCCAACCAGGTACAGATAGTACGGCTCTTTGTATGCTACGAATTGCTCCTCGTGGCATACCTAACATTGATTCTGAGTGGTATTGTGACACCCAAGCCCAAGTAACGTCACTGAGGCTGAGGTGTCAATCCTGTCAGCATCAGAACCTTAAATACAACACAGAGTGAGTACAACCTTAAGATCATAAAGGAATGTCACAACACGTCCTCACAAATATTTTCCTTGATAGTACACATCATATCGCAGCGGAAACTGCAACATAACACAACTTAATATTTACACAAAATTTAAATCATCATGGCGATATATTTCCTCACAGAACCTCAGCATAATTTCTCTTTACCTTTATCAAATGTCTCTCCTCATTCAAACTTCGTACCTAAAAAACACATAAAATAAGGAATGAGCCCAAGTCGCTCGGTAAGGATAATACGAGGAGTACAACGTACAACCCTTTCAAAATTATCGGAGAATCAATTATGAATTTTTAACGAAGGCGCAAAGATGTAAGGATGTGTCAAGAATGAATATTTGCAACCATCTTGGTACATCACCTTTGTTCAGACTGAGCGGCTCAAGCCCAACAGAACATCATCATTGCCACTTAAACAGACTCATGGACTATGCAAGTGTAATGCAAAAGAAAACACTAAAGCGACTAATCATCATGAGAGTAACAAGACAATAAATTTAGCAACATCAAATAAATTCAATTGCAATGCATGCTTGACTCAATTCGACACGACAGATTCTAACGCGCTTCATTCCTTTCTGTCAGTTACTTTCTTTTTCACTGAACGCCAGTTACTTCACTTCACTGCCCTCCACTTATTGATGCCCCTTCATACGGGGTGTTCATCTCAGTCTTGTCCTCATTAGGGAGACGTTTTTCATCAAAGGAGCAGACTCAGAGAGTATTTTCGATCATAAGTCCTTAACAACGTTTTTAGGCTCATCATCAGGCGGACTAAGGGAATTCATTCTACCTTAAGTCCTCAACAGCACAAGTAAACAAAAAGTACTGGGTCATAAGATTAACCGGTGTTCCAACATAAATAAAGGAGTTCAACATAAGCATCATTAACATGTATGCCAAGCAAGACAATGGATACCATAACAGAACCGCACTATCCTTACCTATTTGGCTTCATAGCCGATGAACTCCTCGCTTCCGAATTTTCTCAGCAAGGGGATCACCTATCAAATAAAATATTTCTTGTTAGACAACCCTAAAATACAAAAACACACCCAACCTTACCTCCCCCTCCCTTACCATTTATCTATTTCTAACTTATTACGGCTAATCTGTTAACTAGATTTGCCCTAGGCCATACCATGAGTTTCCACAAGATTCGTCACAGGGTGTGAAAATTACCAAAACATCCCTGGCCATAGATTAAATTACCTAAACACCCCATGCCGACTCCTGTAATAAACACTCCCAGTTGGCTTAAATACCTTTCAAAAACAATGTAAACTGAGTTTTGGACCGAAAAGTCATTTGGTGAATTTTTTGCTTGGAAATCCCATCCGGATAACCAAACCGAATGCTAGGGAACCAACTTTGTTAAGAATACCATTCAACCTCAAAATGTCACGAAATTTTAGACACTGATGTGTCTCAGCTGCATAAAGTCTCCATAAAATTTTTAGATTAAAATACATACATTTGATATTTTTTTAAAATTTGAACCCTATTTTAAGGATAAATATATTTAACATCGTTAGAAAACTCAGAAAAATCCCAAGATTATACAACATGTAGATCTTTCAAAAAGAATAGGAGTTCTCTTTTGTATTTGGCCAAATTCTGGTTTAAAACCATGTTTCAAAAATAAAGTTTGAAATCAATTAGAGAATATGACTTTTAGCGACAATTACAGTCACTATTCATCACTTATGGATCAAATTTACACATTTTCATCACTTTCCACACTCGAAGCTGCATTCCTCAGGTTTGCATTCCTGGAAGTATCCTCCCTTCTTCACTTACACATGCATATTATGCTAACATATATCATTAGCTATTTAATTCCACTTTAAGTCCCCTTTTAAACCACTTTAACTTCACATTGTTTCCACCTATCTAACACCATAACTTCATTTAATATGGAATCATATCACTACTTAATCATTTCAGCCCTAATTTCCATCAAGAACACTTCTCAAAATACCAAGAACACACACACACAAAGCTGAATATTACCTCATTTTGAAGACCCATAACTTCTTCAATTCTCCACGAAAATGCCTTTGTTTATTAAAATTTATTCCTTTCTCTCCTTTCTATAACTTCTCTGTTCAGCCTTTCGCGAAATTCTTCCTGGATTTCCCTCAAATCCCCCTCCCTCTCAATCAAATGCTTCGCACACTGCAGGCTGACTTTTGCCTGACTTTGGCGGTCAATAACTTCTTCAATTATTCACCAAATCGAACTCTATTTCTTGTGTTTTCTTCCTCTCCCTTTTCTTTGCAACTCATCAGTTGAAAGTATCCCTAGATTCCTCTGTATTTTTTGTAATTCTCCCTCAAACAGCTGTCTAGGATAAGCTTTCTCATGCCACCTCATCCACTTTACTCCACATGCACACACACTCCACCTCTTGGAAAAAATGAGGTGTCATTCCCTATTGTTTGTTGCTTGTTGCCTTTTGGCAGCTACGAAATCAAACCAAGTTTTTTTAAAATAATCAATTAAATTTTTTTCAAAAAATAACAAGGATATTAAAGGTATGGTGAATGTTTTATGGTGGATATGAAATGTCGGCGGTTGTTGTGCCGATGTCTTTTTTAGCTTGAATTATTATTGAGGTTTTCAACTAACTTGTTCTCTAGTCCACTCTTTGCATATTGTTGGTGTGAGTTCAAATTATTGTGTTAAACCCAGTCGTGTTTATTACCCGAATTTCTTGTTGAGTAGTTGATTGACCGAGGACATAAGGTGAACCCAGTTCCCTTAGTCTGTCTAGTTGGTGTGATTTGTGATTTGGCAATAATGTAATTGGGGGACGAACATTCTTCGTGAGTTCCCTTCTTATGCTTGGTGTCTTTTTTATTTATCTGAGACTGAGATGAACATCCCGAAATACGGGACATTATGTGAAAGGAGGGCCAGTGAAATGTGATCACCGGTAAAAAGTATGTAGGGCGTGTCGGTCGTGTCGGTCGAGTCTAGTCAGTTGGGTCGGCATCTGCACTGCATTTGATTTCATTATGATGTCATCGACTTTAATGGCTTGTATTTTATTGATATTTAATTTGATGGTTTAGATTTAATGTTCATGTGCATAATTAGTCGGTCGGTCCAGTCGATCAGTCCAGTTCACAAAATATGGTGATAATGTTGTTTTGTTTTGCCTTAAGCCGTTCATTATGGTTAAAGAAAAATATATATTGCATGATCGTTAAATTGACGTCGTGTTATCCATTGAATTATGGATTCCTTGATATCATTGGGGTTGACTATTATTTCTCTCATGATTGTCACTTTGTTGTATGCGCTACTCCTCGCATCATCTTTACTGAGCGATTTGCACTCATTCCTTACCTATGATGTTTCAGGTCGTCAGGGCGAGGTTGGGAAACGTCAAGGAAAGGGAAAGAGAAGGTGACCTGGTCTGTGAAAAGAAAATGTGTGAAAAGAAAAGTAAGATGGTAACATTCGTATTTTGGGGGTTAGATGTTTCGTCTAAAACTTCCGTTGTGTACATGTTGAGCTCTACGGTGAAATTTTTTTGTAAAGATTGCTTTTTGAAACTTTATGTATATTAAATGGTGTATCTAGAGTTGCTCTATTATCCAGTAGGGTTTGTGATGCAGTTATGATCGATAACCTAGCTCCGGTGACGTCACTAGGGTTAGGGGTGTCACGTTTCTATCACGAGTTATCTACATGTTAGTCTTTCCATAATTGGTTTTTTTTCTTGCTCTGAAGTAAGTTAAAGGGTGAACTAATATGTATCAGAGCTGGCAAAAACTCCCCTGTGGTATCATATTTGATGTATGCGGATAGTACCTACACTTTTTTCTGTCTTCAAAAGGACTACAAAGCGTAGGTACAGTCTGTGATAAATACTTTAACGAGATATTGTTGGTCATTGGGACAACAGATTAACTGCGAAGGTCTGTATTTACTCTGAGCCTTAATACGAACATTGAAGTGCGATATGTTGTGGAAGCATCCTTTTGTTTTCAGTTTCAGGACAACTTCATCAAATATCTGGGAATTTAGTTGGATATTTCGATTAATAAGCAAGAAATTTTCCGTAACTTAGTGTGCCGGGTTCATGATAAATACAGTTAAGGATGGCATTGTTACTTAATAAGGCGGGTAGAGCAAAGATAATCAAGTCTACACTATATTCCTTGCTCATTGATTATAGGTTAGTCTTTCAATTTTCGTGCTACCTTTGCAACCAAATAGATCATATTCTCACCCGCTTTTGATGCTGGTGATTCAGCCAAAGATCAATCCATATGGGTGAGTGGTCTACTATTTGTCTACCAAAACATATGGGTGGCCTTAGATCTTGGAATACTAGGGTTTTTAATGAGGCGGTGTTAGCTGGACAAGCTTGGAGGATATGGAAGTATCCTAGTTCTTTACTCGCTAGAGTCATGTGTGGGCATTATTGTTTTAGAACAATGTTCCTTGATGTTACTCGTGTTGGGGACGCGTCGTGGGTTTGGCGAAGTATTCCAGCCAGCCAACAAATTTTTAAGCAAGAGTTTCACTGGAATATTGGAAATAGTGAATCAATCTCGCTATGGAATGATCGGTGGTTGCCATAGTTGCTGCATGGAGTGATCAATTCTTTTCGGTAGTATCAAAATGAGCATATGAAGGTTTCTGATTTAATCAATGTTGATACCTTTACTTGGGGCCTTGGTAAAGTCCTCCTAATGTTCCTACAACTGATTGTTCATCAAGTTTTAGTATACTACTCGCACACAACGGATCACAGGACATCCTCCATTAGCCTTATGAGAACAATGGAAAGTTTTCAGTCTCAGCCCGATCGTTCAATTTAAGCACTCATCAACTTAATGTTTGTGTAGGTCCTAATTTATGGCATGAATTCTAGAAGCTGCCATTTCTTGCTAAAATTTTAACTTTCCTCTGGCAATTTATCAGGCAGAGATTTCCAGTTGGACTGGAGCTACACAAACGTGGATGCAAAACTACTGTAAACTGCCCACTTTGTCGCTCAAACTCAGTAACGCAAGATCACTTATTTTTACATTATACTTACGTGCAACCTATTTGGGCAAGCATCCTAGTTAAAGATCAAGGGCCATGGACCTAAATGTACTCTTCGTGTAGCTGGATTAGTGATGGCTAGGGCAACCAACACTAGAGCGAGTTACGTTATTGGTTAAAAGCTTCTGGATAGCGGTGGTAATATAGGTTATTTGGTGTGATTGATATCACGTTATTTGCCAAGAGGCTGAGTTTCACCCACCGAGCTCGCATCATCGAGTGAAAGAGTTGGTAACATTGATTGGGGCAACGACTAGGTTCTCAGTCGATGTGCTCAATTTTTAGTATGCCCTATTTTGAGAGCAAATTCGAAGATGTTTGTGCAATTCGCATCAGGATTGATAATCTGGTGGTTCCTGTTAATTTTACAAGACTTAGATCCAATTCGGTTTACTAGTGGTGATGGTTTGGCTTATCTTAGATGACTGACATGACTGATTTTATTCTCTTATATTAATGTTGTTCTCTGATGCATTTATGCATATCACAAGAAGGAGTGAGTAGTGAAGACATGTTACCTCACAGCTTCTCTGAGCCGGATTACCTAATTTTGCATTTTGATGTTTGAATATAATGTGCAAGTTTAGCATCCTACTATTGTCGACCTGGCCAGATGAAGTATCAGGAGTCGTTTAATGAGACCTCAGGTAACCACCTTGATGACAACCGTTGACCTCCTCTTTGAGATCGTTTTTGTACTGGTAACTAATATTGCTCAGATGCGGTAACTGGTTTCCTATTGGATGGAGATATTCCGTATTTTTTGAAGGATCAACTGAGTTTTGGAACCATCTTAGCTAGTTTGTTAACATTAGTTAGTGCAAAACCTCTGTAACAAACTAGTGCTTTGAAATTATATATATTTGTATTATTTTAAAAATAAAGAAATTTTAAAAAGCCACTCAGGCTTGCCCCGTTGCTAATTGAGATGTTCATTTTTTTAAAAGGTAAATTACGCTTTTAGTCCTTTAGGTTTATGGTAAATGTTTAACAGTACCCATCCTTTGTATTACGAATTTGTCCTTTACCTTGACTTCCCTCAATCAAGTGGTCATATAATCCGGTTAAGTAGTCATGTGTGTGGCATGTGACTATTTTTTCGGGCAAAATTATAAAAGACCTAAATAATAGTTCAACTCTCGGTCCTTTTTTAAATTTGGGATAAATGTTTAAATAGTCATCTTCCTTTGATCTATACAAATTCATTTTTTATCTTGACTATTATTACCAGGATGGTCTTTGCTCCCATCGAAAGCTCATAAAGTTGTGTGATGATAAACATATGACTTATTTTAAAGAAAATATATGTCATATTGCTTAGTCAAAAACATACATAAAGCTGTTGCTTGAGTCAACCACACGACTCATTGATTGGTTGACTTGACGGATGAATCAATTAATTTTTTGACTCACTACCTTCACCTATATTCCACCGCTATAGTAATTCATGGTCCACCTCATTTTACCCACCAACTTGCTCCCAAGTCAATGCATATGTACATAAATTGAAATTAGCATAATCATCCATATGCACACACATTGAATCCAAAACCAATGTCCATGAAAAATAATCTCTGTCACCATTCCAAACCTGTTACCACCATCATTTGTTATGACAAATTTGGTCATAGAATGATTTCACAAAGAAGGAACTACATTGATTCCGCAACCTTCAAAGTGATTTGCTGGCATTTAATTCATGAATTCATCAAATTTACTACCCCCCCTCCTCCGTAACACTTGTATCCCATGGTCCATGATCCTGGCAAATTTATTTCCTCAGAATTTTTGTTTGATGAATTTGTCATGCCACGAACTTTATGTGACCAAGTTTCTCGTGACAAACAATGGCACTAAAAGGTTTGGAGTGGTGACGGAAGCCATTTTTTCTTAATAGTTGGTTTTTGGTTCGGTGAATGTGCACATGAGTAGTTATGTTGATATATTTAGGTATATATTCATTAGTATTGGGAACATGTTAGTGGTCGACATATAGTGAATCATCAATTGCTGTAAGAAAGGGAAAAGGTGGTTAGTCAAAAAATCGGTTTGCTCATTAGTGAATGAACCAATCAATGAGTGGTACAGTCGCCTAAAGTGATAAGGACATGCATGTTATTGACTAGAAAAATAATATTTGTGTCCTTTAAAAGTAAATAGTTGTATGTCTGCATGAAGTCACTCCACACATGTAAAGTAAGCTAGCAATCTTCTATGCTCCAACTCCCATGCACAATATTGATGGCATTTTGGTCCAACCAAGTTAAAGCTTACGGTAACAAGCAGAAACAAGAACTCAAAATTTTGAGCAACTTCCTTTTCATCGAATACATTGGTCACTAAAGATTCTAAAGAGCAACTCTTATATCTCTTTGTCACTGTTGCTCACCAAGGGCTTTGGTCCGACTTCATCTTGCTTAATACACGACGATTTGGAATAAGTTTGCTCCAACAAAAATATTTGCGCTGCCCTTCATCAACGTTCCTCGTATGGAAAAAGGCTCTGTATTTCAAACCTCAAAGGAAAGAAGTTCCATCTGACTTTACCCTTTTATTATGGGAATGTTCCATCTTAAGCAGCCATTGCACCGTAATTTCCCCTCTCAAGTAAAGGTTATTCATCGAATCATTGTACGGAAACCGTGGCGCTGGTATTATGCTTGCAGTGTGAAGACTCAAGTGAAGATCAGCTAGGGAATTATTCAAGACTTAAAGGTCGCGTCAATATTATAATTAAAGCTCTAAACCCACCTTAGACAACATTATATTACAATGTTTTAATTAAACCATACTCCAACTAGATGGATACCTTCTGTTGGATTATGGTATGGGCTTTATTCTCTCTCCTTTTGGCTGCTGAGGTAAGATGAATCGTCACGTCTATAGAAATTTTGAGGTCACTATGTGACTCATGTGCTGTACTTTAATATAATTACAAAATGAAGATGCTGGCACTGCATACGAAAGCCACTAAAGTTCCCGTCACCACAGTTTGTAGCAACAAAAATGTGCCACGGCAACACGAGTGTTCCTACCTATGTGGATCATGTGCTATGCTTTTTACTACGACGGAGAATCCAAATCCATGAAATGTATGTTTTGGTACAGCAGAGGAGTCCGATGGGTGTAGTGTCTCGTGAAGTTTCAAGTCCGACCAACAGAGTAGTCATACATGTACAGAATAAAGCCAACGTGTAAGTAAATCTGCAAAAATAATGCTTTAGAATGTTGTATGATACGCGTTGTATATAGTAATTGACAATCACAACTTCTCACTTTAACCTACATATGCTATTCTCATAGCAGTATAGACTTCCTGACACACACACACACACACAGAGACAGAGACAGAGAGACTTTAGTCCTAGGATGGAAAGCAACTTGAGGACTAACTCCACCACCCTCACTATCAACCGTAGCGGCAGCCGTCGCTGGGATGCATATAAAACTGCATCGGTAAGGACACCAGAGGTAGTTGAATTCTTGTGCAACTACTGGAGGGAGGAAGATGGGACCGATACACTAGACGAACAAGGCGACACGGTCCTCCATTTTCTTGCCATCTACGGTAATGTGGAAGCGTTCGAACAACTTATTAAACGAAACCTTCTGAGTGGTGATCAGCTGAAAGATCAAGTAAATGCCAGCGGCGACATTGCGCTACATGAGGCCGCGAGGTTTGGTCAGAAGGAAGTTGCTGAGGTCATGTTGAAGAGGGAAAAGAATATGGTTTCCGTGCAAAACAAATCAGACGAGACGCCTCTTTATGTTGCAGCTGCCAATGGAAAGAAGGAAGTTTTCACGCTTTTGACAGAATACCTGAGCGATTGCATGACGACACGGGACGATGGCTGCACCATTCTTCATGCAGCTGTGATGGGAGAATTTTACTGTATGTTCAGTTCTACCATTTTGGTAAAATACTATGGCATGTATGTTATTTTAATTTCATTTACACTATCAGCAAACAACAGAAGTGATAATATTCTAAAGGAAATACTAGCACTTATAACATACAAGCCTTGTAAGTTCACTAGTCACCACGACTGTTCACAGTTCAATGTCTTATAGTAGGCAACATAGCCCTATAAAGCAGCTAATTTAGAAACTCGGAGAACTATCACTTTCCCCCAATTTATCACATTTTCTTCTCGTATTTGTTTCCTCTAGATAATTTTTTTATTGGTTCCATTTTAGATTTGGCTTTAACCATACTGGGATCCTACCCTGATCTTGCTCTCAAGCGTGACAAAAATGGGTTGACTGCTTAGCATTGGCTGGCCAAAACACCATCTTCCTTCCCAAGCTGGTCTTTTTACGTGCTAAAGAATCTAGGCAGGGCAAATTTTATCCTAGTGCAGATTCTTCAGAATATAATCTACTTCTGTAAGTTTTTATCATGCATCCCCTTTTTTGCTCTTTTTCACGGCCAATTCATTTTCTTTTGGGGAGCATTATCTTGCTGGGTCAAATAAAGTTTTGGTTTATTGTTGTGTTACCAGGGATACCAGCCATGTATGTCAAATCTAAAGCGATAAGTACCGGCCGGGATCGACATAACAAGGTTCACCTCTCAATATCAAAGTGATATTCGTTACTCGAAATGGTTTTAGGTGTATTGCCTCTCGTCATCTTCTTTTTACGTCCTTTTACATCAATTCACAAGTTCTTTTATGTTTATAATCTCGCGTAGAAAAGTTTGTGTCTTTCCAAAGATATTTTCCATTTCCAGTACTGGAAACACTTTTAACCCTTTATTGAGTGAATTACAGTCCACCCATATGTAAACATCAAGATAAACACACTACATCTCAGTGAACATTGACAGAGCCAGTTTTATCCTTGTCTTTGACCCTATAAAGATGGAAAATTGTGAAGTACCAAGGCTAGTTTGGTAATCACTACTTCTATATGATCAAACTAATCCGTCACCTGAGTGGTAATATTTCAACTGTTCGTGTGCAAACTAAGGGGTATGAGTGTAATACCCCCTTTTTTAAACCCACCCCACCCCACATCACCCAAAAAAAAAAACAAACAAACAACTACCGAAGGCCACAAAGGGATAATCCAAAAATGAGAAAGCCAAGGTCCAATAAAAGCGGGGTTTGAACTGCCCATGTAGGATAAGTAAAGTCAAGAGGCCTCATCACACAAATAACAGAAGTTGATGGCTGTGTATCATAAGGTGCTGCTCAAAGGACGGTGCCTAAAACAATAATAAATACATTATTTATGTAATAAAAGTGAAAGGGAGGACGTTATATGCATTCACAACACATTCCAAGAATTATGATAGAACATACTCCTATTTATTCCCTGCCCCTCTTTTCTCCTCAGATTTACCTTTGGTTGAAGCAATTGATGATGAAAAGCAAAAACATATAGTTGCATTAGCCCTAGCAAAAAATCTCCTCGAGTAAGCAAAGGATTGGAGTCAGTATGCAAGTATTGAAGAAACAGATACTGGCATTTCAACAGAGAGGATTGGTAAAGTACCTGACCCTCTAATGCTAGCAACAAAGCATGGCATTGATGAATTGGCAATTGAAATACTCGATAGGTACCCTGAAGCTGCAAACTCGTTAGACGAGAAAGGTAGGAACATTCTTCACATTGCGGTGGAAAAAAAATGCAGAATACTTTATGAGCATTTCCGGAAGACTGTTGTTCACAAGGAGAGGATGATGACAGCTATTGATTATGAAGGAAATACCGTTTTGCATTGTGCAGCTAGCGTAGGGGATGTGCCAAACCTTCGTCCAGGAGCCATGGAGCACATGAAATGGGATGTGTTGTGGTTTGAGGTATAAGCTTCCCCAACTCTTGATGCCTTCTTCTTAAGCTAATGAGAGTAATAGCAGCAAGTTAATAGTTGTTATTCGTACATATTAGAAACCAAAAAGTTATCTACCAACGTGTTCGTAATGACAATTACTAATCATTCAGAATAGCTTACTATTAGAAGCTACATGGTAGACTTAAGTCACGATTTATCCTGATTTGTTTCTGGATAAGTTGCCCTGGGGCACCCTTTTCTTTTTTCTGGCCCGGAAATGGCAGTGGTGCATAAAATGAACACAACTTGTCAGCTTTATTTACACTATACAGCTAATGCAGAAGTAGTGAAAGCACTATTACAGCATGAAATATTACGACTGGAACCAAGTTCTTCGTTGCTAGATTCTGATGGCATTAATCAACTTCTCTCATTTTTGGGGAAGAATTCCAATCAGTTATGGACTTATGGTAGCTATCTTTGTCCCACAAATTACAATGATGTGATAGGTAGAGTTTCTACTTTCATAATACATAAAAAAGTACCAAAGAAAGTTGTCAACTACTAAACTGCTAAATTTGTGATGACAGGCAACTAGCTTTTTCCTTTAACTAATGATTGGCATTTGAGTAACAACTACCTGCATGAGCTTCATGATATAATCTATTGCTACTTTTTTTGGCTTCGCACAGCGTGTCAGACGTGACTCTAATCCACATATATTGCGTCATCGAAACTCCAATGGAAAGACAGCAGGAGAATTATATGAAGAACATCACTAAACTCTAAGAGAAACAGCTGAGAAAGCAGCAAAAGATATCAACCAAGGCCTAATGATCATTTCAACCCTTCTTGCTACCGCAAATTTTGCAGTACTTTTTACTCTTCCTGGAGGTTTCAATCAGGATGATGGCCATCCAGTTCTCCTTGACAATTCTAAGCGAGCTCTACGGTTGTTCTTGTTTTACATTGGGGCAAGTCTATTTGCTGCTTTATTTGCCTTGGCAACTCTTCTTTCAATTCAGTTGTCGCCATTTCATGTGGATGATTTCTACTTTGCACTACCAATGAAGTGGCTTATTTCTTCCACTGCGATGTTCTACTCCACAACCTTCACTATAATGGCATGCCTTCAGACCCTTATTCTTGAAGATGCGATGCAAAACTTGTATTATGTAGCCATGTTCGCAACCGTTATAATGCTGTGTCTTGTTTACATAGACTCTATATACATATGCTTCAGGCATATGGTAAAGGTGATTCAATACTCGTTCACTTATACTAGCCAGCAAATGTAGGCTCTACCCAAGTAGTAGTACTCGTTTTCAGCTTTGTTCCATATAAGCGCATCAAGAACTATGCCTGTCTGTCTATCTACATAGGAAGCACTTTCATATTAAGTTTTTCAGTTACTGAATAATATTTGGGCATGGTTCCTGATACTATAGATTGAAGGCTGGGCTGCTTTAAAACAAAGCTACCTACTACTCACAATAAGAAAGGCAAAAGTTCTAACATTGCAATTCTTATATTATTGATGTTGGGAAGTATAAGTAAGACTTTATTTGTCCATACCTTTCCAGATACAGGTCTGAAACTACTCTCCCAGACCAAAAAGTAAAGCATAAACTAGGCCTTCATATACGAAAATTTCTTTCTTGGGGCACGCAAGCTAAATTGCACATCTACGATTGTTGAACTTCATATTCTTCTCAGAATCACGTATGGCCTTTTACTATTTTCTTCTATAAAGATCGTAGGCTATTCTAAACTTTCGACATCTAGCAATATCGTTAATCTTTGGACTTTAACTTGTTATAAATAGAGACAACCCACTATCTAAATGAAGCCCTGTACACAACTTGCAGTTCGAGCTATCCTGCAAGAAGAGATAGTTAACCTGTGTAAGTCCACAGCTATATACATAAGTACTAATTCCATGGAAATCAAGTTAAGAGACTAATATTTGCAAGTAAGCTTAAAGGAGATAACTTCAACATTGTTCAAAGTGACTGTAGAGCACTAACTTTAATATATTCACGAGAAAAATTATAAGTTATTCAAATTTTGTTAAAAAGCATACAATTAAATTCTACAAACTGCCCATATCTGAAATTGCTCCTATATCCTTGGAATTGCTTTTCCGAATAACTTCAAAAACACCAGGAGAAAATATTACTTTTCATCTTCCAATCAAAAACTACTCAAACTCACGCACTATCATCCTCTCTAAGGTGATTAACGAGTCATGACAGTTTCTTTGTCTCCATTCTATGCCAGTTAGCTAGAAAGACTGTTAAATCATTTAGACCATATGATTTCAGGGGAGAAGAAATGGTTTTAGCCTCTTAATGCAGGGAAGTGAACGCTTGCCGAATACACCAAACAAAAAAAATAAAATTAATCCCCCTGCATTATGTGACCCTTGTTAAGGGAAGATGTGCATCCAATTTTAACCTTTGCCTTTTAAAACTAAATGTCAGTAAAAGTTACCGAGAATCAATCGAATGTGTTACTTCATCCGTTCCATAATTCGAGTTCCCTTACCAAAAGCGAAATTGTGAAGGACAACTTTGCCATTCCAAATTAGCTGTATGTACAATTAATGAAACATATATCTGTCTTGAACGGGGAGAGAGGTCTGTTTAGGGCTAGTAGGCAATATCATTAGTTCCTCTACCGTCAACCAGTCTATTTCTCTACGTGCTAGGCCCGCAAAAAAATACTCAGGCCACACCTGAGGGGTGTGTTCAAAGATATTGAACCCCCCATTGCGTATATAATAAATAATACCTCAAAATATAAGCCTTGTAGTTTTTTCTCCTCACTGCCAAGTGGTTTTGAGTAGGATGCCTTCACAGACTTGAATACCATACAAATAATAAAACAATTTAAACTACGGCAGAGTTAGAACATGATCACAGTGTCTCTCCAAGAGAATTCGTGCCAAAATTTTTTGTCAAATTTGCTTGATGTAAGTTGCTAGTGTGCGATGTCAATATTCCAAGTTATAAAACCATTTAAAGTAAAGAACCAAAATTATTTTTTTACTGTATACCAAACCCCCATCAAATTCAACCTTCTCTTAAAGTAAGATCACATAATTATTCAAGAAGCAATGGGCTAGCACTGGTTTCTATAGCAATTAGTCGGCAAAAATGAGATAGCATAATCAAATTGCCCCATTATAGACACAATTTTTTTCTTTATGGCCATCTTTAAATGAGTAGAAAAGCAATATTGGACTATCGCCATTGCTTCACCTTGCATGCGCAGGTACAGCCATACAGGTAGGTACATAGACGAAGGTACGTAAGGTTCCAACCATCAAACATGTTCTAAATCAATTACTACCGAGTTCATGTAAAGTTTTGAAAACATACCTGCAACCGGATCAAAGGAGGTTTGCCGCCAAACTGCAATAAGCTTTTGGGAGAAGAAGTCATACATGTTATAACCACTACTTCATGGATTCCATTGCATTTTCTGCATTAGCGAACCCTTTAATTTGCTAAAAATGCTTGCACCATTTACAAACTGACAATTACATGCCGCTGCTTAAATTGTGGTGATTCTGTGGTGACAACTCGCAAATGCGTGGATGTGCAACCACCATTTTTTTTTGTTGCAAAAGTCGGTCCACCAATTCGCAAATGCGTGATTCTGTGGTGTCTCCCTCTGTGCCTTTGCGTGATTGTGAGTGTGCCCACGTGGATGCGTGATTCTGTGTTTGTGCAAGTGTGCAGCTGTGCTGTGTGTGAAGATGTGCACGTGTGATTGTGTGGGCGCGACAGCACAAGCGTATAATTGGGATTGGGATAGTTATCGATATGTATTTTGTGAAAAAAGTATTTATCAGAGTTATAAATATGACATACCTTATACTGAATAAACTAATGACATAGCTTCCTGATATGACATACCTTGTCTTTCCACAGCCAAGTATGTTCCCCATTCCCTACCTTATACTGAATAAACTGATGACATAGCTTCCTGATCTTTAGTATCTTGCACCTGGAAATTTCTACTGTGCAGATCAAGGGCTTTAATTGAAATTAACAAAGTACTGCAACAAACTCAGGTGCCTAACACTGAGATACCTGATAGAGTATGGTGGAAGCTAACACCAAATAGAATGTTTAACATCAACTCAACTTGGGAGGGATTGAGAACTCATGGTGTGAAGGACCCAAAATGGAATCTTATATGGTTCTCAGGACACATTCCAAAGTGCTCAATGATCATATGGCTATTATGCAAGGGAGGACTTAAGACTAGAGTGAAGCTCAAATCATGGAATCTTATCCAAGAGGAGCATTGTGTTCTTTGCTCACAACAAGCTAAAACTGAAGATCATCTCTTAATCCAGTGCCCTTATGTGCAAGAATTATGGAAACTAGCTCTTGAGAACATGCAAGCACAAATTAGGCTGACAACATGGACTCAAGTGTGGAAAGAAACTACAAGAACATTTGTAGGGAAAAGCTTCAGAGCTAAGCTAGGTAAGCTCATGATGGCTATAATTGTATATGAAATTTGGCAAGAAAGGAATGTAAGAATCTTTGAGAAAAGAAGCTCAATTGTGCAAGGGTGTTGGATAGTTATGAAACAATGGATGAAATTTTGAATAATGCCATGGGAAGAGGTCCCAGCTACATCCAAGAATAGCTCTCTATGTAATATGTGCGAACTAGATGATAGAATACTAGATAGAACACCTATAGTCAAGCAATTATAGTTGACAGAGGATTGTACATAGTTAAGAGAAATTGTTGTACACACATAGTTTGAGATTGAAAAGTTTGCACTTCATGGAATAAAAAGGACTTTTCACCAAATATATATATATATATATATATATATATATATATATGACATTTCTGGATGTATTTATTTTAAAACCAAACATGGACTCTTATACAGTTATTTAGCATTTAAATATTACCTTTTGTGTTAATTAAAAAAAATTGATGCAAAGTGTCACATTCTGAGTAGGTATATAACACTAAAAGAGGTATTTTACTAAAATGAGTATTCTCTTAACGAGTCACGGTGGCACACGCGATGCGTGTATGAAAATAAAATGAATAGTACAAATTTTGTTATAAAAAAATATATCTTGTGTATGTGTTTACTGTCATATTCCATAAAATGAATTTAAAATTACAAAAAAATAAGTTAGTCATAGTCAAAACATAAGTTGGCAAAATATTATTATTGTACCAAACTTGACCTTTAAATTTTAGTTTACTCTAACTTTTTGATGAGTTTAATTTGAGGAAACTAAACATAATTTTAGAGGTAGTTACCTACCAATTAATAATTTATATTGTGTCACTTTTTAAAAAACTTTTGGAATGTCACTTGTCATCATGGTAGGTTGGTAGTTATGTAACACCAAAGAGGTATTACACCGAATCAAGTTTTGACTTAATAAATAGTATAAATATATAGTATAGATAAGGGTGTGCAAAAACAAAGTTAGTAGTATACAAAGAATTATTTTTATAATATCACGCTTGGCATTTAAAATATATTTTACCTATATTTTTAATGAATTCTATTTGCAAAATAAAGTATTAAATTAAAATTTGTTAAAAAGTTAAGCATGAAGTGTTTTAAAATGTGAAATCAAATATGTCCTTAAAGTAGTTATTTACTATATCATATTTTATTTTGTGTCATTTTTAAGAATTTTCTCATAGTATCAAATGTCATCATTGAAGATAAGTAGTTATGAAACATCATTCTAGTCACCATAGCACGTGCAAAACAAGTCACTGATATGAATTTTGTGAAAAAAGTAAACATTAAGTATAAGTATTTATCGTCACATTCGATAAAATGAGTGCAAAAATGAAGTTAAAATATGATATTTTTATATTATGCTTGATATTATGTTTTTCATAATGTCAACCATTATTTTTTGGATGTACTTTGACTACATTTTTGGGAATAATTTTCAAATTTTAGAAACCAAATAATGACATCTTATGTAGTTATTTAGCATTTAAATATTACCTTTTGTGTTAGTTAAAAAAATTCTTTTGATGCCACGTGTTAACATTTTAAGTGGGTAGTTATGTAACACCAAAATGGGTATTCCATTTTGTATATAACGAGTCATTGTAGCACATCCGATGCAAGTGCAAAAATAAAGTTAAAAATATCAATTTTGTTAAACAAAATCAAGCATCATGTATAAGTATTTATTATCACATTCGGTAAAATGAATCTTAAATTGCATAAAAATAAGTTAGTCATGCGTGTGGCAAATAAGTTAGCAAATTTTCATCATCGCATCAAGCTTGTATTTAATTTTAACAACAATTTTGTAATGAATTTGAAATTGTTAGAAACAAACATATGCAAAGATAAAGTTAGCAATATGATATTTTTGTAATATCAAGTTTGGACTTTACAATTTACTTTAACAATATTTTTTTTTATGAAGTTTAAATTATGAAAAGTAAACATGCCTTTATAGGTAGGTTACTTACCATTTAAGCCTTGTATTTTGTGTCATTTTTTAGAAAATTTCTTATAATGCCACTTGTCATCATTCTAGATAAGTAGTTGGTAATACCAAAGACGTGTTATACTGAAAGAAGTTTTTTTCCTTTATATATAGTATAGAATAGTAAAAATATAGACTAGTCACTGTGGCGATGCGCATGCAAAGTCCTCAATTTCTCATCTGATTTAACAGCATATTGGCAGATTCAATGTAATTCAGCTTGCAAAACTCACTAGTTACTACATTGTAAGCAAACATGCCTAGTTCACCATGTGCCTCCAAGATTTCCATGACTTTAACTGCAAACCCAACGCTTTTCAAATTGAAGAAACCCTTGATAAGCTTTGTAGAAAGAATTACATCTGACTTGTAACACCTACTCACCGTACAATCAAGAAAATATAGTGACTCATGGTACTTGCTTGCTTTGCAACACCTATTTAGTAGTTTCATAAAATGGGTTTCTTTGAAATTATAAAAATGCAAATGGGTTGGTCTTGTTACCTTTATGTTTGGTACGTCTTTCGATTTACAAATGTTGGGCTTAGGCTTCTACAGTTGATAACAGGGTAGCGATGAGAATGTGAAGTGGGTTTTGGCTAGTCACCAAAGGGAAGGCACTGAGGAAAGATTCAGCAGAATATATAGTCATTGCTTGGTGGTTTTTTTCGGATTTAATGGTCATGGAGCATCATGTTCAAAAACAACTTAGAGAGGTAGACATAGATTGAAAGAGAAAAATACCTGCAATTCTGCATGAGAACTTGGAGAGGATATAAGTTGGCAGTAGGGAGATGTGACTTCTGGAGTTTCTGGAGTCCACATACCCCCCAAGTTAATTGCAGTTCATTACAGTCTTAGAAAGAGAATTTTTTGGGCACATCCCATCCCATCCTATAAGAGAGCAACAATTCAATAGAATGAATGGAGTATCACATTTAGTGTAACAAAATTTTAAGAGGAAGATCGGTCTGTATACCGGATGAGATTGTTTCTAATGAAATTTAATGTGTAATCCAATTTCACTGAAAGACAACTAGCCTACAAGTTTGAGTCAAAATTTGAAACATATATAATACCCCGAACCTTGGTATTTTTAGCCGGATATTTTATTTCTTTATCGATAATTTTTTTATAAAATAATAGTTAGCGTTGATTGGCATAAGCGGTATTTTTGAAAGCTTTTAGCGATATTTTAAAAATAATCATGACTTGTAGATTAATGATGATGCCAGTGAGGGGGGTGACTTGAAAGACAAAATCTATTTACAGGTTATTATGTAAATGAAAGAATACACACACATGCGCGCGCATTAAACTTTTGTCAAACCCTTTATTTTGGGAAAGTTAAAAAGAGAAAGAGAGAGCAGGGGAAGGAAATTCGGGTAACTGAAAGAAGAGAGAAGAAATAGGAGAACAAAAAGAATCCTGGGAAAAATTAAAGGAGAAAAAGGCTGATTCATGGGGTTGTGTTTGAGTAATTAAAGGTGGGGGTTTGAAAAGGAAATTCAGATGGGAGATTGAGAATTGAAATTAGAGTTGAGTGAGAAAGAAATTGGGTAACATGGGACTAATTTTGGCGACAAAAAAATTAATGGTCATAATCCGGCAAGGAGCATGTGTTATCAATAAACATCTACCTTATTTTTTCTCGATTAAATACATGCAAATTCGGGATTTTAGTGAGGGCAGGAGTTGAAATGTGAAAAAGTGCAGTGTGTACGTGTTTGAGGTGGGTGCATGAGTGTTGGTGTAATTCAGGACTGTGTATTTACAACCGTGTACTTTGTTTTTGTGTGTGTAGTATGTGTGATAGTTTGTGGAATGTGTCTGCCCTTCGGAAAATATGTGTGTGAAGTGAATTTGTGAGAAAGGATGGGAGAAGGAGTTATGTCGTGAGAGGAGAACAACCATGCTTCCTTGAGTTTGTAGTTTCAGAGTGTGTGCACGTGTTCGTGGTGTGTGTTAGATAAAGGATATTTACATATGTGTGTGTGTGTGTCTAATGCGCGATGAAGGAGGTTACGCAACAGTGTGTGTATTTTATGTGTGTGTGTGTGTGTATTGTGTGTGTTTGTGCATGTCTAATGAGGGAGAAGGGAGGTTGCACAGTAGTATGTGTATTATGTGTGTGTTTATATGTGTAATGAGGGAGAAGGAAAGGCTGCACAGCAGCCGTGAATGAGGTGTAGTGTAGTGTGTGTAATGTCTATTTTGATGTGTGTGTGTGTACGTATAATGTGTGTCGTGGGTGTGTTTAAGGAAGAGGGGAGGGGCTGCCGTGAGGGATCAGTGTGCAAGGAGTTATAGGTTTGGACAGAAGGTAGAAGGAAGAAGAATAAGACAAGTTAAGAGAAATAGGTTTGTGCAGTGAAGGTGGTACATTTTTCATGCACAGTTCTACCATGTGGCTGTTGGATATCGTCTAATTTTTGTAAATTACTGAAAATTTTAGAAAGTTTCATAGGGTAATATTATAATTACTGATAATTTCAGATTTTTCTGTGATCGTTTAGTATTTTACACTCGCTCCGTCTCTAAAAGATCGATCCATTTAACTTTGCACGTATATGAAGGATTTATGTTAAATATTGTATATCTTTCCCATTTTATCCTTTAGAGAGAGAGAGGTGGAGAGAGTGGCCATGAGAGAGAAAATTAGTTGGTAGGGTGTTAAATGTGGAGACATAAAGAGAAAAAAAAGTGTAAAGTGATGGGCAAAGAGAGAGAATATGAGTTGGTAGAGAATTAAATGTGGTGAGAGAAATAGAATAAAAAAGTATAAAAGGGTAAATATGTAAAAATACTTACAAAATCTTTCATAATTTGGAAGTGATCAATTTTTGTGGAACGACCCAAAAAGGAAATATGACCAGTTTTTTAGGGACGGAGGGAGTAATATTTTTCACAAGTTCAGTTTAGTATTTTTCTGAAAAAAATTACAGTAATGTTTTTTTGATATAAATAACTTACTTTAAGTTTCATAAATTTTAGAGTTGAATTGATATCTTTATTCGTATTTTAGCAAAATGGATGATTTGAAAATGGTTTCAATACTTTTAAAGTTTTGATTTCAGTTTCTGTATTCCCTTATGCATTTTAAAGCTATTATAAAAATTATGGAACTTTGATTTAAGCTAGAAACATTAATGACTATTTTTGTGCTTTTCTTCTAACTAAAGTGTTAAACTATTTTAAGCTATAAATATGTTTTAAAAGAATTTATTATGAATTTTGAGATATTATAATGCCTTAAGGAGTGTGTGGGGTTCCTAGCTAGGTTTGGCCGTTTGAGGGATCTGTTGCGATATTGGTTAGGTTAAGTTAAGAGTGTTGGAATGAGCAACATTTGAGAAATTAGCATTGGGCTCATAGTTTATGAGACTAGCTTTTATTCCGATAAATAGTTTGCGAATATAGATTAAATCAAAGGATTTGAACGAGGATTGCTTAATAGCGCACATAGCTTAGATTGAGGTAAGGGATTTTATTCGAAACCCTATTTATCAGATTGCCTCGTATTTTTTATTTTGATTTATTATCAAATTTCATTGAACTTTGATTGTATGATTGTCATAAAAATGTTTTATAACTGCCCATGAAATCCTATCTTGAACCTTAAAGCGATCATTTGAAATCATTTTAATGCTCATATGTTTTATTAATTCGATTATTATACAATATTTTGAATTGTGTTTATTTTTTCTAAACATTGACATGAGATAGTAAATTTAAGGCATTATAAGGATGGTTTGTTCTGTTTAGCTTGAAACTAGTACCTAAATGGACTAGTCAGTGTACATATGTATATGCAGAGTGTATCTGAGCATTGTCGAGATGGCTTTACTAATCTGTACTGCTCATGTTCAATGTCATCTGTTCTGTTTTATTGTATCTGAAATATTTTGAAATATCTATTGATTTTGAGAGATTGAGTTGATACCCTTCCCTATGTCTATATCAAATGTTGTAGTTTTATTTAAAATCTTTTCTTTTTAAATTGTCATTTGACTGCATTTGAAAAATCATTCGAATCAATTGTTTTAATCCTTGATCGATCTTACTGAACTCTCAAAAGTTCACTCTCGTTTGACTTCCTTTCTGCAGCTAATAACCAGCTATAGGTTGCCTGAGTAAGGATTAGAGCCGTGCGAGTGAGTTGGTTTAAGTTTTAGTATTGCTCATTAAAACCTCTGCATGGGTAAATTCTGTTTAACTCGCTCTGTAGAGAACTTGAGTCTCTTTTTATTTATCACCTTGTGCATTAATTAATTTGAAGGAATGCATTGGTTAGAAGCTCTGATATAAATTTGGAACATTAGTAGTTGAATCGAGGTTTTTATTTCATTATGTAATGATTGTCTGTTTTTTTTACGCTCAGGGAGTTCGTTGTGTTAAAGCTCCAACTTTTTGGGGTGTTATAGTTAGTATCATAGGTTTATGATTCTGTAAACTTTAGAAATATATCCTAGGACGGTTATATGTTTGACGGAAGGACCAGGGGGAAACCTTAATGACTTTAGTTGAACGATAGGATGGCTCATATATGTGTATTCGTTCGACGAAGGTATAACTAGTTTGGCTTGACTTCAGAGTGCGCATGGTGCTCTTGGTTGTGACGCGTAGGTGCTTATAGAATTCGCTATCCATATTGGCTAAGTCAAAGCGATATGCTTCAAAAGTTATTCGATGGTATCGATTTTGGTGACAGATTAATAAAAAGAGATGGGCAACATGTTTCTCTTCAAGTGATCACACGGCTTTGATATGTGAACTTCATAGACATGGCATTATTACAATTTTAGTTAGACCTTAGACATTGAGTTACGAATAAGAAGATTAAGTTTGATTCTGTGTTGAGTAATCGTGTGTTTCATGGATTAAGATGTTTATGGCCATAGAGTATATGACTCTAGAATTTGATGTTGGCAATGAGATGGGTAATGCATTGGGCTAAGAGCATGCCAGTAATGTAGAAACTTTAGTTACTAGTTAAGCTCAGTAGTTCATGAGATGTAATTACATTGACAACTACCATACTCATAACACTTATAGCTTCTCTTGGTTCGCTACTGGATGGTCCCGCAGGGTTGCCAGTTGGGAAGACTAGAGCATTGGTTGCTATCCCAGAGCATCTATCCTTAGTTTCCGTGATCTGTGACAGATTTCCTTGACCTTGACTTTGATCGGTAGCCAAGAAGAATTCCTCAAGATCGTCCCACTCCCATAATCTATTTTTTCTTCGGAATATTCCCTTTTTTAACTTGCATCTATTATTCTTTCGCTTTTGTAGCGAAGCAGGTTACTAATCTTTGCTGAAGCAAAGAAGTGGAGGCAACGGTGAGATTGTTCGCCTCGATCCCTGCTAACGACAGAGCTCATCCACATTCTGCGCAGTGTTGAGTCAAAATCGAGGTGCCAAACCACTTGATCTTCCTCTGCCTGTGCTACATCTTTGGAGATAGAGTGCTAGTCTAACTGCCGGTAGGGTATGCAAAGGAATTGACAAGGGCCTGCATATGCTCAACACTCGTATTCTAGAGATGAAGATATGGCTTTGTATAGGCATAGATTTCGATCATCTACGTGCTAGTATAAGACTAGGGAGGTGAAAAGAATGGAAGTTAGAATTCAAGGTTTGAATCCCGTAGAGTGTAAGTCTCATGTGATGAGGATATTGCTTAGTACTCTAGTATACCTTCAGCTTGGAGTTAAGCATGTTATTCAGGTGGCATTTGAGTTCTGAGAGTTCTTTATAATTAATTGAACTTTATAGTTTTATTTTTGAGAACTTTACCTGAATGTGGATAATTTGATTATATTGGCCTTGTGTAATTTTTTTAACCACTGCGTTTGAGTTTTTCTTCTAAAGGGAATTATTAAGAAAATGAACTCTCTCTAATATAAAGACTTTTCTTTTTATGGATCTAGATGCTCTGTCTAGACATAGTGTCACTAGTGATATAGTGAGTTAATATTTCATTTTAAGAACTTTGATAGCAATCACAACTTCTATTTGAGGGCATACGTGATAAGGTTGGGTCCCATAGTACTTATAGCTTAAGTAATGATCTAGTTGATTGAGTTCCGAAGACCTAAGTTATAATCAGAATCCTATAGTATAGTCAAACATTTGAAGTTGCTGAATTGCGATTTTGCATTTTTGACTCATGTTTTCGGCAGATATATATAAAGTCATCATGACTCTTTTTATTTGAGTAAAGTTGACTTATGATTGTGGGAAGGAAACATTTCCAGTTGACTTATGATTGTGGGACATGAATTTCGGTGAAGAGTTAAACAGTGCTTGGCCATTATGTTGGCTACTAGAAAAGTTACATAGTCAAAGCGTAGTGTTTGGACATTATCAATGCTGTAAGTTCGAGGATGAAATTCTTTAACTGGAGAAGAATGTAATATCCCAGTTCCAAATTAAGATTGACTGTGATAAATTCACTTGAACTATTAACGACAATATAATGCTATAAATAGAGAAATGGTAAATTATAGAGATAGCGTTTACAGTGTACGAAGCTTGTGATTTAAGATTATTTGAGGCAATATCTATGAGTGAATTGAAGTGTAAAATACTTTGTAAGTCGCTCGAAATTGTATTTGAGATGTTTGCCAACTGTCAAAGAAATCATCTTGAAAGGAAATAAGTACAAATGAAACTCTAGTACAATAGAGAGATGAGAGAATTGATGACTTGAAAAATGCTTACTCTCAATTAATGAATTACTCACAAAGATGCTCTTTTTAATAATGTAAGAATATGAAGATGAAGAGAAAAGTTTAATCTATGAGCCTTGATGTTTCTCTAATAAATAACTTAGAATATGGTTTCTAAGTGTATGATGAAGCCCTAAAGCATCATATAGGGTAGATATCAAATATAGCTGTTATTGGAAGATTTGGAATGATTTTGGGCAAAACTAGACCTTATTTTTCAATAAAGTCGACTGCATTCCTAATGTAATCTATTGCATTCCCTTACTTCTTATTACTCGACTGCCTTACGAAACCTCCTTTCTGACTTTGGGTATAACTTTCTCTAGAAAAATCGGATTGAGGAACCGTTTTTTGTGTTGGAAAGCTAATGAAAATTTTTATCAAAACATAAAAATCTTAGCTACAGAAACATTCTTGAGAAAATCTGAGTGAGCTTCAAAATTCACTTATTTTTAAGAAACATATTTGTGTAAAAAATTATGAACTCACATGCAATGCACAAGGTGCCCTATAGTCATTTTAGGCCATAATCCAAGCATCAAATCAAGGCTAGTTACATAATAGTAAAAATCAATAATAATTCATAGTAACTTAGCCTATGCATTCTTTGTTGCTTTTTGACATTGGACTTGATGAAACTTTCATAGCATCTCCACTATAGTTTTAAGGTTCTTTGATATTAATCCATGTATTCAACTTGTCAAATGTGTCTTCATGAGTATGTATGTATATACCTACTAAGAATTCATTCAAAGTACACATTAGAACATAATAAATGTGTAGTTATCATCAAAACAAGATGTAAGTTTCGGTTATCCAACCATAGGGCTAACTATCTATTCCTTCTTTATGATGACAAACATTGATTCTATATAAGGTAAGATGTATCAAATGATAGTCAATTAAGCACAACAATCTCACTTATAACATGTAATCATCTCTACCTGGAGTCATCAGTTCTTTTCAATCGAATCATAATAAGCATATGAGAGTTTATGATTTAATCAATCTTGACATCTTTACTCGAGACCCTGGTAGAATCTTCCAAATCTTCCCACTGTTGATGGCTCATCAAATCTTTAGTATACTGCCAGCACGTGACAAATGACATGACATGACTCGGCCACCTATCGACTAATTTAGTCGTTCAATTTAAGCACTCGTCAACTTGATGGTTGCCTAGGACCCCAATTTATGGCGTAAATTTTGGAGGCTGCCTTTTTTCCTGCTAAAATTTTAACTTCCCTCTCATGATTTATCGGGCAGATACAACTAGTTCAAAACGAGGTACACAAATGTGGATGCAAAACTACTATGAATTCCCCACTTTGTCACTCCAACTCAGAAATGTCAGATAACTTATTTTCACATTATAGTTACATGCAACCCATTTGGGCAGGCATCTCGGTTAAACATCAAGGGCTAATGACCCAAATGGCCTCTTTGCGCAGTTGGATTAGTTAGTGGCCAGGGTAGCCATTACGAAAGCGAGCTACACTACTTAATTGCCTGTGGATAGCAATCATACTATGGATCATCTAGTGTAATTGAAATCATGTGCTTTTCCAAGAGGCTAAGTTTCATCTGCCGAGCTTGCTGCACCAAGTGAAAGAGTTGGTAACAATAACTAAGGCTTCGACTAGGGTCTGATGGATGTTCCTTAAACTTCATCAACAATTGATTTCTCATACACTCCAGAGAGTGCACTAGTTTGCACATTGTGCTCAAGTTCTTATGTGTCCTCTTTTAGGTGCAATTTCGAAGGTGTTTTTTGCGTAATGCATCACATCAACAACAATAATGATAAAATTGTGGATCCAGTTAGGTTTACAGGGCCTGGATCCAATTCGGTTTACTAGTGGCGGCAATTTGGCTTATTAGATTATTGACCATGATTGATTTTATTCTTCTATATTAATGTTGTTTTATTATGCATTTATGCAGATCAAAAGAAAGAGTGAGTAGTGAAGATATGTTACCTCACAGCTCTCTGAGTCAGATTAACTAATTTTGCATTTTGTTGTTTGTATAGAGTGTACACACTTGGCATCCTACTCTTGTCGAGCTGGCAGGATGGTGTATCTGGAGTGGTTTGATGAGACCTCGGGTAGCCACCTTGATGACAACCGTTGAGTTCCTTTTTGAGGTTGCTTTTGTGTTGGCAACTATTGTTGCTCAGGTGTAGTAACTAGTTTCTTAACACAAGGGGATGTTCCGTGCTTCTTGCAAAATCAACTAAGTTTGGAATCAGCTTAGCTGGTTTGTTAATATTGGTTAGTGCAAAATCTATGTAACAAACTAGTGCTTTTTTTTTTTTTTTTTTTCTCTATGTGTGAGTGTGTCAAGAAAAAGAAATTCTAAAACGCCACTCAGGCTTGCCCCACTACTAATTGAGATGTTCATTTTTTAAAGGGTAAATTACACTTTAGTCCTCTAAGTTTTTGGTAAATGTATAAATCGTACCCATCCTTTGATTGTCACGAATTTGTCCTTTATCTTGACTTCCGTAAACCGAATGGTCCTTTTATCCGGTTAAGTAGTCACATGTATAACATGTGACCCTTTTTAGGGGCAAAATTATAAAAGACCTAAATGATAATTCAACTTTTGTTCCTTTAAGTTTAGAATAAGTGTTTAAGTAGTCCTCGTCCTTTTATATATGCCAGATTCATTTTTATGTCAACTATTATTACCAAGATAGTCCTTGCATCTACCGAAAGCTCGTTAAGTTGCGTGATGATAAACATGTGACCCATTTTAAATGGAAAACATGTCATTTTGCCTAGTCAAGAACATACACACTATTGCTTGAGTTAACTACATGACTCATTGATTGATTCACTCAATGGATGAGTCAACTAATTTTTTGACTCGCCATCTTCACCTATTATTCTACCATTACTGCAATTCATGATCCACCTTTTGTCACCCACCAGCCTGCTCCCAATATCAATGCATATATACATGAATTTAAATTAGCATAACCATCCATATGTACACGCAATGAACCAAAGCCCAACGTCAAGGAAAAATGGTTTCCATCACCACTTTGAACCTATTACCACCATCATTATTACGACAAATTTGGGCATAGAATAAGTTCACAAAGTGGGGGATACTCCATTGATTCCACAACCTTCAAAGTTGTTCACCATCATCTTTAAAGATTCCACAAATCTATCAAATTTACTACCCCCTCCTCCCTTACACTTTTTTCCATGGTCCGTGAGATTTCGAGATCCTGGCAAGTTCGTTTCCTCAAATTTTTTCATGATGGATTTGTCCTGCCAAGAACTTTATGTGACCAGATTTGTTGTAACAAACAACGTAGTGACAAGTTTAGAGTGGTGACAAGGCCATTTTTCCTTGAAATTCAAGTTCAATAAATGTGCATTTGGATACAGTTGTGCTAATATAACTTCATGGATGTGTGCATTGATATTGGGAACAAATTGGTGGGTGATAAAAAGTAGATCATGAATTATTGTAATGGTGAAGTAACGGGTGAAGGTAGTGAGTTATTAATCAATTGACACATCCAGTTAATGAACCAATTTATAGGTCGTGTAGCCAATTCAAGCAAAAGAATCATGTATGTTATTGGCTAGAAGAAATGATATTTCTGTCCTTTAAAGTGTCTCACATGTTTATCAGCAAACAACTTAACGAGCTTTGGGTAGGGGTAAGGTCTTGGTAACGGTAGTCGATATGAATGACAAATTTGGAATAAATCAAAGGACGAGGATCATTAAACATTTATCTCAAACTTATAGGACCAAAAGTGTAATTATCTTCTTAGGTTCTTCTTGAGTTTGCCCCTAAGAATAGTAATACGTTACCATTTAACTGGAAAGAAGGACGATACAATTGACATAAGTCAAGATACATGATAAATTTATAACAAATCAAAGAACGGGTACAATTCAAACATTTATCTTAACTTAAAGGGCCAAAATTATAATTTTACTTCTTTTCGAAATATCTCTCCCCACACGAGACTCGAACTTATTCACAAATAAAATAAGAAGGGGATTAATTTGTGTCATTGTTGACTCGAAAAACTTACTTTTTTTTTATGGGTTAACAAAGCTCGTAAGGGAAAAGGGGGTGATATCAAGATTCAAGGAACACCGTAATCAGAAAAAGGAAGAAAAAGTGACCAAAAACGTTAATCAATTTCGCGATGATTACTGGCAAAGTCCCCACTCATTTCTCCTTTTATTTTGACATTGTGCACCTTCACCACATTTACAGCTGTCTACACATCTTAAGCATAGAAAATCCTCTTAGTCCTATGCCTTACTTTCCCTGTTATGTACCTTCTTAAAAGTGATTATGATGGACAACTCAAATCGGACGGTGTCATAAGGATTGAGGGTGTCACATTTTTAAAGTTAAAGCTTACAATAACAAGCAAAATCAAGAATTCAAAATTTGGAGCAACTTCCTTTTCATCGAAGACATTGGTCACCAAAGAACAACTCTTATAGCTCTTTGCCACTATTGCTCACCAATGAGCTTGGTATGACTTAACGTTGTTGAACACGACTATATGGAAAAAAATTTATCCAAGCAAAATATTTGCATTGCCTATTGCTGCTAAAAATATGCTCCATGTTCGTTGCGGAACCCAAGCTTGGGCCGATGACCTGCAAGATAGAAAACGTGACCGCCGGGTGGGGTTCCCGGGCGGAGAACTCTCCAATGCTTAAGTGCAGCTACAGAAGAATAACTCTAAAAAGCATGAATTGCGTAATTGTCCCTTACCTAGGGGGATAATATATAGCTATAGGAGAAGACTCCTAGTGGGACTGGGCAATGGACCAGATGTGTTAGGATCGCGTTAAGATCCTTCAGGATCACGTCACGATCTCTGATAAGATAATTATCGATCTCCCAGTTTGATTGGGATTGCCAGGTATTCCCCAATTATTGGGAGTTATATTTCAGTTGTAACATCCCAGAAATTTTCCGGAACGTTAGACAATTGATCGATCGATCAATCACTAAACAATATTATCCACAAAACTTAACCAAATAATACAAAAACTTTCAGAGCAACTAAACATCCATCAAGGTATTTTCTCTTAATATACAATCATATCTGGAACTAATTTAAACTTGAATAATAAACTATCAAAGGTTCACCCACAAAAGGGTTCTAAAGAGCAACATTAACTTAAACTCACTAGCTCGCTTGCCTCTAGTCCAATTTCATGAAATCTAACGCTGGTTATCACCTGCAGAAAGGAAGTCAAAGGAGAGTGAGCTTTTGAGAGCTCAGTAAGGTCGATCAAAGATTTAAAATAACAAAACGATTTGGACGAGTTTTCATATAGAGTCCAACAAAACCCTTTTCAAGAGTATTTTCAATGAAATACCTCATTTAGACAAAGATGAACAAAATGAATGATTTTATTCGAGTCCAATAACATCTTTTTCTTTTAGGGATTTTTGCTTTCGATGAAATCACTACAATACGATATAAACATAGGGATGAGTATTCAACTCAATCCCTTAAATAATAGTCAGTTGAAACACTTCGGATATAACAAAGCATGAATGGATAATATTCAAAACAGTTCAAGTGTAATAAAACATAATGAGGAAACATTGAACATGAGTAGTACAGAAGCAAAGCCACTCCGGCAGTGCTCGGTCGCTTTACATATGCATATGTACACTGACTAGTCCATCTAGGTACTAGTTAAACCCATCCAACAGACCATCCTTATAATGCCAACAATGCTGACCATCCTTATGACTCCCAAGTTACTAACTCATGTCAACATTGAGAAACAATAAATAGAATTCAAAACATTTTATGATAATTGAATCGATAAAACAGATGAGAATAAACAAATTACGAATTATAAGCGATCGCTTAAGGTTCAAGTTAGGCTTTCATGGACAGGTTTAAAACATCTTTTATATCAGCATAAAATCGAATCAATTTAGCTTGTAAAACTGTTCTATAAGCATTTGAAAACAAAATGTCGAAATAGGATTCGAATAGAATTTCTAACCTTGGTCCAAGCTATGCGATGCTACCAACCTCGATCAATATTTTCTGAATAAACCTAGATTGATAATTTATTTGTTAGAACATAATTTATGTCAAATACGCTATAAACCCTAATATCAACTACAACTGCATACCCACTCTCTCCGAAATCGCGCACTCAAAATGGTTCTCTCACACGACCAACTTAACCGAAAATCATATACACTCCTTAACACGTACCGACACTCTAGAATTTATAACAATTTACCCTAAAACACTTTTATAGCTTAAAACATTATTAAAAGTAAAAATATGAATTATCTGAATTTTTGAATATTTTCGATTAAAAATAATTTCCTTAAATGCAATAAATCCCCATAAATTCCCAAAATTGCTTCTAGCTAAAAATAAAATCCCATAATTTTTGTAACAGCTTTCAAATGTGTATAAAATTATTGAAATTAAAATCAGAATTTAAAAGACATAAAAACTATTTTTAAATGTTTTGTTTTGCTAAAACCAATGTGATATGGAATCCATAGCAAATCAACTCAAAAAATTATCAAATTCAAGCTGAGTATTTTTTATACCATAAAAACATTACTCTAATTTTTCCTCAAACATTTTCAGAGTTTAAAGGCTCCAAAAGATTTTTTTAAGTCTCATATTTCAGAAAATATAACAAAAACATACGTTATCAGAAAATTATGAAAATTTAACACAACTTCTAGTATTATTCTACGACTCTTCCTGTTAAGTTCCAACAATTTTTGATGAGTGTACAATACATAACAGCCACGTGCACAGTGAACCCCCATTACAACATAAACTCGGCACTGTTCATCACCACCTTTTCTTCTTTCAGCTCCCGTACAAACATAGAGCACACACAGCTTACACATACGGCTGTCCCTTTCATTTCCTCACACACACTCACTCACTCTTAAACAATCACACACTTTATTATCTCCCACAAACACTTACAATAATACTAATTACACTCACAGAAAGTCCCATTCTCAAGCATATGTATACACACAACAATTCCTTACACTCTACCCACTAAAACCTCCCCAAACTCGCATAGCTAGGCTGCACAAGCTCACCATTTTGCTCCCTCACTTGCTCACACATAACTTCACTCCAGCACACACTCTTAGATACATTGTACCCACATAAATATATACCCACCTTTCATATATTATTTCTCTCCAAAACACCATCTTCTCAACACCCAAAAAGTCACAGCACAGCTACCATATACCTCTCCACATTCTGCTCATCCGTAGACTACTCCAGTTCTTTATATAACCTTCTCTCTTTAACTTGATTACACTTTGGATCTCCATTCCACCACAAAGTTTCTTTACATAAAGGGACATTTCCTTTGGACACTCCAAAGACCTTTCTAGGAACTCTCCCAACACAGGTGGACATCTCAACCCACATTATATTAGTCTCATCATCCAGTTTTAACGCTGCTCTTTTGTTTTTTTTTTTATCAACGTATCAATCTTTCCACATTGAGATTCCACCGCTTGGTTTGTAAGTGCCTCTCATCTTTAACCATCATACTTCAACTATTTATATATACGTCCAGCCCTACCAAAACATCACAGCAGCTGATGCTTTTCCCTTTCCATGCACACAGCACACCCTATTTCTGCACTCACTCCACTCACCTTCAATTTTCACCCACATTCTACTCCATTAACACACCATCTACACACCTTAGACACTCACCTACCCTCACGGCTCCTTCACAAAATGCACACTGCAACTGTAATGTAAACCCACTATTTCACCCCATCAACAAACACATATATACACTACCTCTACCTCATACACTCATACAAGTATCACCCTCATTCAACCAAAAGCATACACTACACCCACTGCCAACAAACACATATATACACTACCTCTACCTCATACACTCTGTTCATACCCTATTCTGGTCGCACCCCAAGACCCGCCAACGGACCCACTTCGCACGACACATCACCCAGTCAGCGGTCAACTCTTCAACGCTCGAGGGCCGGTCAAAGCGACGCATGAACCATTCGTGAAGCGACTTCGGCGTGCCTTCCACCCCAAGGGGTCGGCCACCCCAAGGGGTCGGCCACCCTCGGGGTCGGCCACCCCAAGGGGTCGGCCTCCCTTGGGGGTCGGCCACCCAAAGGGGTCGGCCACCCTCGGGGGTCGGCCTCCCTCTAGGGTCGGCCTCCCCAAGGGGTCGGCCACCCTTGGGGGTCGGCCACCCTCGGGGGGGTCGGCCTCCCCTTGGGGGTCGGCCACCTGCCTTGAACACCGACGCCGTCACCTTTGACCGTGCCCCATTGTCACGACGACCGTCGCTCGCGGCCGCACTCCGCCATAGTCGCGACAACCGTCGCTCTCGGCCGTGCCCCTTCGTCGCGATGACCGTCGCTCGTAGTCTCGATGACCGTCACTTGTGGCCGCTCTGTCGCCATGACAACCGTCGCTCACGGTCGCGCGCCATCCACGCAACGACCCTCGTCGCTCGGAGATCACTCTGCGACCCTCGTCGCCCGCACTCAACCGCGCCCCATGCGCTGCAATCATGTTATATGCTTACGGGATAGGCTACTCCTCCAGGACACTATCTCCGCCAGGGTGCCTGCGTGACTAGCCTACGTGCTCTGGCACTGGGGGCTCGCGTCGGCACCCCTAAGGACTATGACCCCCGGGTCACTCGGAGACGGGAGCAGGTCTTCGGAAGGGCATCTTGCCTAGTCCACCTGGCAGCTGGGCGTCGGGTCTTCCCCGCCGCTGCCAGACCTGTGGGATTCAGTAAGGGCTTGGACTGGAGGCTGGGGCAACGGGCTACTCTGACCATGCTACCGCGGCATGATCAGTCTCCTCAGACAGGCAGAGAGATGTTGCAAGGGCAGGGCAGCACGAACTTAGGAACCGGCAGTCCAACGAAGGGTCAGTGCGTTGGCCCCCTGGTGACGTGTCGTTCCCAGGGGGCGACACATGTCAACTTATGACACATGCACATTTTTGCCTATAAATAGTGGACTTTGGAGCTTTTTCAAGCATCTTCTTTCTCTCATTTTGAGCTTTTCACTTTCTCTCTCTAAAACGACATTCTCTCTGGAATTCTAGTGAGAGAAACACACTTGGCTCACGTCCACGAACCCTCGACGCTGCACCCTTGACATGGACTGTAGACTGTCGGTCCTGTTCATCGTCACCCTGCCTGCGCAGCGCTGCCAGCCCTCACGACCTGTCTGGGGAGCCTTGCCCTCGGCCCTTACGCCGTCCTTGCTGTCTCCCGCGTTGCCTATCTGGAAGCTGACTCAGACCGCATCCTTTGTGGCACCTCCACGTAGCATCGAACCATATTCCGCATCATCATTTTGGCGACTCCGCTGGGGAGGTGAGCATCGTGTTACAGTCTGCATATCTTCCAGACTCAGGCACCATGCATGTGCAGCGGAGGGCTATGAGGACTACCAACAGTGCAGTTCATTCCTTGCCTGACACACTCACGCAACCATGCCTCAGCAACGTATGGCTACTAGAACTACCGGTCACATCCTCTACCCAGCCATCCAAGAGGCCGTCATTTCCAGACTTGGAGAATATTCAAGCTAACATTGTTCTACTGGCACCACCCTTGGTGTTATGTCTCACTTCATTGGGGGCTTCACCCCTTGCCTACCCCCAAGCAAGCCAAGCTCCCTACCCCTTCTGCATGCCTCTCATTGCAGTGACTTGATACGTGGTGCGCGGGGTGGCTCGAGCCATGCTACTAAGTCCCAACTCCGTCAGCCGACATCCCCCTCGGGCAGTGTGACCTCGCGGGCATGCATGCAACACATCTTGCCAACCCACCCGTGCCTCGGTCACTTAGTCGGTCGTCGATGCCGACCCACCGCCGAGCTCCACTCTCCGTCTTCGACACTTAGAAAAATTTCTTCATTTTTCGCGGTCGGGTCATCACCCCCGCGACTTCGCTCGGCACCCTCCCCTCTTTTCGACACTTAGAAAAATTTCTTCATTTTTCGCGGTCGGGTCATCACCCCCGCGACTTCGCTCGGCACCCTCCCCCTCTTCGACACTTAGAAAAATTTCTTCATTTTTCGCGGTCAGGTCATCACCCCCGCGACTTCGCTCGGCACCCTCCTCCGTCTTCGACACTTAGAAAAATTTCTTCATTTTTCGCGGTCGGGTCATCACCCCCGCGACTTCGCTCGGCACCCTCCCCTCTTTTCGACACTTAGAAAAAAATTTCTTCATTTTTCGCGGTCGAGTCATCACCCCCGCGACTTCACTCGTCGCCCTTGTCACTCTTCGACACTTAGAAAAATTTCTTCATTTTTTGCGGTCGAGTCATCACCCCCGCAACTTCACTCGTCGCCCTTGTCACTCTTCAACACTTAGAAACATTTCTCCATTTTTCGCGGTCGGGTCATCACCCTCATTCTACACTAGGAAAAATTTTCACAAAAATTTTTCACCCTCCAGTGCTCTCTCCAACACTTAGAAAAATTTCATCAATCCCCAACCTCCCTCTTTCTCTCCCTTTCATCTCAAAATTATTTCTTCCTCCAAATTTTACATCCCCTCTCATGCTCCTTTTATAGGCTCCACAAAAAAAAAAAAAAAATTCGCATTGCAATTTTTTTATTTCCAAAGTCAAAATCAAAAAGCAGTCCAGGTGGGCAGAACCCGAACCGCGAGGGCCCCGACCCGCGCCTGCTTCGGCCCATTTTCCCTCCATTTTCATCCAGCTTAAGCGGGTTAAACCCGCCCGCCCGTTTATCCGTCTGCTCCGACCCGTATCCCAGATACCCTAACCCGCAAAATAACCCTAATTTCCTTCATCTTCTCCAAGCGCCGAACCTGCCTCGCGCCGCCGACGGTAGTTCGGCCTCCCTTCCACGCCGACCACCTTGCTCCACCGACCCCGCCGACCCCCCTCGGCCCCTTGGCCGACCCCCCCCCCCCTCGGCCTCTCTCTCTCTCCCTCTTCCCCAAACCCGCAAGCCCTATGGCGCCATGGCCGCCGGTGACTTCTTTTCCCCTTCGTCTTTTTTCCTCTGCTTCGGCCCCTCCCCGCAACCCACCTGGCCGACCCCACTACCCGCCGACTCCCCTGCTACGCCGACCCCCCCCTCGGCCTCTCTCTCTCTCCCTCTTCCCCGAACCCGTAAGCCCCACGGTGCCATGGCCGCCGGCGACTTCTCTTTCCCTTCGTCTTTTTTTCTCTGATTCGGCCCCTCCCCGCAACCCACCTGGCCGACCCCACTACCCCGCCGACCACCTTGCTCCACTGACGCCCCACCCCGCCGACCCCCCCCCTCGGCCCCTTAGCCGACCCCCCCCCCCTCGGCCTCTCTCCCTCTCCCTTTTCCCCGCACCCGCAAGCCCCACGGCCAGCCATGGCAGGCCCTTGCTGTCGCGACCCCACCACCCCACCGACCCCCCTGCTACCCCGACCCCCCCACCCTACCGACCCCTCCTCGGCCCCACCCTATGTTCCCAACTTATTCTGGTTGCAATCAAGGGCCCACTAGCGGACCCACTTTGTGCGACCCCCCTCCCCTTTTTTGTTTTAGTTTCACTGCTTTTTTTGGTTTGAAAATACATTTTCACCATTTTCACAACGCTAACAAAAGCACCCACCATTTTCAAAAGACAACACCGCATTCAGCCTCCACAACCACAGCGCCACACCTTCGGCCCACTGCCCATCCCCCGGGCGCCGTCTTCGCAACACTCGTCGCCCTGGCGCAGTCTCCGCGTCGCCCGGAGGCTGCCTCCCGCAACCCTCGTTGCCCGTCACCCGGGGGGCTGTCTCCGTGACCCTCGTCCTTCGTCGCCTGGGTGCCATCTCTACGACCCTCGTCACCAACGTCATGCGCACCTCCTGCAAATCTCGTTGCCAGTAGTCCGGGGGCTGTCTCCGCGATCCCAGTTGCCCGTCGCCCGGGCGCCATCTCTGCGACCCTCATCGCTCGTCACCCGGGCGCCTTCCGTGACGCCCGTCGCCAGCACCATGCCCACCTTCCGCAACACTCATTGCCCATCACCTGGGGGCTATCTCCGCGACCCTCATCGCTAGTCACCCGGGCGCCGTCTCCGCGACCCACGTCGCCAGCGCCGTGCATACCTTCCATGCGGACCCCCGCCACCAGCGCCGTGCTCACCTTTCGCAACTCTTATCGCCCGTGTCACTTGCGTTCGCGCGCCGGCTCTACAACTCTCATCGCCCTCACACATTTGTTGCTCGCGTCCGTGCTACAGCTCCGTGCTCCCGTCAGCCGCGCTCCTTCGCGACTCTTGTCGCCCGCGTGCCATCTCTGCGACCTTCGTCACCCGCATCCGCGCGACAGCTCTCTGACTCTCGTCGCAGGCCCTCCAACTTCGCGACTCTCGTCGCCCGCGTGCCGTCTCCTCGAACCACGTCGCCCGTGCCAACTCATCGCGCTCTCTACAACGCACGCTCAATGCCAATGGTCACTTGATGCATTGCCATGACGACATCACTAAGTATTGCTCCGCGACAGTCGTCGCCGCGCCCTGGCGCCATGCTTATGATGCGTGCCCCAGGCACCAGGTATTGCTCCGCGACAGTCGTCGCCCCGCCCTGGTGCCATGCTTATGATGCGTGCCCCAGGCACCAGGTATTGCTCCGCGACGTTCGTCGCCGCGCCCATCCGCCATTCTCATCATGCGTGCCCACGGCACCAACTTTAGCTCCGCGACGTTCGTCGCCGCGCCCGTGCGCCATCTTCATGATACGTGCCCCCCGGCACCAAGTATAGCTCCGCGACGTTCGTCGCTGTGCCCGTGCGCCATTCTCATGATACGTGCCCCCGGCACCAAGTATAGCTCTGCGACGTTCGTCGCCGCGCCTGTGCGCCATTGTCATCATGCGTGCCCCCGGCACCAACTTTAGCTCCGCGACGTTTGTCGCCGCGCCCGTGCGCCATTGTCATGATGCGTGCCCCCGGCACCAACTTTAGCTCCGCGACGTTCGTCGCCGCGCCCGTGTGCCATCTTCATCATGCGTGCCCTCGGCACTAACTTTAGCTCCGCGACGTTCGTCGCCGCGCCCGTGCGCCATCTTCATGATACGTGCCCCCGGCACCAAGTATAGCTCGGCGACGTTCGTCGCCGCGCCCCTGCGCCATTCTCATCATGCGTGCCCCCGGTACCAACATTAGCTTCGCGACCTTCGTCGCGGTGCCTGTGCGCCACTATCATCATACGTGCCCACGGCACCAAGTATATGCTCCGCGACTTTCGTCGCCGCACTCATGCGCCATTCTTATCACATGTGCCCCGGCACAAAGTATTGCTTCGTGACGTTCGTCGCCGCACCACTTTCATGACATGTGCTCCGGCACCAAGTACTGTCCCCGCGACAATCGTCGCCATGCCCATGCACCACGACCATGTTACAAGCCTCCGGGCATAACACCCGTTCACCACGCCATGCGCCCCCGCCATGGGCATGGAAGATCTTCGACCCACTCTCCAGAGTGTGCGGCATTCTGGGGGCTCCGCTCGTAGTGTTCCGGCACGAGGACCCCTCCTTGCGGGACGGGCTTCGTGCCGTCGCCGGCACAATCAAACTACGGGATGGGCTCACAACCTTGAAGCCATCGCCGGCACAATCAACTACGGGATGGGCTCACAACCTGGAAGCCATCGCCGGCACAATCAACTACGGGATGGGCTCACAACCTTGAAGCCATCGCCGGCACAATCAACTACGGGATGGGCTCACAACCTTGAAGCCATCGCCGGCACAATCAACTGCGGGATGGGCTCACAACCTTGAAGCCATCGCCGACACAATCAACTGCGCATGGGCTGAGCGCCAGCACGGGCTAGCGCCATTGCCGGCTCAATCAAACTACGGGATGGGCTCACAACCTTGAAGCCATCGCCGACTCAATCAAACTGCTACACGGGCTTAGCGTCATCGCCGGCTCCATTACCAGGAACCCTGGCCCCCGCAGCAAGAGGGGCTGTAACCACATCGTTTATGCATGCGACGCCCGCTCGGGTTGCCCCTCCGCGCCCGCCACACGCAGGGGGCTTATGTTCATACCCTATTCTGGTCGCACCCCAAGACCCGCCAAGGGACCCACTTCGCACGACACATCACCCAGTCAGCGGTCAACTCTTCAACGCTCGAGGGCCGGTCAAAGCGACGCATGCTCAAGTCACGTGAACCATTCGTGAAGCGACTTCGGCGTGCCTTCCATCCCAAGGGGTCGGCCACCCCAAGGGGTCGGCCACCCCAAGGGGTCGGCCACCCTCGGGGTCGGCCACCCTCGGGGTCGGCCACCCTCGGGGGGTCGGCCTCCCTTGGGGGTCGGCCACCCTCGGGGGGTCGGCCTCCCTTGGGGGTCGGCCACCCAAAGGGGTCGGCCACCCTCGGGGGTCGGCCTCCCTCTAGGGTCGGCCTCCCCAAGGGGTCGGCCACCCTCGGGGGGGTCGGCCTCCCTCTAGGGTCGGCCTCCCCTTGGGGGTCGGCCACCTGCCTTGAACACCGACGCCGTCACCTTTGACCGTGCCCCATTGTCACGACGACCGTCGCTCGCGGCCGCACTCCGCCATAGTCGCGACAACCGTCGCTCTCGGCCGTGCCCCTTCGTCGCGATGACCGTCGCTCGTAGTCTCGATGACCGTCACTTGTGGCCGCTCTGTCGCCATGACAACCGTCGCTCACGGTCGCGCGCCATCCACGCAACGACCCTCGTCGCTCGGAGATCACTCTGCGACCCTCGTCGCCCGCACTCAACCGCGCCCCATGCGCTGCAATCATGTTATATGCTTACGGGATAGGCTACTCCTCCAGGACACTATCTCCGCCAGGGTGCCTGCGTGACTAGCCTACGTGCTCTGGCACTGGGGGCTCGCGTCGGCACCCCTAAGGACTATGACCCCCGGGTCACTCGGAGACGGGAGCAGGTCTTCGGAAGGGCATCTTGCCTAGTCCACCTGGCAGCTGGGCGTCGGGTCTTCCCCGCCGCTGCCAGACCTGTGGGATTCAGTAAGGGCTTGGACTGGAGGCTGGGGCAACGGGCTACTCTGACCATGCTACCGCGGCATGATCAGTCTCCTCAGACAGGCAGAGAGATGTTGCAAGGGCAGGGCAGCACGAACTTAGGAACCGGCAGTCCAACGAAGGGTCAGTGCGTTGGCCCCCTGGTGACGTGTCGTTCCCAGGGGGCGACACATGTCAACTTATGACACATGCACATTTTTGCCTATAAATAGTGGACTTTGGAGCTTTTTCAAGCATCTTCTTTCTCTCATTTTGAGCTTTTCACTTTCTCTCTCTAAAACGACATTCTCTCTGGAATTCTAGTGAGAGAAACACACTTGGCTCACGTCCACGAACCCTCGACGCTGCACCCTTGGCATGGACTGTAGACTGTCGGTCCTGTTCATCGTCACCCTGCCTGCGCAGCGCTGCCAGCCCTCACGACCTGTCCGGGGAGCCTTGCCCTCGGCCCTTACGCCGTCCTTGCTGTCTCCCGCGTTGCCTATCTGGAAGCTGACTCAGACCGCATCATTTGTGGCACCTCCACGTAGCATCGAACCATATTCCGCATCATCACACTCATACAAGTATCACCCTCATTCAACCAAAAGCATACACTACACCCACTGCCTCATGGCAGTGGGTTTTACTCCTGTCCAATTTCACACACAGCTTCATAACAGTCCCCATGGCTGCCCCTTTCACGCACAGCCCTCTTCCTCTTCCCTTGCACACCCTCAAACACACAAACACAACCCATTTCTCACATGTACACACACAACTCCATTTTTTATGCTTTCTTTTCAGCCTAGAGGGCGTCCGCTACACTGTCTCGCGGACGCCTTTTTCCTGACACATGTCAGGAACTGAAAGTCGTCCGCAAGACAGTCTCGCGGACATGGGAGGAGGGCAAAAAGGTAAAAAATCCCGTCCGCGAGACTGTATGGCTGACGGCTGACAGTTTTGGAAAAAGGCGCGATCTGGGCCGTCCATCTTTCAGGATGGACGGCCAGATCGCGCTAGCAAAATATCCCATTTTGCTAGCGCTATCAATGGATCAGCTCCCTATATATATATATATATATATATATATATATATATATATATATATATATATATATATATATATATATATATATATATATATATATATATATATATATTAATTAATTAATGCCCTAAACCCATATATATATATATATATATATATATATTAATTAATGCCCTAAACCCACGTGGTAAACATCATTATGTTGTAGACATCTTGCAACAACAAAGAAGTGCCACGGGAACAGGAGTACCTATGTGGATCATGTGCTATGCTTTCTACTACAACAGAGAATCCAGATCCGTGAAATGCATGTTTTGGTACAGCAGGGGAATCCAATGCGTGTAGTGTCTCGTGAAGTTTCAAGTCCGACCAACAGATTAGTCATACTTGCAATAGATAGATACACTCCTGTACAGAATAACGCCGACATTCTAGTAAATGTGCAGAAATAATGCTTTAGAATGTTGTATTATCACGCTGGATTTAGTAATTCACAATCACACGTTGTTCTCACTTTAACCTACATATACTAGTCTTAGAGCAGCATAGACTTCCTGGCGCCCACACACCCACACACACACACACACAGAGACTCTAGTCCTATATGGAAAGCAGCTTGAGGACTAACTCCACCACCCATAGACTTCCTGGAGCCCACACGCCCACACACACACACACACACATAGACTTTAGTCCTAGATGGAAAGCAGCTTGAGGACTAACTCCACCACCGTCACTATCAACCGCAGCGGCAGCCGTCGCTGGGATGCATATAAAACTGTATCGGCAAGGACACCGGGGTCGGTCGAACTCTTGTGCGACTAATGGAGAGAGGAAGGTGGGACAGATATACTAGATGAACAAGGCGACACGGTTCTCCATTTTCTTGCCATCTACGGTAATGTGGAAGCGTTCAAACAACTTATTGAACGAAACCTTTTGAGTGGTGATCAGCTGAAAGAACAAGTAAATGCCAGTGGCGATATTGCGCTGCACGAGGCCGTGATGTTTGGTGAGAAGGAAGTTGCTGAGGTCATGTTGAAGAGGGAAATGAATTTGGTTTCCGTGCGAAACAAATCGGGCGAGACGCCTCTCTATGTTGCAGCTGCCAACGGAAAGAAGGAAGTTTTGACGCTTTTGACAGAATACCTGAGCGATTGCATGACGACAAGGGACGATGGCTGCACTATTCTTCATGCGGCTATGATGGGAGAGTATTACTGTATGTTCAGTTCTACCATTTTGGGAGAATATTACTATATGCTAATTTCATTTACAGCATACAAGCCTTGTAAGTTCATTAATTACCAGTCCCTGTTGTAAGTTTATTGCCCTACTAATTTAAAAACTTAGGGGGAATGAGTGGATGTTACAAGGCACGTTTAATTTCATGTAGTACAACCACTTAACACATCAGACAACTAGGTGATGTTGGCGATATAGAACCTTCATCTTTGTCTGTCATTCTATTATCTTATATTTTGTCTCTTTTGCATTTTTTTTCTTATATTTTGTCTGTCTATCGCATTTTCTTCTAGATTTGGCTTTAACCATACTGGAATCCTACCCTGATCTTGCTCTCAAGCGTGACAAAAATGGGCTAACTGCTTTGCATTGGCTGGCCACAACACCATCTTCCTTCCCAAGCTGGTCACAACATGTGCTAAAGAATCTAGGCAGGGCAAATTTTATTCTAGTGCAGATTGCTCAGATTATAATCTACTTCTGTAAGTTTTTACCACATATTTCCTTTTTCGATCTCTGCTCTTTTTCACAGCCAGTTCATTCTCTTTTTGGAAGTATTATCTTGCAAAATTTTTTGGGTCAAATTAAATTTTTGGTATATTGTTGTGTTACCAGGTATACCAGCTATGTATGTCGAATCTAAAGCCGTAAGTACAGGCCGGGATCTACATAACGAGGTTCACCTCTCAATATCGAAGAGATATTCGTTACTCAAAAATGGTTTTAGGTGTGTTACTTCTCGTTTGCTTCTTTTTACATGCTTTTACGTCAATTAACAAGTTCTTTTATGTTTATAACTCGCGTAGAAACACTTTTAACCCTTTATTCGGTAAATCACACTACACCACGTATGTTAACATCAAGATAAACACACTACATCTCTGTGAAATAATTGACAGTGCCAGTTTTATCCTTGTACATGTCTTTGAACCTATAAAAATTGAAAATTATGAAGTAGCAAGGCTAGTTTGGTAATCACTATTTTTCTACATGATCAAACTAATACGCTGACCTGAGGGGTAATAATTCAACTGTTCGTGTGGAAACTTGAGGGTATGAGTGTAATCACCCCCCACCCCCAAAAAACAAAAAAAGAAGCCACACCCACAACTACAGAAGGCCACAGAGGGGATGGACAGACCAAGATAATCCAAAATAAAAGCGGGGTTTGAACTGCCCAGGTAGGATAACTAAAGTCAAGAGGCCTCATCACACAAATAACAGAAGTAGATTTCTGTATCATCATAAGGTGCTGCTCAGAAGAGGGGGGTGCCTACAACAATAATGAGTACGTTTTGTATAAAAGGGAGAGGGAGGACGTTATATGCATTCACAACACATTTCAAGAATTACAATAATGAGTACGTTTTCCCTGCCCCTCTTTTCTCCTCAGATTTACCTTTGGTTGAAGAAATTGATGATGAAAAGCAAAAACACATTGTTGCAATAGCCCTAGCAAAAAATCTTCTCGAGGAAGCAAAGGATTGGAGTCACTACACAAGTATTGAAGAAACTGATACTGGCATTTCAACACAGAGGATGAGTAAAGTACCTGACCCTCTAATGCTAGCAACAAAGCATGGCATTGATGAATTGGCAATTGAAATCCTCAATAGGTACCCTGAAGCTGCAAACTCATTAGACGAGAAAGGTAGGAACATTCTTTACATCGCAGTGGAAAACAAATGTTGAATACTTTATAAGCATTTCAGCAAGACTGTTGTTCACAAGGACATGATGATGGCGGCTGTCGATTTTGAAGGGAATACAGTTTTGCATTGTGCTTCTAGTGTAGGGGATGTGCCAAACCTTCGTCCGGGAGCCATGGAGCACATGATATGGGATGCGTTGTGGTTTGAGGTATAAGCTTCTCCAACTCTTGACGCCTTCTTCCCAAGCTAATGAGAGTAATAGCAGCAAGTTAAAACTTAATAGATTTGTTTCTGGATAAGTTGCCCTGGGGCACCCTTCTCTTTTTTCTGGCCACCGTATGGCAGTGGTGCGTTTGAACATGAACACAGCTTGTCAGCTTTATTATACATTTACACTAAGCCAATGCAGAAGTAGTGAAAGAATTATTACAACATTAATAAACGACTGGAAGAGTTCTTGGTGCTAGGTTTTGATGGCGTTAAGCAACCTCTGATGGCATTAAGCCAAGTCCATAACTGATGCGCTGGGGCATCAGTTATATGGACTTATGGTAGCTATCTTTGTTCCACAAATTACAACGGTGTGATTGGGATTTGAGCAACAACTACCTGCCTGAGCCCCATGATGATAACCATCTACTTTTTTTGGCTTTCCACAGCGTGTCAGGCATGACTCTAATCCACGTATATTGCGTCAGCGGAACTCAAAGGGAAAGACAGTAGGAGAACTATATGAAGAACGTCACTCAACTTTACGAGAAACAGCTGAGAAAGCAGCAAAAGATATCAACCAAGTCCTAATTATCATTTCAACCCTTCTTGCTACCGTAAATTTTGCAGTACTTTTTACTCTTCCTGGAGGTTTCAATCAGGGTGATGGCCATCCAGTCCTTATCGACAATTCTAAGCGAGCTCTACGGTTGTTCTTGTTTTGCATTGGGGCAAGTCTATTTGCTGCTTTATTTGCCTTGGCAACTCTTCTTTCAATTCAGTTGTCGCCATTTCATGTGGATGATTTCTACTTTGCACTATCAATGAGGTGGCTAATTTCTTCCACTGCGATGTTCTACTCCACGACCTTCACTATAATAGCATGCCTTCAGACCTTTATTCTTGAAGACGAGATGCAAAACTTGTATTATGTAGCCATGTTCGCAGCCATTATACTGCTGTGTCTTGTTTACATAGACTCTACATACATATGCTTCAGGCATATGGTAGAGGTGACTCAATACTCGTTCACTTATACAAGCCGGCAAATGTAGGCTCTACCCAAGTAGTAGTACTTGTTTTCAGCTTTGTTCCATATAAGCACATCAAGAAGTATGCTTGTCTGTCTATCTACATAGGAAGCACTTTCATATTAAGTTTTTCAGTTGGTAATATTTGGACATGGTTTCTGACACTAATGATTGTAGGCTAGACTGTTTTAAAACAAAACTACCTAGTACCCACAATAAGAAAGGCAAAAGTTCTAACATTGCACTTCCTATATTAATAATGTTGTGAAGTACAAGGAACACTTTATTTGTCCATACCTTTGGCGATACAGGTTTATATAAGAAAATTTCTTTCTCGAGGCAAGAAAGTTGAAATGCACATCTAAGTGGTTGAACTTGATTTTCTTCTCAGAATCACATAAGGCCTTTCACTATTTTCTTCTATAAAGATCGTAGGCTATTATAATCTTTCGACTTCTAGCAAAATCGTAAATCTTCGGGCTCTAACTTGTTATAAGGAGACACAACCCACTATCTAAATGAAGCCCTGTAAACAACTTGCAGTTCGAGCTATCCTGCAAGAAGAGATAACCTGTGTAAGACCCTAGTTATATACATAAGTACTAACACTACAAGAAAAGATAGATTTAGCGAAGGAATTTTAGCGACGGAATGCTTTCCGTCGTCAAAAGCTCTTTCAGCGACCAAAAACTCCGTCGATAAAAGTCTGCCAGCAAAGGTTTTTACCGACAGAATATTACGTCGGTAAAAATTCTTTGCCGACGGACTTTTAACAACGGGCTTGTAAAGACGGGGATCCCATCGTTAAAATTTTTTATGAAATTTGTAATTTTTGAAGTTTTTTTAATATTTTTAAGAGATGGAATAATACTGTCGCTAAAAAAAATTCGTCGGATAAAATTTCTTTGGCCAACGGACTTTTAGCGACAGGGTATTCCGTCGCTAAAAGGCCTTTAATTAACACAGATCTGCATTTTCTCTCTCCCTGTTTCTCTCTCTTTTCGCCGTTTATCTCTCTGTCCCCGTTTTCACCCACCGGCGATCTAACTCCGGTGAGCCTCCCTCACCGCCGACGACAACCCGCTGACGCCGCGCCACTTTCTATCCTCAATGTCTGTTGCGTTAATTAATACCCTAACATATCCTTAAATCATTGTTTTTGCAGGCCTCGTATGAACAGCTTAGGGAGTCCGGACAGCCATCAGCGTCCACTAGTACGGGTGCGAGTACTGGGGCGTTGAAGCGATGGCTGGAAACGCCAGTGGTTGTCAAGCGGCCGAAAGGCAGCATACGCAGCCTGCCTAACACGACTACCCGTGCCATGATAGGAGCGTTCTCACCCCCCGCTGCCCCTCCACAGACACCGGCTCCTCGGCATCCGTTGGACGACGAGGAGATCCAGCGCATTACTACGGTGGTGTTGAGGATGATCAGGGAGCAGGATCAGCAGGGTACCGCTGTGGACATGCCGAGCCGGCCCCGGATCAGCAGGATCCATATCCGAGACTCGGTAACCCTTGACGAGCCCCTTCTCGTACTCGGTCCCAGCTTGTCCCCCCTCCCGCGCCCGGCTTGTACATCATGAGTATTTTTTATAATAAATATTTTTTTATAATTGATTGTATATATATTTGTTTGTGTATTGATTATTGTGTGTTGTTGAGAATTAAATTTTTTATTACAAGTTAGGTTAATAGAAAAAAAATTGACTTTTAGCGACGGATTAATTCCGTCACTAAAAGTGTTTCTTCTATCAACTTTTTAGGGACGAAATATTCCGTCGCCAAAACTCTTATTTAGCGACGGAACATGTCGTCGCTAAAAAATTTATTCCGTCGCTAAATAGAAAATAAATTAAAATACGTAAAATATAATTAGCGACGGATATTCCGTCGCTAATTAATAAATATATCCGTCACAAAAAGTGCAATATTAGACGACAGATTTGAAAATTCCGTCGCCAAACTTTTAGTAATGAGCTTTTATACGAGGGACTTTTAGCGACGGCGTATCCATCGCTAAAACTTTTAGAGACGGATTTCCCCGTCGCTAAAAGCCTTATTTCTTGTAGTATAATTCTATGGAAATCAAGTTAAGAGACTAATATTTGCAAGTAAGCTTAAAGGAGATAACTTCAACACTGTTCAACGTGACTATAAAGCACTAATTGTGATAATGTGTCTTACATAAAAAAATTCAGAATGTTCGGGTGTCCCACATCGGTTATTCAGAGTTACAACTTGACCCTAAGTATTTTAAGTTTTGTCCCGCATTGCTTATTTAGAGAAAGTCAATACTATATATATATATATATATATATATATATATATATATATATATATATATATATATATGTTGTCTTGTATTGTGTTTTAAGGACAAGAAAGAATAATCGTACTCTTTGAGAGGGTTTGTTGAGAGAGACTGACATCTGTAATCTCCAGTGACAAATATAGTGAAATCGCTGCTACCACCGTAAAGTAAGCTTTTGTCGAATCACGTAAATCTTGTATCTTGTGTGCTTCTATTTTTTGTTATTGTTTTCGATTCTCTTCTGTATTGCTTGGTGAGAAATCTACTGTATTCTTTAACCAGTGGTATCAGAGCTAAGGTTCATGGTAGATTGTAAGCACCTTGCAATGGTACCAAATGCTTCGACAAAGTATGATTTGGAGAAGTTTGATAGATCGAACAATTTCAATTTATAGAGGATGAAGATGCATGTTGTTCTGATTCAGCAATGGTTGTTGAAAGCGTTAAAAGGGAATCTTGAGACGATGTCTGCTGATGAAAAAAAGACATGTTAGAGAGAGCCCATAATGCCCTATTGCTGTGTTTAGCCGACAACATGTTGCGGAAGGTTTCTCAGAAAACGACTATGACTAGATTGTGCCTGAAATTGGAGAGCTTATATGTGACGAAGTCTCTGGCAAATTGCTTGTATTTAAAGCAACGGTTGTATACTCTTCGGATGAAAGAAGGTATATCAATCAGTGATCATCTTGATGAATATAACAAGGTAATATTAGATGTGCAAAATATTGATATCAAGATAGAAGATGAGGATAAAGCTTTACTGTTGCTTTGTTCTTTACCTCCGTCATATAAACATCTTGTTACTACCTTATTATATGAGTAGGACATTATCTCCATGGAGAAGGTTGAGGCTGTGATAAATTCTCAAGAATTAAGGAAGAAAGGTTTCAAAAAATAGGGGAGAAGAACATGGTGATGGTCTGATGGCTCGAGGCCGAAGCACTGACCATGTCGGGTCTACAAATAAAGGAAGATCGAGGTCTCAGTCAAACGCCAGAAAATTAAAGTGCTATCATTGACACAAGGAAGGGCATTATATAAAAGATTGTCCTGAGCGTAAAGGGAAGAAAAAGGATAATTTCAAGACGGCTGATGCCGAAGTAGTAGAAGATAATTCTGATGGTGCGGATGTTCTCTCAGTTACTATCAGTTCCTCGGATGGAGGGTGAATTCTTGATACGGGTTGCTACTGATCACTCATTTGATGATGATAAAGTTCTTATGGAAGGCGATGCCGCCTGTAACGTGGGTGGGATAGGTTTAATTCATTAGGATGCATGATGGTATTCTGAGAACTTTGACTGATGTCAGGCACCTTTCAGAGCTAAGGAAAAATCCAATTTTTTTGGGTTCGCTTGACTCCAATGGTTGTAGCTATCAGGCTGTAGGTGAAGTTATGAGGATAATAAAGGGTGCTCATATTATGATGAAGGGATTAAAACAAAATAGTCTCTATTTGTTGTAGGGTAGCACAGTTACAAGAGCAGTAACAATGGCTTCATCTTCTAATATAGATTCTGACACTACCAAGCTTTGACATATGCGTCTTAGGCATATGAGTGAGAGGGGTATGGATGTGCTGAGCAAACAAGGTTTGCTGGGAAGCAAGAAAATCGGGAAGGTGGAGTTTTATGATCATTGTGTCCTCGGGAAGAAGTGCAAGGTGAAATTCGGTTAGGCTATTCATACCACCCAAGGTACGATGGATTATATCCATTCGGATCTTTGGGGTCCTTCCACGGTTCCTTCTAAGGGTGGTAAATATATGTTGACCTTTATTGATGACTTTTCAAGAAAGGTCAGGGTGTACATTTTGAAAAAGAAGAGTGATGTCTTTGTTCAGTGGAAGCAGTTTAAGATGATGATTGAAAAATAGACCGACAAAGAAATTAAATTCGTGAGGACTGACAATGGCATGAAATTCTGTGTGAATGAGTTTACTGATTTTTGCAAGAATGAAGGCATAGTGAGGCATCGTACTGTTAAGAAAATGCCACAGCAGAATAGGGTTGCAGAAAAGATGAATAAGACTCTCCTTGAGTGGGCTCGATGTATGCTTTCAAATGCCAGATTATCAAAAGAATTTTGGACAGAAGCTGTTAATACGACTGCATATTTGGTAAATAGGTCTTCACCGACTATAATTGATTGCAAGACTCCTGAAGAAGTTTAGTCTAGTAAGCATGCTAATTATGAAATTTTGAGGATATTTGGTTGTCCTACTTATGCTCATGTTAATGATGGTAAACTTAAGCTGAGAGAGAAGAAGTGCATTTTTTTAGGCTATGCAAATGGGCTAAAAGGGTACCGATTGTGGTGTCCTGATTCTAAGTCATCCAGGCTCCTAATTAGCAGAGATGTGAGCTTTGATGAGTCTTCGATGCTTTTAAAGAACAAGGAGTTGACTGATGCAGGGAAAGACTACCGTGTCAGGGAGAATGTAGAGCTGAAGGTTCGAGCTCTAAATTTTTTTTACCTATAATTCCTACAGTTGAGGAAGATGATTCTCATTCTACCGAGGGAATGAAGAACCTCAGGAACAGTAGTATAGTATTGCCAGAAACAGCCGGGAAATTTGACCTTTTTAGAAGTATGGAAATGTGGACATGGTTGCTAGCTTATGCTCTTAGCGTGGCGAAGGATATTGAGGTTGTAGAGCATGTTACATATAAAAAAGCCATTAAGAGCATGGAATCAGAGCAGTGGATAGTTGTTATGAGTGAGGATATAGAATCTCTTTATAAGAATCAAACGTGGGAATTGGTGAAACCGCCTGTGAGCCAGAAGATTGTTGGTTGCAAAGGGATCTACAAGAAGAATGATGGAATTCCTGGAACAGAAGATGCAAGGTATAAAGCACTCTTGGTAACTAAGGGTTTTTACTCAAAGAGAAGGTATTGATTACAATGAAATATTTTCTACTGTAGTAAAATATACTTTGATAAGAGTGTTGCTTGCTATGGTTGCTCTACATGACTTGGAGTTAGAACAACTGGATGTCGAGATAGCTTTTCTACACGGTGAGTTGGAAGTGCAGATATTCATGCGTCAGCCAGAAGGGTTCATGATCCAGGATAAGGAAGATCGTGTTTGCTTGTTGAAGAAATTCTTGCATGGATTAAAACAATCTCCAAGATAGTGGTATAAACGGTTTGACAATTTCATGACAGAAAGAGGTTACACCAGGAATGCCTATGACAGTTGTGTATATCACCAGAGGCTCGCGGATGGTTCTCATATATACTTGTTATTGTATGTTGATGATACGTTGATTGCTGCAAAATCTCTATCAGATATCAACGGTTTGAAAAGGCAATTAAAAAGGGAATTCGAGATGAAAGACTTGAGTGGAGCAAATAGGATATTAGGGATGGAGATTCAAAAGGATCGATCTGCAGAAATTTTGTACTTGTCCCAGAAAAGTACTGCAGCGGTTTGGTATGAAAAACTCCAAACCAATGACTACTCCTTTGGGGGCACACTTCAAGCTTTTTGCAGCTGATTCCCTACAGACCCAAGAGAAGGTTGAGCACATGGCGTGTGTTCCATATGCTAGTGCAGTAGGCAGTTTCATGTATGCTATGGTTTGTACGAGGCCTGATATTTCTCATGCGGTCAGTATGTTCAGCAGGTACATGGATAATCATGGGAAAGCTCATTGGCAGGCAGTGAAGTGGAAACTTCGATACCTGAGAGGTACTGCGGATACTGGTTTAGTCTATCATTGGGGCAATGATGTGAATGTAGAGTTGTTGGATATGTGGACTCAAACTACGCTGGAGATTTGGATATGAGGAGATCTTTGACAGGATATAACTTCACTTTTTCGAGTTGTGTGATCAATTGAAGGCTACTCTATAGACTATTACTATATAAGCTGAGTACATAGTAGCGACCGAAGCAATGAAGGAAGCTATTTGATTGAAGGACTTGATTGGTGATTTGGGGTTGAAGCAGAAGTCTAGCACTGTTTACTGCAACAGCTAAAGTGCCATACATCTAACCAAAAATCAGATGTTCCATGAGCGGACCAAGCACATTGATGTTATGTTTCATTTTATTCGGGATGTGGCTTCTCATGGTACTGTTGTGGTAGAGAAGATTTACATAGTGTAAAACCAGCGGACATGATGACAAAGCATATTCCAGAGATCAAGTTTAAGCATTACTTAGATTTGTTCGATATCAGCAGCATTTGAGGTGCAGGCCTAGGGGCAGGTGTGATAGTAACAAATGATATTTTCAGGTTGTTTGTGGCTTATTTCATTCAAGCCAATGTGAAGATTTGTGATAATGTGTCTTGGATAAGAAAAACTCAAAATGTGTGGGTGTCCCACATCAGTTATTTAGAGAATGTTACAACTTGGCCCTAAGTATAAATGTCTTGTCCCACATTGGTTAATTAGATAAAGTAATTACTTATCTCTAAGTATATATATATATGTGTGTGTGTGTGTGTGTGTGTGTGTTGTCTTATATTGTATTTTAAGGACAAGAGAGAAGAGTCATTCTTTGAGAGGATTTGTTAAGAGAAACTGAGATCTGTAATCTCCAGTGACAAACATAGTGAAATCGCTGTTACCACCGTGGAGTAGGCTTTCGCTGAACCACATAAATCTTGTGTCTTGCGTGCTTCTATTTTCTGTTATTGTTTTCGATTATCTTCTTTATTGCTTGGTGAGAAATCTAATATATTCTTTAACACTAAATTTAATAGATTCACGAGAAAAATTACAAGTTATTCAAAATTTGTTAAAAAAGGGTACAATAAAAATTCTACAAACTGCCCATATTTGAAATTGCTCCTCTATCTTAGGAATTGCTAGTCCGAATCACTTCAAAAAGACCAGCAGTAAATATTATTATTCATCTTCCAATCAAAATTTACTCAAACTCAGGCACTACCATCCTCTCTAAGGTGATTAATGAGGCATGACAGTTTCTTTGTCTTTATTCTATCCCACTTAGCTAAAAAGAATGTTAAATCATTTAGACTATATGATTTCAAGGGAGAAGAAGCCTCTTAATTCAAGGAAGTGAACGTGGTTGGAAAATCATTCAACCTTGCCGAACACACCAAACAAAAAAAATTAATCCGCCTGCATTGTGTGAACCTTGTTGAGGGAAGATGTGCATCCAATTTTAACCTTTGCCCCCTGAACTAAATGTCTATAAAAGTTATCGAGAATCAATTGAATGTGTTACTTCATCCGTCCATAATTGGAGTTCCATTCCCAAAAGCGAATATTTGAAGGACAACTTTGCCATTCCAAATTAGCTATATGTACAATTAATGAAACGAAAATCTTTTTTGAATAGGGAGAGTTGGTCGGTCCACGGCTAGAAGCCAATATCATTAGTTCCTCCTCTGTGACTCAGTCTATTTCTCCACGTGCTAGGCCCACTCAAAAATCAATCAGGCCACACGTTAGGGGGTGTGTTCAAAGATATTGATCCCAAATTGGATAATTAATAAATGATACTTCAAAATATAAGCCTTGTAGGCCTCTCTCCTCATTGCCAATTGGTTTTGAGTTGGATGCCTTCACAGACTCGAATACCATACAAATAATAAAGCAATTCAAACTACGACAGAGTTAGAGCATGATCATAGTGTCTCTGCCAGGAATTAATGCCCAAAGTTTCTGTCAATTTTGCTTGATGTAAGTTGCTAGTGTCATATATCAATATTCCAAATAACAAAACCATTTAAAGTAAAGAACCAATTTTATTTTTACTGTACACCGCACCCCCATCAAATTAAACCTTCTCTTAACGTAAGATCACATAATTATTTGGGAAGTAATGAGCTAGCACTGGTTTCTGTACCAATTAATTGGTGAAAATTAGACAGCATAACCAAATTGCTCCACTATAGACATAATTTTTCCAATATGGCCATCTTCAAATGAGTAGAAAAGCGATATTGGACTATTTCCATTGCTTCATCTTGCACACACAGATACAGCCATACAGGTAGGTACATAGCTGATGGTATGTAAGGTTCCAACTTCCAACCATCAAGCATGCTCTAAATGAATTACTACGGAATGCATGTAAAGTTTTGTAAGCATACCTCCAACCGGATCAAAGGTTGTTTGCCGCCAAACTGCAAAAAGCTTTCGGAGAAGAACTCATATTTATGATAACCATTATTATGTGGTTTCCATTAGATTTTTTGCATTAGCGTCTAGCAAACCCTTTTATTTACCGAAAAAGCGCTTGCATCGTTTACAAACTAACAATTACATGCCACTGCTTAAATTATGGTGATTCTGTGGTGACAACTCGTAAACCCGCCCGAAAGCTGACAAGCAAACCCCATTTTTTTTGCAGAAGTCGGTCACCCAATTCGCAAATGCGGGTGTGTCCCTCTATGCGCCTCTGCATGATTGTGAATGTGTGCGTGCGGGTGTGTGATTTTGTGTTTGTGCAAGTGTGTAGTTGTGGCGTGTGTGAGGATGAACGTGTGTTTCTTCTTTCTTTTGGGTAAACGCATAAATATATAGCATGAAATGTAAAATAACATGCAAGTAACATAAAGTTTTACTGGATAACAAGCAAAGTCAAATGACAGATCCATCTAGCGCCATATACAAAAGCTTTACAAAAGCTACATCGGAAAAACTAGAAACTAGCAGAACAGGCTGCATAAGCAAAATACCACAAAGGAAATCAGGAACCAGCCCATATTAGAATAATGCTTCAGCATTCTAGATGAGTCCTATCCACTCATGCCGAACATCAGTACTTAATCGAGATGCAAAAGTAGCTAGTGCAGATGCTAAAGCCAAAATAATGTCTTCTTTCCGGGCAATATGTACAAAATGAAACATTCTACAACTATTCAGCACACAAGACATGGAACTATGCACATCAATCAAATACCATGGAGTTACTTGTACCAGCAGATCAGAGTAAGGCAATAGAAAAATAGCAAGGAAATAAGCAAGAGAAGTAGGCCACTGAAGAGCTAGAGATAAGGCAAAAGTCATGGCACTAAAGAGACTATCCGCTGACAACACATCATTAAAAGCATTAAAAGCATCAAAAGGTTTCCAGCAGGAGTTAAAAAATCACCAAACCAATAGCAAACCTGAAGTCGATCACAGACTCCCACTACTGATATAGCACAAAAAAGAGGGGATAGAGGTATAGCGCATGTGCATATATCTGAGAAGTAAAGTGGATGGAGGGGGAGGGGGGAGAAGTGGGTGAAACTAACATGAACCACTTGCTCATTCTGATGACCATACATCAGAACTTTCCTCGATTTCCTCTTGAATAAGGATGTCGATCTCACATTATTAAAAAGATTGTGCAATTTAACCCGAAGCCTAGAAAGGGAGAAAGGTAAATTTCGAAAGATAGAATCATTATGCACCTCCAAATAAGCCAAAGCACCAAGGCAACCCAAACAATGGGAAATAAGTCACCCACTTTACAACGAAAAGGCATGTTCAACCACTGGCTGAACAACTGAATTAAGGAAAAGCTAGTAGGATGAATGGATTGAGTCTGCAGTAAATTAACATTCCATATATCTAAAATATAGAAGCAGTCTAGGAAGAGATGTTGATGATTTTTCGAGTTTATGGAACAAAGGGGGCACACATCTGGAATAGGGTAGCCTCTTTTAACCAGTTCAGAATGCAACAGCAATCTTTGATGCATCAGTTGTCAAATGAAGTATTTAATTTTCTCAGGTAGGGATAAACACCACAATTTTTTCTAAAGCTTGGGTCACAAAGCAGGTTCTCTAAAGGAAGGAGTATTAGAATTATCAAGGAGATAATGATAAGCGTTATTAACACAGAACTTCCCCAGTCGAGTCTAAGGCTAGTACACTTCACCTATGGAATTTGATGGCAGTAAGTCCAGTTCCAAAATTTTTGAGGCCACGTCAAGAGGAAATACATGTAATGTAAGAGTGATATCCCATAGGCATTCGAAAGGAAGAAGTCATTTATCATCCAGTGACTATTTTGTTTATTATGGAAACATATCAGTTGAGAAGGCAGAATAGTCGGTAACCACCAATCCATCCAAACCGAAATAGAACGCCACCCCTAATGTGCCATTAAACTCCGTTGTCCTACTAGTTTCAGAACACGTTGTCCTACTTGAACGCTATGCCACACCCATTGAACTCCCTAGTTCAGAATATGTTGTCCTACCAGAACGCTATGCCATAAGCATGAGCTAACTCTTGGACGCCCAAGATCAAGAAACTATTGAAGCTAGAAATATTTACCCTTAAAAACTTGCGCTAGCAAACTATCAGGCATGGGCCAAAATTTTCAAGCTTGCTTAGCTAATAAGGCTCCATTAAAAGTACAGAGACTACGAAAATCCAAGGCTAGAATCCTTGGACAAACATAAGTTAGGTCAAGCTATCAAATGAATAGATTTATGGGTCACATCACCAGACCACCAAAAGCGAGCAAGGATTTGATCTAGCTGTCTACAAACCTAAGAAGGAAATCTATAAAAAAAAAAACATATAACGGGTAAGGAGGAAAGAAAGGACAGAATAAATGAGAGTAGCCTTGTCAGCTTTGTTTAAAAGTAGACCAATCTAATGAGCACATCCATCCTGAACTTGATCAATGATGCCTTTGAAAATTTCTTTCTAATTAGTAGCTACATCTAGCAGAATCCCAAAATATTTCCCAAAACCTGGCTGAATATAGAAATCAAGATCATTCTCAATCTAATTGCGAATAGCAACAGGGGCATTGTGACTGATAGACAGGCTAGACTTGGACCAATTAATGTGCTAACCAGAGATAACACGGTAGAAATCTAATATACCCCTCAAATCCTTAATTTGATTGTTAATTGTATTCCTAAGGTTTAGGAATAAGTAAATGTCATTTGCATACGTAAGATGAGAGATAAGGGATCCTAATCCAACTTTAATACCCCTAAGACGTCCAAGATGCTCAGAGTTAACCGAAGTAGCTGAAAGGACCTCATAACATAAGATGAACAGGAAAGGAGATAGGGGATCACCTTGTCGAATTCCACAGGATGGTTCAAAAAATAGAGTAGTGACACCGTTGACTAAACCCGAGTAGGACACAGTTGAGATACATGCATAATAAGTTGTATTCAGTGAGAAGGGAAAACAAATCCATGTAACACTTGTTGAACAATGTCCCACGTTAACCAATCAAATGCCTTACTCATATTCAATTTGAGGGCCATGAGAATTGAGTAGCCTTTAGAGCGACGTCGAACACAATCGGTAATCTCTTAAGCCAGAAGGACATTATCATAAAGGCACCGACCAGCAAAAAAGGCATTTTAAAGGGGAGAAACTAACTCAACCATAATGGGTTTCATTCGGTTGACGAGAACTTTGGAGATATTTGTACACCACATTGCAGAGACAGATAGGTCTGAAATCCTTAACAATCACTAGAGAAGGAACTTTGGGTATAAGAAAGAGGTATGTCGAATTGACCTCTTGAAGCATTTTCCCTAAATTAAGAAAGGAAAGGATGCCCCAAACAACAGAGGTGTGCATAAAGGGGCCAACATTTTTAAACAAATAGGGCCAGTATTCCACCTGGCCCGAAGCCATAATAGGATCTATTTGAAAAGCAGCGACTTTAATTTTCTCTGCGGTAAAAAGCTTGGCTCAAATGTTGAATACGAGTCAGCAAAAATGAGTAGGTTGATAAAAAGTCAGGTAGGTCAGAAAATGAAGACAAGAGAGGTGGATTAAACAACTGTCGAAAGAATTCCACAAGAGTCGAGCAAACATTGTCTTCATCAGTAATCAGGGTACCAAGTTCATTTTGGATAGACAAATTTGGTTGTCTATGACGGATAATCGTAGAAGCATGAAAGAACTTAGTATTACAGTCACCTAATATCAAATGTTCAAACGTTGAGCCTTAAAAATGTTCTTCACAATTGAGCAAATAGTCAAACCGCTGGCGAATACCGAAATCTAGAAGACAGCTCAAGGAGCTAAACATGATGTTAAACAGCTAGTAACAAATTTGGTGAACTTGAATAAGCCAAGGTAACTGACCAAAACGCTCTGAACACCAAGCCAACAAGACCTTAAAAAGTGATTTAAACTGATTCATTAAAACAAGTAAAGGAGAACCATCCAGCATGGAGGCCCAGGCAGATGACATAAATGGAACGCAATCGGGATAAGACAACCACATTGACTTAAACCGATGAGGCCTAGGAAAATGTTTGCAATCAGGTAAAGTATTACACAATAAGGCTGTGTTTGATGCGTGAGATAAGACCCCTAGATAGGATAGTTTTTATCTTATCCGGCATTTGGATACGCTTATAAGAAAAGGATAAAAATCAAAAGGAATGACTTTATCCCACTTAAGTGGGAAACTTTATACCAAGGGGGTATTGTTTTAATCCCAAGCACTTAGGAAAAAAACTATCAGGCTAGGTTTAGAAAAGGAGAGTAGAAGAGAGAAAAAAAGGAGAGCTCAAAACTTCTTAGCTTCCTCCACCGTCGGCAAGAGATCTCTGTCGCCGACCGTCTCCGACAAGTAAGCCATTTTCTATCCTCTTTCTCCTTTTGTCTCTTATATATTCTCCATAAAATCTCTACAAAAATGCACCCATGAGTGAATCAATGAATTGATTCAACTCCATTCGCTGCCTAACCATGTGATTTTAGATATTTCTCTTGCTCGTTTAATAATCTTGTATAATTAAATGGCATAAGATATTTTTAAAAGTGATTCAGTAAACAACTAGGCTGTGTTTGAAGTTTGAAGCAGTCACATAAGGAAACATGATTATCCAGCTAGGTGATACCATAATACGATCTAACTTTTCAAACACAAATCCAAAACCCAGAGCACCCCAGACCCACGTAAAAAAAGGACCCACCCAACAAATGTCAGACAGCCCAAATAGCTTTAAAAAATTCCACAAATATTAATAGCCAAAGATATCACTTGATCGACTACCAGTTTTCTCAGAGGATGCAAAACCTGATTGAAGTCACCACACAGGTAGAGAGGCCCAAAAACAAAAGTGAACTAAGGCCTGTGCAGGGAGGGATTGATAAGGAGGCTAAAATTATATGCTTGTCTGTCAAAATAAGAGACCAGGACATAGCAGACTGCCGCCTAACCAAAGGCCACCACTTGTATTGATAGAATTAACACCCGTAAACTCCAAGAAACCTAAACATCGAAACAAACTAGCAACATCAGCATAGGCCATCTTAGTTTCCACTAAGAAAACCACATCAGATCGATGCACCGAGATCAAATAAAAAGTTGCACGAGCTGTGATGGACTGACCCAAGCCACCACAGTTCCAGCTTAAAATTTTCATTGACCAACTCATGGTTGGTATCCCAGCCACCAAAGCTAAACTTGCAGGATTAAACGAATCAGAGAAGACAAAAGGTTTTGCATGTTTATTATACTCAATATCCATAAGATCAGACCCTTGCAATCCCAAACCCATTAAGCCCACCCCAATTTCATCAAGCGAAATAACAGATACCCAAGCACATAAACACTACTAGGCATAACATGAAGGCAAGGACGAGAAAATGTAGAAACTGCAGTAGTGAAAAACAAACATGGTGGCTAATTTGGGGCATGAGGTGGTGGAGACTTAAGTTTTTTTCCTGAGGACGCCTCATTAGCAGTGTCATATGGAGAATTTTGGTCGCGCTTCTTTGAGCCTGTAGAAGAGAATGAGGGAGAATCGGGCCTGAGGATCTTAACAGTCAGCAGAGATTGAAATGGAGAACCAATACGGTTGGCTGGGAGAGTTGAATCACCACTAGTAGTTGTCATGGAAGCACTGTGATCTATAGTTAAACAAGCTCTTACTGTAAGATCTAAAATAGGTTACACATGTGCCTATGTGCCTGGGAGTTGAATCACCAATTCTAATGCGGCTATTTATATACCAATTAGAATAAGGAAAAGCATGCAAGCTACAAGTAAACAAGGACCTATGTGCCTGAGAGTAGATCCAAGTTTTACCAGGTAGAAAGTAATGGTTGAGCACTCCTTCAACCTGCCGACAAGCATTCACAAGAAAGAAGCAACAAGAAATATTACATGCCCAATCACACGACAGCAATAACACACCCTGAGCACTTTCTTGTAAGAACTCCATACCCAGGTTCCATTCCTCGGAGTTGTTAGGACATACACTCCAGCCACCAACTGTTCATCAAGAAAAACCTTAATTAACACCCAAAAATAGTCTTAACGGTCCTATCATACTAGTCCACGGCCAACACTTCACCAAAGTTAAGAGCAAACTCATAGCAAAGTATTCTACAAGCACATCATGGAGTCTTACCCAAAGATTAACAGAAGAAATTTTAAGCCTAAGAACACACTGAAAAGGTTGCAAACGGATTAAAAGGAACAGAGCTCCATTGATATTCCAAAGATTCTCAGGAAGAAGGCATTCTAAATCAACGAGATCAGTGAAGTGTAAAGCAAAAAAGCTTCCCACAAGCTTGGGCCCGTACGCTTATAATATTTGTTTTCTGTTTTCATTTTCATAATTTTCATATTCAGTTTGAAAATCCGTTCCTGTACTTTTATCATTTTCACCAAAAAAAATTTAGCTATTTTTTATTATATTGGGTTAAGTTTGAGTGAAAAAAGCTGAAAACACCTTTTAGGTGTTTTCAGTTTTTTGTTACTATTTGAGTAATTTTATCCAAAACGAAAACAGAAAATGGTAAAAGTACGCTAAAAATGAATCTTTTTCATCATCATTGCTAAAAATAGAAAACAAATACCGTAAGCGTACGGGGCCTTAATATCCACAGTATCCAGAAGATGCCAATATTGATTAACCGCCGATTGAACCAATTGGAGGGTAAAAACCCTTTGATCAACAAAGTTACCAATTCACGTATTCTTTTACTTATTAAGTTGAAGAAGGATCTGATCTTGATCAACTAGGGTGGTTACTACAACGCTCCAAGATGGGGATCTCGTCCAAATTGGAAGAAGCAACACTAGATATTGACATAGTTAAGCTGAGATGTAGAAACTAGAATTGAACAAAGGGCAACACATAGGCCCTGTCCAAGTCGCACTCGCAGTTGCCCACTAAGCAGGACTTAGAAACTAGAACTGAACTGAGCATGTGTGATTATGTGTGCGCGAGAGCGAGAGCGCTAGCGTTAAATTGGTATCTAACTTATCATAAATTGCGTCATCAGTCACGGTGAAACACGCAATGCATGTGCAAAAAATAGAGTTAATAAAATAATTTTTTGTTAAAAATAATCAAGCGTGTAGGCATTTATTCATTTAAGTTTTTTTTTGTCTTACTTTTTCATAATTTATTTATTATGGCAAGTTTGACCTTTAAGAAATATTTTAACAACATCATTTTGATGATTTTTGAATTGTAAAATTTCTTCGAAAGAGACATGTCATCATTTTGGATAGATAGTTATGTACACCAATAGAGGTGTTACACCAAAATGGGTGTGCAAAAATTAAGTTAGTAATATGAATTTTGTTATAAAAAAAATCAAGTATAAGTGCTTATAATCGCATTCAGTGAAATAAATTCTAAAAATGTCATTATAAGTACTTTTTCACTATCTAAACTTTTGTTTTATGCCATTTATCGTGGCATATGCTTTTCGTTTGCAAAAAATGAGAGGATTTTTATAATATCAAGCGTGGTCTTTTGGATCTATTTTGATTATAATAATTTTCAAATTTTAAGAACCAAACATATCCTCTGAGGTAGTTATTTACCATTTAAAATTTTTATTTTGTGCCAATTCTTAGAAATTTCTTTGAAATATTACTTGTCACCATTTTAGATAGTTTACACCAAAAAGGATATTCTCTTTATATAACGAGTTAGTTATCGTGGCACACACAATGCGTGTGCATAAATGAAGTTAGTAATATAATATTTTTATAGTATCAAGCTTGGCCTTTATAGCATATTTTGACAATGTTTTTTAATAAATTTTAAATGACCTCATCTGCAACAATAAAATTATTTGAACTTTGTTAAAAAAAAAAAAAGAAGCATTTTTATTTTTTTGGTGAACAGTTCTTTTTATTCCATGTATCCCCAAAACATTTATGTATTATGCATTCTCATATTTACATAAATGCAAATCCCCACGCTGTGCAGAATGACCTGTTTTGAGTAGTGTCTACTATGTTCTTCCAGCTCTGCACACCATATTGTATCCACTGTTGCATGACACAGAAACAAGCTTAAGGAGATGCCTGCTTCTGCTAAAAAAGCCTAACATTCCTTTGTTTTCATATTCCATATACAACTACTATGATGGCTAATTTTCTGAGTTTAGCTCCAATGCTTCTCCCTGTGCATTTTATAGCAGCCCTTTATATGAACTGACTCCAGCACTGAGTAGTAAATGCTAGGTTAGTTCTATCACAGATCATCCTCCAAACTGCTTGTGGGTAAGGACGTTGGATGAAAAGGTGATCACTAGTTTCTTGCTATGTATAACATAGATTACATTTGTCCTCCTGAATTAGCTTCGATTTCCTCAGCTTATCCTTGGCTCTCGACCCCCCTTTACATAACATCCAGCAAATTAGACAGCATCTAGGAATTTGACCACTAAACTAGAGAATTTTTTTACCAAGCAACACCATGTGACTTAGTTCTTAAAGCATTCCAAGCACCACTAATAGTGAATTTTCCACTAGAAGTTAGGTCCCAAGTCACTCTATCTGCCATGTTTGCATCAAGTGTAGTTAATGCATTGAGAGAGTTATTCATTTTTAGATCCAATGATCAGCCATTTGGTAACCTCCACCTTGAACCATCAATGATTTCAGCTACTCTGGCATCTATTGTTAAACCAAAATCATACACTATTCTGGGACCAAATTTATCAACAATGCTTTTACCATTTAGCCATCTATCTAGCCACAGCCATGTATTCCTTCCATCTGCCACTTGATAAGTACACATATGCTACATTTGGTTTCTTAGCTTCAGTATTTTGCACCAAGTCCAAGACAAAGTAGTTCGTGGCTTGAATGTCCAGATATGCCTATTTTTTATTACGTAGATATGGCACCACTTCACCAACAAGGAATCTTTCTTATGTGCCAAATCCCATGGGTGTTCACCAACTGCTACTTCATTCCACTCTTCAAGCCTCTTCATCACCAACCCTCCCTTGCTTTGGTAAACACAACTTTGTCCATTCTACCTTTTCCCCTGTGCATTTGACATCTTGCTCATGTCAAATGAAAGCTCTGATTTTACCATCAATCTGTTTAATCTTCTTTGGGAGTATGGAGATGCTACACCAGTACACCTGCATACTCAACAAAACTGAGGGAGCAAGCTGTAACTTGTCAGCATAAGAACTTTGTTTCTAACTGGAGATTTTCTTTATGATTTTGTCCACAAGTACTCTACAGTCCTTATAATGCAGCTTTGTAGATATCAAAGGCACCTCAAGGTAAGTTACCGCGAAAGTGCCCAAAGAAATACCAATTATACTTGACATTGCCATGGATGTTTGTTCATCAACTCCAGCTATAAACATTGCACTCTTGCTCAAATATGGTGATAGTCTTGATACCTTCTCAACTTCTGTTAAGCCAAGCTTTAGCAGCTCCATAGTGATGTGATCAGCTTGTGCAAGCAGAAATAAGTCATCTACAAAGTACAAGTGATTAATCTGAAACTCCTTATTTAGGAAGATATAAAATCATGGATTGATTTGCATAGTGATCCATAATGCTTGAGAATGCCTCCATAGCTAATAGGAAAAGATAGGGGGACATAAGACCCTTGGCTCCAGCAAAATAGCCCTCCATGCACCCATTCAAAATGAAGCACGATATAATGTTCTAAAATATGAAAACCAAAAATGTCCTAAAGTAGTTATTTACTATTTAAAATTCTTATTTTATGTCACTTTTTAATAATTTTCTTAGAATGACACATGTCATCAGTTTAGATAGGTAGTTAAGTAACACCAAAGGAGGTTACACCAAAAGGCATGTTCTTTTGGTACAACACCTCTTTGGTGTTACCAACTACCTATCTAGAATAGTGATAGCTGGCATTCCAAAATTTTTTTAAAGAATGACACAAGATACAAATCTTAAATGGTAAATTAGACATGTTGGTTTTCATAACTTAAACTTTATTGAAAAAATATAGCTAAAATAAATTATAAAACCCAAACATGATATTATAAAAATATCATATTTCTAACTTTATTTTTGCACATCTTTGGTTTTAACAATTTCAAATTCATTAGAAAACTGTAGTTAAAATCAAATATCTAAGTTTGATATGATGATAATATTTTGCTAACTTATTTTACCACGCACATGACTAATTCCTTTTCTGTAATTTAAGATTTATTGTCAAATTTTATTTTTGCACGTGACTCGTAGATAGATAAAGAGAATACATATTTTGGTGTATCACATCCTTTGGTGTTACATAACTACCCAATTAAAATGTTGACACTTAGCATCAAAAGAATTTTTTTTAATGAACAAAAAAGGTGATATTTAAATGCTAAATAACTACATTAGAGGTTTGTTTGGTTTCTAAAATTTGATATTATAAAAAATATAGGGCTAATTACACCTATGTCCCCGAGGTTAGGGGGTAATTACAATCAAGGACACAAAGTTTCAAAATGTAACATTCCGTGACCAAACACTTTTAAAATGTATCACCCGCGTCCATCTGTCAGGGTTCCGTCTAAAAAGTACACTTTTTTTATGATGTCATCAATACGTATTTTTAAAATGACGATACTGCCCCTTGTACTGTATGTATATACTGAATATATTTAAAAATTTTAATTTAAGATTTCAAGGTTTAATTTAAAGATTAGGGTTTGAAAACTCTAAAATTATTGATTTGTTCCTTAGTAGTCTATTTCATCAATCTCAATCTGCAAATTTCTCACTGAAAAACCCTAACTTGCAAATTAGGGTTCTAATTCGCAATCTGCAAATTCTCATTTCAAAACCCTAATTCGCGAATTAGGTTTCAAAACCCTAATTCGCAAGCTGCAAATTTCTCAGCGCCGGCAACCATCTCCACTTGCCCCACGCCGGCAGCCCCCTTGCGCCGTTACCTCCATCACTGTTGACTAACTTTGCGGCGACGGGGAAGGGGAAGGGGGAGGGTGGTCGTGGTGACGGGGAGGGGAAGGGGAAGGGTGGTCGCGGTGACGGGAAAGGCGAAGGGGGAGGGTGGTAGCGGCGACGGGGAAGGGGAAGGGTAAGGGTGGTCGCGGTGAAGGGGAAGGGTGGTCGCTGTAACGGGGAAGGGAAAGGGGAAGGGTGGTCGCGGCGACCGGGAAAGGGGAAGGGGGAGGGTGGTGCGGTGACGGGGAAGGGGAAGGGGAAGGGGAAGGGTGGTGCGGCAACGGGGAAGGGGAAGGCAGACGGGGAAGGCTAAGGGGGAGGCTGGTCGGGGGAGTATGAGAGATCAAATTGGGTTGGGGGGGGATTAGGGGGGTTGGGTGGGGGGGGGTGTTAGAGCAAACATTAAATTGTTTTTTTTTTAAGATAAAGTAATGGCATGTGAAAGAAAATAACATTCTAATTTAAGGGTAACAATGTCATTTTATCAAAACCGTTAAGTTTTTTAGGGTTCCGTTTGGTCAATGGACATAAGTGTAATTTGTCCAAACTATTGTCCTTGACTGTAATTACCCCTAAACCTCAGGGATATAGATGTAATTAGCCCAAAAATATATAATCAAAATACATCCAAATATGTAGTCAGAATACATCCAAAGTTAATGGTTGATATTATGAAAATCAAAATATCAAGCATGATATAAAAATATAATATTTTAATTCTAATTATTACACTCGTTTTATCAAATGTGACGATAAACACACGTAATGTTTACTTTTTCATAAAATTCATATCGGTAAAATACTATATATTAAGGAGATACCTTTTTTGGTGTAACCTCTCTTTTGATGTTGCCTATGTAAAATGGTGACAAGTGGTATTCTATTTTATTTTTATTTTTTAAAAAATGATATAAAGATAAAGATCTTAAACAGTAAAGCACTGCTTATAAGGGCATATTTGATTTTCACAAACTAAATCTATTTTACGGAATGTGAGAATCAACACTTCTACATGATGCTCGAAATTTTAACATATTCATGCTATTAACTTTATTTTTACATGTGTATAAAGTGTGCTAAGATGGACAATACTATATATAATGAGAACATGACTTTTGGTGTAACACATCTTTTGCTGTTACATAATTACCTATCTAAAATAATTAAAAAAAATTATTTCTAAGAAAAATCTTAAAAAGTGACAAAATAAAAACATCAAAGATTAAATAACTACCTTAAGGAAATGTTTGATTTTCATATTTTAAAACACTTATATATCATGCTTTATTTTCTTAACAAACAGCCTATTGTTACACCTTGGGGTCATTAAAAATTCATTGGAAAATATAGTCAAAATATATCAAAGGTCAAGCTTGATATTACAAAAATAACATATTACTAATTTTCATTTTTGCACATTCATCGCATGTGTCACGATAACTCGTAAGGATAATATAAACAAGTTATTTTGATACAAGCGATGCGTGTGTAAAGATAAAATTAGCAGTATGATATTTTTATAACATCAAAGCTTGAGCTTTAGAATTTATATTTTAAGTACATTTTTTGAATCAATTTTAAATTATGAAAACCAAATATGTCTCTATAGGTAGTTTTTTAGCATTCATATTAAGATTTTTATCTTATTTCAGGCTTAAATTTTTTTTTGAAATGTCACTTGTCATCATTCTAGATAGTTAGTTGTATAACACCAAAATAGGTATTCTCTTTATATATATGAGTTGTTGTGCACATGCAGTGCGTGTGCAAGTCATTTTTATATCACTTGAGTGACACAATGAAAATTCTGCAAAAAGACGAATGTAATAATAAATTCCTAATTTATCCTCCCTTGAACAAAATCACAATTACACGACTAGTAGTGTACTTGAAGAGCGAAGAGCGAATTGTCTCTCTTGGCTTGGAGAGAGGTGCATGACAGCTCATTTTTCTGTGTAACAACTTTTTCACTTTCTATACCTTGACCTTTCTTTTTCATTTTCCATTTCCAAACCCAATATTTGTTCTGAGAACTTTAGGGTTATGAGCAACTTTCAGGCTAGGTTTCAAGGTGGAGTGGAAGGCACAACTTTTCTTTTAGTAGCAGCCACCTTCCCTCACTGTGCCATCCAACACACACCCTTATAATGTCTACGGGTATGCCCTCATTAATCTATAAATGCACCATAATAATCAAACTTAAGTTAATGAATCAAAGCAACCTGAATAAGTTCCATTAGCCATAAGCTCCCCCCCCCCCCACACACACAGAGACATCAGCATATGCATTCACACATCAATGCACACACGGTCCCACATACACACACATACACACATCAGTGTGCGCATACACACACATCGCACATGTTGCAACTATCTCTGACCCATTGCTGCTGGCAGCCACCTCCCATAATAAAGGCACGAATCTGCCGCCAAAGGTACCTCCGTCGCCCAACAATTGCCTCCAGTCATAGAACCCACAACCACCATCATCCAGCGCCTCCACTCGCAGTCCCCCAGCAGACCCACGGCCACCATCGTCCAGCGATTGTCCCACGGCAGACCCACGGCCTCCATCGGCAACCAATCGCACACCCGTAACTACCCACCCATCGTTTATATGGAGACTCGAAAAAAGATCAATATATTTGTACTTGGAAACAAAGCTTTTTTTTTTTTTGGGCACGCTTACATTGTGCAAATATTTTGGCAGATTGTTGGGCATCTTCACAGATTGCATAAAATACAGCAAAAAATAAAGCAACTTAAAAAATGCATGCAAATTACGAAATTCGAATTGAGGCAGGCTTATCATTGGAGTGCTGAAGAGAACAAATTCTTCCAATCTGCAATGGAGATGGATGAAGGATGAAGTTTGGCTAATTTTGGTGGTTACGTGCAACAGAGGGATAGAGTCCGGAGAGTAGGGTAGTGGAGAGTAGGATAGTTGTTTTTACAGTTATACCCTTATGGTTGTCTAAGTTTTACCCTGATAGGTTATTAAACTCTTGTGAAGATGATGGCTAATTACGGAAAAGTGCTTATTTTGAATAGTTGTTAGCACCAGATTCAATTTCAGGGTAACACCAAATATTGAAGTATTACACCAAACAATGTTTTGGCTTAATAAGTAGTATAGATAGTGTAGATACAAAAAGAAAAAATTGTGAAAGTTAATTGCACTTTATAGTGCAGTGCGGTGCAGTCTTAGAAAGAGAAATTCTTGCGCACATCCCATCTGATCAAATAAAAGTGGAACAATTCAATAGAACGAATAGAGTATTATATCTAGCGTTAAATACTTTTAAGTGGAAGGTAAATGTGTATACAGGATGAGAATGCTTCTAATGAAATTTGGTGTCTAATTCAATTTCACTGAAAGACCACTGGCCACAAGTTTGAGACAAAATTTGAAACATAGCTCACTAAATTGCAACAAAAGTTTCTGAAAAATGAGTTGCACCCGTTAGTTATTTTTTTTGCCTTACACAACATCATACGGCTATAGATGTTCAATACTGCGAATTGAAAAGTTTCTGCTTGCATAAATCTTAGGTGTTTTGCTAATATAAACATCTTACACATACTTATCAACATTTACATCAAAACCAGATGTCTTTATGGAATCATTAAAGTTGTTACCTTGGAAAAATTGAAACAACGAAACCATAAACTATAATGATATTAAGAAGTAAATCAAACATGCATGACAGAACTAGACGTAGAAAGCACAAGCATAACAAACAATGCCGTAGCAAGTTCATCAAAAAGCAATGCCAAGCTAAAGCAATTCCATTAGGGGAAGGGAAGGGAAGGGAAGAATAGTGTGTGTGTGTGTGTGTGTCACAACAAAAGATCTCTTTGCGGGTGCTTCTGAGATGTTGCCTGAATTGTACCAAGTCTTGCTCTTACCCTGACTTTGTCAGGTACAGTATTATCAAAGGCGTTCCTAGGCGCAAGCGTAGCTTGGCACACCACTTGCACTTTGCCTAGGGCTAGGCGCATCGCCTTAAAAGAGGCACGCGCCTCCGGCTAAGGCTTAAGAAGCATAACAGCAGTAGAGGTGCCATCTCAGACTCAAGAAAAAGAGCCCTGGATATGATGCCATGGCTTCAGTGGATGGTTCATTTTTCTTCCTGATTTCCTTTCTTTTTTAGCTCCAACGGATTCATTTTCCTAAACCTAACTCCAAATTCCCAAAACACCTCAGGTCTCACAGTCCTGCCCCAGTCGGCCCTGTTCCCCTCCCCTGCTCCAGTCACCACCGTCGCTTTTCCCGCGGCCGTCGGGCGGCTGCTGCTCCAGTTGCCGCTACTGCTGCTTGAGTCACCCGTCGCTGCTACTCCAGTTGTCATCGCTGCTACTCCAGTTGTCATAGCTGCTCCACCCCTCCAATTTCTCACTATCTCTCTCCCCCTAATCCCACACTCTTCGTTTCTCACATACACAGTTACAAATGCACCAATTTCCAAAAAAAAAACCATTATCAATTGGAATGGCCACATATTTTCATTCATCTTTAGCATAAACTTTTTTTTTTTTGAGGATGCAATTCAATTTAAGCTTTACCATTTCAAGAGGCCAAGGTATATGGGCTGACTTGTATTTTTGCATTTGAGACATCAAAAGTCCTTGAAGCGCCAGACGATATCCATTTCAATGACACTGCAGCTTTCTTTCTTTTTCTTTTTGCTTTAATAACACTGCAGCTAGCATGGAAAAAACCTACATTTCAGTGTCTTGTGTTGAATTGAAATGTCCTTTCCTAGCCTACAGCTTTCATTGATGAAAGTTGCATTTTAGTCTCTTTATTGGATTGGAATGATGGTTCTAATTATAGCAACTGTACTGAGCAAGGAAAAACTGCAAAAATCTAAACTCCAGGTTCTGTTTGACAACACTTTTTTTTTTTTAGTTTCTAAAAAAAAAATTAAACAGAGTAGTTTAATTTTTTTTTTTTATAAAAACAAGTGGGTGTTTGATAACCCAATTTTTATTTTGAGAGCTTGATTACCCAGTTTTTATTTTGATTTTTTTTGGTGATGGTTAGCGGTGGCGGTGGCAGTGGTGGGGCGTGGCGGTCAATGGTGGAGCACAAGCATGACCTCCGCCGGGGGGGGGGGATGGCACCCCGCTCCCCACCCACCAAAGTTTGAGAATTATTTTTTTGTTGTTTTAAATAATGGGTAATTATGTTTAAAATATTTTACTCAAATGCCACTATATTATAAATGAATGTATTAGAGTTTCAATTTTGTTATATTTTTACTTTTTGTGCCAGCCGCTGTCGTAACTAGTCTTTATCTTCCTCGTTTCTTTGTCTATCTTCATTCTTCCAAATTCTAAATCTCCAGATTATAAAAAAAATACTAATAGATCAAGGTCAGTTATTATTTTTTCTTTTTTAGTTTAAATTTTTATAATATGTTATACGTGACTATTGTCATCATACAATTGGTAAGCGCAGTAGTAATACATATATACAATAAGAGTTAAGTTTCCTTAGTGCAAGATTATTAGTCAAATTGAACAATCTATTTTGCATTTAACGTATTCAATCGTTATGCAAATTTTTTTATGCTAGCCATCAATTTTTTTTATGACTTTTTGGCCGCCCCCGGTTGAACTTCTTGGATCCGCCCCTGGTGGCGGTGGCCGACAATGGTGGTGGCCGATGGTGGCTGGTAGCTGCCAAAGCCGGAGGTGGCCGCCGGCAGTCTCTGACGGTGGTCGCCGGAGGTGGCTGCCGGCTGTGGGCGGTGGTTGCCGGCAGTGGGAGAGTGGTGGTGATCTCAAAAAAAAACCGAAACTCATTTTTTGAGTTTTCAAAAAGAACCTTGATTTAAAAAACTGATTTTTTAAGCTAAAAAAAAAAATTGTTACCAAACGCAATTATTTTTTTCAGTTTTCAAAACTGAAAAAAAAATTGAAAAAAAAAGTCCTGTCAAACGGGCTGAACTTTAGCAGTTTTTCAAGTGTAGTTGTGATCATTGTACTACATGTCCCGTGACCATGGAGTTCCAATTAGAAATTATTTGTGGCTTCTTGCATTTTTTAGCTTGATTCAAATGACAAATGATTTTGTTTATGATCATTATGTTTTTGTAAAACTAAAAACTGGATGTAGCAATTGTTCTTAGCAACTGAAAAACTGTAAACTGAACAATTTTGTTAAAATTGTGATCACCGTACTACATTTTTTGTGACTTTGGAGTTCCAAATGGAAATTGTTTGTGGCTTCTTTCATTTTCTGAGCTTAATTTAAATGCCAATTAGTTTTTCACTTTTTGTACTTTTTCCTGTACTACTAGTTTTCAAACTACAGTTGCATTTTATGGGGAAAAGAACAGTTAGCTTCTTCCTGTACTATCAATTTTTGTATTATTTTAAAGTTTTAAGCTAATTTCAATTTCATCATTTAAGCCTTTATGACATTTATTAATGTATTTTTGAAATTGATTAATAAGTGCTCTGAATAACCACTTGGGAGACTTTGTTATATTTTTTTAGGTTTTCTGACTTTGTCTATTCGAAATTAACGCTTCAAAAATTCAGAACTTTACAGTCTGAAAGTATTTTTCAAGAGCCCACATTAATTTTACAATATAATTTTTCCAATATTCACAAATCTCTTTATAATTTCACAGGTTTGATAGTTACTCAGTAACTTTTTCACAGTGATAACCAATGAGCCAAAAGATTATTTTTCTTTCCATGCCTCTGGCCACCGTTTGGCCTGTCACATGGGTTTGCCCAGCTACCCAGCTTGCCCTAAATCTTGAGATGCGTGTTGATTCAACATAATAATTTAGCTAGTGTTTGAAATCACTATCAGTTTTAATTTTCTGCTTCCAAAAAATAAAAATAAAAAACAGTTTAGTTTTTATTTTTTACAAAAACAAATAGGTATTTGATTACCCAGTTTTTATTTTGAGTTTTTTCTTTGGGTGATGGTTTGCGGTGGCAGTGGTGGCCCGTGGTGATGGCCGGCGGTGATCGCCAGCGGTGGGCAGTGGCCGGCGGGTGGCTGCCAGCAAGCTGCGATGGCCGATGGTGGCCTGCAACAGGCAGTGGCTGGAAGCAGTCGGTGGCATGGTGGGCGGTGGCTATGGCGGTGGCTGTGGTGGTGGTCTCAAAATAAAACTCAAAACTCCTAAATGTGAGTTTTCAAAAACAACCCTATTTTTAAAATTAATTTTCAAAATTAAAATTGTGTGCCAAACACCTTTTTTTTTTCAATTTACAAAACTGGAAAAAATTAAAAACAAAAATATTTTTAAACAGAGCCTTAATGCAGCCTAACTTAGCCCCGCCTTTTATATAAGTGTTATTATAGAGTTGAGACAAGCTCCAACGTGCTAGGGTCGGGCCCTCCTGCCTTACACGTGTCAACTAAGAACCATTGATCCAGAATAATTGATCGAATGTCATTAGATTGTTTAAACGCCTAATCATTTAAGCACACTTCACACACATGCACACTAACCCTCGCTCTCTTCTTCTCTCTATCCTCCTAACTTGCTGTCGCATGCCCTCACCACCCTCTCCACCACCAGTCATTGTCGTTATCCATCACCACCATCACAACATTACCCTTCCAACCACCACTATTTCTAACCATTGTTAGCCAGGAGGCACCAATCGCCTCAAGCCACCACCATAACTGCCATTGACCACCCATCATTGCCACTAGTGACTACCATTGACCACATGTCATTGCCACCAACATCCATACTGAGATATGTCCCAGATCTCTCTAATTCGTGTAGATCTACCATTAACCCTACTGGAACTATAAAAAATCCATCTATTTTAGGAACCTAAGATTCCTTAAGACCCTCTCAACAAAGCAGCTCCCGATTTCTCTGCTTGGTGTTATTGTTTTATTTAAACATGTTTAGAAATTCATCGAGATTAGACAACTGTAAATGTTAAACGATGAGTATCCTAGCTAAGCACATTTAGGTTCTAAATGTTAGACCAATTACAAGGAGTCCAATAATAATAGATATCAAAGTATCCCAAAGGCATAAGAGTCGTACGCGACAACGACAAAGTATCAAAACATTGCATTTCAAGTAAAGCCAACGATTTTCGAAAATGTGCAATTTTTGTACTTAAATCAATGAGAACAAGAAGACGAGTTTGACAACATTTGAATTGCTTCGACCCAAGCTCATGTGAATCCGCTATGGTCAATCTAGTAAATGAAGAAAAAATGACACAAAAGAAACAAATTCTAACCAAGTTTTTGACATGTCCCACATGAGGGTGTAGGAGCCAAGATGAGAGAAGCAATTCAGCAGCCAAATTAAAGTGCAAACAATATAAGGTACAAACATGATTGAAATGAAGAAACAAAGTGACACCCAGCGATGGAAATTACAAACCAAACGTATAACAATTACTAGAGAGAGGCATTAAGACATCCAAGAATTTACATGGAAATAAGGTATCGTTGTAGCAAAGAGTGAATTGGCGAAAAAGTCAATATGGGCATAATTTTAACTAGTAGTACTAGCACAAATGGGGAACACTACTGCTCCTTTAAGCAAAATGTTTCAATAGTCACCTTAAAGGTATCAAAGAGAGGTAGATGTAATAATCACTCAAATTAAAAAGACAAACAACAAATCCTATTGTAACTCAATAAAGTCCTACCTTTTGAGAAGATATTACCAGTGAGAGTACGTAGAATATATGGTTTTGACAAAATTATAATGCTAAACATTTCAGATTATAGTTCGGAGAGCACCATTAATTATCGCATCTCAAAATTACGTTTCAAAAAAGTCCTAGCTTTTTTTATTATCCTTTTCGATTTTTAGCGGTTTAGCTTTGCAAGCTTGATTAGCAAGATATAATTTTGTTCATGATGACAGTGATCTACATGCAGCTTCCGTCGAACGTAAAGGAAAAGCTCTTATGTCTGCAGGTGAATACCCAATCTATTTAATGTCAGGCATAATGAGTATGAGGACCTCGAAATAAAATTATGAAAGATTTGCTGCAATTACTCTTTGGCGTAAGTTCCCTAGCTTTGGAGTTTCAAAATAACTATTGAAAGTATGATATGGAAACATTAACAATTACATGAACAACAAATCTTTTGTTTCTTCCTCTCTCTCCAACCTTAGCCTATTCCTCTACGTTGGTTATTGTGATAACCATGCCTCCCTTGCAAGACTTCCTTTTAATACCATGTGTTGCATAGTCCCTGTAAATTTTTATTTTAAACTTATTAGTTTAATTAATTTACTTGGGCTGTCCTCGAGGAGAATTAAACTCTGATAAACCCAAATTGAGCCCCCACTTAAAACCCACTAAACCTTTCTTCACAAATACACCACCGAGACTAGTCTATTCATTATCGGTAAGAATGTACTCTTTGATCCTGGGTATTACAACCGCTGTCCACTTCTGCCGTCCATCGAACCTCTACCCTCTGCTTATCGCCATAACAGTGCCTTTGACTTCCACTTTCACACCCAACTGCCGTAATCACCAAGCACCATTGTTTCGTGACTGGCCGCACCAATGATGTCCACTCTTCAACGTTGTTCATCATGAATTTTTCTGAGGAAGATGTTCTCGAACTCTATTATCTATCTAGAATTCGTTAATTGGCTATTAAATTATTTGACGATCGACCCATTGAAATTGCTGAAATATTTTAAAGCAAGTGATTGATTGGTTAATTGTTTGATTGGTTGTAATTTCTTTCACTTGGAAAACCAATGGAATCTGTTAACATGAATCCACTGGAAGTTGTTAATGAAGTTGAGGTTGTAGACATTAATAAGGACTCTCCTCAAGTTTGCACTATTCCTGTTATAAATGAGATTTGTTCCGATTCAAAGTTTAGAGGTGCCATTTCGGAGGAATTTACAATCGTTAGGAAAAATGGTAAACATAGGGCCCATGTGTAAGTGGTGCAAAGAGAAAAGTTTTTTGATCGGTACTACTCCTGATGGGAAGCCAAGTAAGGGTTGTCACGGGACTTCAAATATGCTTTAACATTTTAAGGTTTGTAACGTGCAAAAGAAACAATTCATAGATCTCAACCAGGTTCAGCTTAATCATGTCACTAAAGTGAGATCCAAAAAGATTTCTCAAGATATTTATCGTAAAAAAAGGCCATTGCAATAATGAAACATAACTATCATTTCTCAATTGTTGAACACAAGGATCTTCGAAGGTTCGTAGTTATTTGAGTACAGAGGTCATACCTTATAATCGCAACATTGCGAACGCCGATTGTTCAAAAATTGGCATGAGGGAGAAAGAATTATTTAAGCTTGCTTTTGACTAGAGTTAAAGGAAAAATGTCCCACGACAGATGTGTTGATGCCAATCGATCTCTTAAAGGATTAGAGAATCAAGAAAAACATGCTCTTAATCACTTTCAATAATGCTTCTAGTTGTGATAAGATGCAAGATCATTTGAAGAACAAAAACATGTTAAAAAGCTTTAGTGACTATAGGGGACTATTCTCACATACATATTCAGCTCATATCTTGGATCTTATTCTTCAAGATGGGTTAAAGTTGCTAGTGAGCCTGCGTAGAAGATTTGCTAGAGTGTGTGGTTAAATCTCAGATAGCATTTGTCAACTAATTTCTTATTGAAATGAGTTACAAGTAATTTCTAGCAGATGAAGAATAGGACAGGGACACTAAACTTGTGAAGTTTTTGGCCCCACCTGCTGTAACAACCAATGTTGTATTCGGGACCAAATACGCATCAGCAAAGTTGTATTTAATTTAGTGTGAAGAATTTAGCTGCGCATAATGGAAGAGATGGAAATTATGGATCAAATTTTGATAAGCATGGTTTTGAAATGTAGCATAGTTCTTAAAGTATTGGGAGTCTTGTATTCTTATTCTAGCTATGGAGATAGTGCTTGATCCTTGCTACAAATTGGCGATTTGTGAAGTATTGCTACGAAAATTGATGCGTTTACTTAAGAAAATCGAAAAGATCTCAATGCAAAGATTGAGAAGCTCTACCAAGAATATATTGCTTAAAAGTTTATTACACCGAAAGATAAAAGTTTCTTTTGGTACAAGTGTCAAATTGTGAACGTGAAGGTGACACTGAAGTAAGTCTTTCTTCTCATGTTTCCATTTCATATTTAAATATGTAGGGGTAAGTTAAAAAGTCATGACTTGAGGCCAAGAAGAAGTCAGATGTGGACCTTTATTTGGAGGAGCTACTGCATGATCACATGGAACATGCATATTTGGGCATCTCACAGTGATGAAAAGATAATCATTCTACATATCCTATTCTTTCTAATGTGGCAAGTGAGATCACGAGCAACCTGATACTCACTGTTGCCTATGAATCAACTTTTCTTTCCGCACTGTAGCAAAAGTTCTCACAAAATACGGAAGTTCACCTACTCCGGAGAATGCACAAGCTGTGATCTTAGATGTAACTGATTGTTTGCTTATTATATTTAAAGTAAGTCTTCATTTGCAAAGCATTAGAATTATGAAGCTTATACATGTGTTTGTAGGTTCGGTATACCCACATTTGTTTAAATGTGAGTGAAGGCCTTGAGGATAGTGAACTAGTGGTGCATTTGCGGAATATGGACAATCTGATGCAAGAGAATCTAGAAACATTTCAGCATGTCGGAGGTGCTACTCTGACTCTGTTGTTGAAGTTGAAGGAATTAGTTATAGTGGTCATAACGTTAATTTGGATTATGTTGACATGCTACTAAAATAGTATGTAACCAAGTACCATGATTTGAGTATTTGACATGATCTTTGAATTTGTATCATACATGGTGTAAAACGTAGATTTAATAGTTCACTATCAAATTAGAAATACTTGTAACAACTAACAGGTGATGTGCTAGTTAAAAATGAAAGAGGGAAAAAGAAAAAAAAATTCCAACAACCAAAACGAACGAATGAAAGCCGGTCATAATATCGGGGAAAAAAAACTAAAATTCGACCCATTTACCCTCTGGTCTACCCGGACAGTCCAGGTAGAGTACCGGAATAGGGTATTACCATCTGATAAAAATTGAATAACTCTTACTCATACGCGCCAGATCGATCGGTTTGGTAGGTCTAGCTGACCAAGAAGTGAAGACGATAAATTCAAAATGTGAGGAAGGGTCGTTGACATTTGTCTGACAAACAAGCTTATTCACAAGGAGCTTGCTCTATCCCTACCCATAACTCTCAAGGGCATCCGGATCCCACGATTTTGGTGGTGGAAAAAACAAAAAAATCTAAACCGGATGGCGATGGCATCATTTATTGGCACATGCATAATCACCGTCATATATATATATATATATATATAGGGAGCTGATACGTTGAGAGAGCTAGCAAAATAATAGAAGTTGCAAGCGCGATCTGGCCGTCCAAAAGGCGATCTGTGGACGGTCTAGATCTTTTTTTTTTACTTTTTTTAAAGTACGTCCGCTACATAATATAGCGGACGATCTTTTGACAAAAATACCCTCCAGCTTTATCCGCTACATTATGTAGCGGACGAGTGGGCAGTGTCTTCTGTTTTTTTTCTCTCTCTCTCTCTTCTCTTTCTCTCATTAAATTTCTGACAGATTCTCTCTCTCCTTTATCTTGCCGCTACATTATGTAGCGGACTAATTTTCTGACTTTTTTCTCTTTGTCTCTCCTTTTCCTCGTTTAATGTTTTGACATTCTCTCATTTCTCTCTCCTCTCTCTCATCATTTTTTTCTCTTTCTCTCTCCTTTCTCTAATTTACTTTGTGACTCTCTCTCTCTCTCTCTCAGATATACAAAAACCTAGTTGTACTTTTTTCTCTTTTTCTTTCTCTCTCCTGCCTCAAAAGTAAAACCCATAACCAGAATATGGCTACATTTTAGAAACATAGCTACTCTCATCATACATGTAGAACGGCTGACCCACAAGCTATCTTTGAAATACATCTAGGTATAGCTTTTTTCTTGTTTCGATCCTTCTCAACAGAGTAGTTAAAAAGAAGAAATGGGGTCAAGAAATGGAAGGGCCCATACATGGAAATGCAAGAATATCAAGGAGGCAGCTTAAAAAAGGAGAGTTCATGGGAAGTTAGACATGTAAATGCAAGACTATTGAGGAGGCAGCTTGAAAAAGGAGAGTTCATGGGAAGTACAACTGGGGTTTCGTCTTCCTTCTTCTATATCTGCATAAATCCTTCCACCTCTCAGTTTCTCTTCTTGATCAAGTTTTGCCAACTGATTTTTGTATATCTGTGAGAGAGAGAGAGTCACGAAGTAAATTAGAGAAAGGAGAGAGAAAGAGAAAGAGAAAGAGAAAAAAATGATGAGAGAAAGGAGAGAGAAAGAGAAAGAGAAAAAAATGATGAGAGAGAAACGAGAGAATGTCAGAACAATAAATGAAGAAAAGGAGAGAGAAAGAGAAAAAAGCCAGAAAATTAGTCCGCTACATAATGTAGCGGCAAGATAAAGGAGAGAGAGAGAATATGTTAGAAATTTAACGAGAGAGAGAAAAGCCAGAATACACTGCCCACTCGTCCGCTACATAATGTAGCGGATAAAGCTGGAGGGTATTTTTGTCAAAAGATCGTTCGCTATATTATGTAACGGACGTACTTTAAAAAACGTAAAAAAAAAATCTGAACCGTCCACAGATCGCACGTGGACGGCCAGATCGCACTTACAACTTCTCCTATTTTGCTAGGGCTCTCAATATATATATATATATATATATATATATATATATATATAGAACGTGACCGCCAGCGAAGCCGAACACGAATCTCTTTCCCTTACGGATCTGTCCTTGGTTTCTCCACCCCTCCCCCCACGGTCTCTGCTTTTCCTCTATAAAAATATAAATTTCACTTCACTTCACTTCACTTCACTTCACACTCTCCACTCTACTCACCGCCCGGTTGCAGAGCAGAGTGAAGCTGAAGCCTACCTTTTGCTTCTGCCCCAAAGGTCCGGCCCTTTTACGGCTCGGATCCCCTTCTCTCACCACATTTCCATTTCCAGGTACTAACGAGCACGCACACACTCTCTCTCTCCCCCCCTAGGGTTTTACTCTTTCTTTACTGCTGTTTTGGTTACTGTTTACTGCTTACTCTGTGTGCATACGCATGCACGCAGTACTAGATCTTGGATCTGTGATGTTTGATGTGATGCTGACTTATTAAGACCTAATTCCGACTTCATTTGCTGCTAGAGTTTGCTGCTTTGGAAAAATATATGTTTGAACTTTTCATCTGTTTTACCAGATCTGGGCCATTTGGTTCCGCTTTTGTTGTTTCTGATTGAATCATTTGCAGCTTAATTCGACATTTCTAACGTGAACTGGTAGTTGGTTAAAAAGAAAAATGTAAAACGTGTTTTTTTTCTTAGTGTTTCGATTCTTGCGGACATCGCTTTGAGGACCCGGAGCTATCATTCTCAGTTAAATCTGGCTTTTGTTTTAGTTGGTACCATATATTTTGCTTTTGCTGAAATTTGGCCGTTTTAATCTGATTATTGGCTTGTTGAGATGCTACATCTTTTCTTGCACTTTTCTGTGCCTGATTTAGTAGGACATTGATCATCTTGTTACAATACCGAAATCTCGGGTTTGCTACTTCGCCAATGTCTTGCTAAACAGAACACGCATGGATACCAAAATGGTGGTTTGTAATTTGGGATCATTGGTCTTTCGTAATATGGGAAATTTGTAAAGTTGCTCTTGCTGCCTTTTACAATCTGAATGTGGATTTAGGCTAAATTTTGTCATTGATACTATTAGGCTAAAGAAAAGAGTGAAGGAAAAGTGGAGTAATGGAAAGTACCAGATATGAACGTTACTCCTGGGCCCACAATACTCTTTCGACCAAAACTGTGAAGAAAAGAAAGGAACTATCCTTTGACTTTTTAATCCGCGTAACTTATGCAGTCGATGCACTTAAAAGGGTAATACAGTGAAATTATCAAATGGATCTCTTAAAAATCACCACATTTGTCTATGATGTGGCTTTAACTGGAGTTTATGTAGCCTAGGATGGAAGACAATGACAGTGGCGAGAGAGAAAAAGAAAGAGGGGGGGTTCCAAAGAAAGTGGTGACTAGGCCAATGTTGCCATTGATACTATTTAGGTTAAAACTCTCAAGTTTTCCTCTATCAGTAGCTTTACGTTTGTAAAAGACGTATTTATGGTTTCTCTTCTCTCTTAGTTTCTCAAACAGTTTGCTGAAAAGCCTAAAAAACAAGTAAAAGGAAATTGAAGCATTATGATTACAACTATACTTGCGATGCAAAGAATTACGAATTTCATCAGATACCTGCAAGTGATTGGAATTGACGAGTTTCCACTAGTGTCACTTTCTTTGAGTACGTAATGAATCCCATGGCAGTTTTGACTCGGATTTTCCTGATAATTCACTCGAGACTACTGCCAGGAAAGTTCAATTGTGGAAAGTTAGTCTGTACTAGTTATTTTACTGGGTATCTGGGAGTCTCATATCATCCCCTCCCCTCTCAAATACCTCGTAGACTTTTTCAAATTATCTCTGCACTTACCAAACATTGGATTTCATTCAAAGGAAATTAAAATCAGTTGCAAAAGTGAAATTCCCAGTTCATAAACCTTGTTCAAACGCACTCTTAAGTATTCTGATGATTATCTGCTCATGGCATCATTTCCAAGTCTTCTATAATGATGGAATTTTTCTGACTCAGAATTTTACTAGCACTGGCCGGCTGTGTGTTTCTTATTAATCTTTTCTATTCCTTTCATTTTCAAACTGGTTCATTATGCACGCAAAATGCTTGTTAGGGGGATCCTAGTTATTGTAGAATTGGGATTTGGAGTTGAGGTACTATCCGACCTATGCTACTTTTCTGCAATGGCTTTATCGAGCACTCATAATGCATGTATACTGTAGAGGATGAAATAAGTCATTGTCTGGTTCGTCAGATATGAAATTGAAATGAAGCGTTTCATCCTTTCAATTATGATAAAGTTACGTCATGAGAGCCTCTGAAGTTCATAACTCATACAGTAATGTAATACTTATTAGCTTGTTTTTACTTTCTGTCCTTGAGTTTTTATATTTATTCTCCAATTAGTATGTCTTTCTTTGGAGTTCTGAAAATCAAATGCAAATTCTAATTGTAACTGTTGATATACAATTTTTTTATTGCCGCGTTGCAGCAGAATGTCAGATCTGGAGGCCCCACTACGTCCCAAGAGGAAGAAGGTCTGGGTCGACTATTTCGTTAACTTCCGATGGATCATCGTTATTTTTGTGGTCCTTCCTATTTCCTTCACGCTGTACTTCCTCACTTACCTTGGGGATGTCAGATCTGAGTGGAAGTCTTACAAGCAACGGCAGAAGGAGCATGATGAAAATGTCAAGAAGGTTGTGAAACGCCTCAAGGAGAGGAACCCATCAAAGGATGGTCTCGTCTGCACAGCCAGAAAACCCTGGATTGCTGTTGGAATGCGAAATGTTGACTATAAGCGAGCTCGACACTTTGAGGTTGATCTTTCCGCTTTTCGGAATATCCTTGAAATCAACAAGGAAAGAATGATTGCCAGAGTTGAGCCTCTGGTGAATATGGGGCAGATCACCAGGGTAACTGTCCCAATGAACCTTGCCCTTGCAGTTGTTGCTGAGCTTGACGACCTGACTGTTGGTGGCCTCATTAATGGCTATGGGATTGAGGGAAGCTCCCATATATATGGCCTGTTTTCTGATACTGTTGTGGCTTATGAGATTGTTCTCGCAGATGGGCGGTTAGTTAGAGCTACAAAGGATAACGAGTATTCTGATCTTTTTTATGCCATCCCATGGTCTCAGGGAACACTGGGGCTTCTCGTTGCTGCTGAGATCAAGCTCATACCGGTCAAGGAATACATGAAGTTGACATACCGCCCTGTTAAAGGTAGTCTAAAAGATCTTGCACAGGGTTATATTGATTCTTTTGCACCAAGAGATGGAGACCAGGATAATCCTGAAAAGGTTCCAGATTTTGTAGAAACCATGATCTACAATCGCCATGAAGCTGTTTGCATGGCAGGTAAATACGCTTCTGTAGAAGAGGCAAAGAAGACCGGGAATGTGATTAATAGTGTTGGTTGGTGGTTCAAACCGTGGTTCTATCAGCATGCACAGACAGCACTGAAGAAAGGGGAGTTTGTAGAGTACATCCCGACCAGGGAGTATTACCATAGGCACACTAGGTGTTTGTACTGGGAGGGGAAGCTCATCCTTCCATTTGCTGATCAATGGTGGTTTAGGTATTCCCTTGGTTGGCTTATGCCACCCAAGGTTTCTCTGCTAAAGGCTACTCAGGGTGAAGCTATCAGGAACTATTACCATGAGATGCATGTCATTCAGGATATGCTTGTTCCTCTTTACAAGGTTGGGGATGCTCTAGAGTGGGTTGACCGCGAGATGGAGGTATTTATGTCCTTGTTTCTTGCATCAGATATGCACGTGCACTAACTTACACGGACACCTCGTCCATGATATTAAATTTTTGTACTTTAGTCGTCATTAAGAGGAGAATTTGAGAATGCTCCTGAAGGAAGCCAACTGAAAAGCTTTCTCAGAAGACCTACCTGGAACAAAAAGAAAAGTAGTGAAAGGCGTAAACCTGTCATATTTGTGCTCTAAAATTTTTCCTGGGTTAAGCTATCCATATTGGTTTTTCTGACGAGTGGTGTGTTTTTCCAGGTATATCCCCTCTGGCTCTGCCCACACAGACTGTACAAGCTCCCCTGTAAAACAATGGTGTACCCTGAACCAGGATTTGAGCTACAATGTCGGCAGGGAGACACACATTATGCTCAGATGTACACGGATGTTGGAGTGTACTATGCACCAGGACCTGTCTTGAGGGGTGAGGTATTTGATGGGGCAGAGGCAGTTCGTCAAATGGAGAGTTGGTTGATTGATAATCATGGATTCCAGCCACAGTATGCTGTGTCAGAACTGACAGAGAAGAGCTTCTGGAGAATGTTCAATGCTGAGCTCTATGAGCAGTGCAGGAGGAAGTATGGTGCTGTGGGAACCTTCATGAGTGTGTACTATAAGTCGAAGAAGGGGAGGAAGACCGAGAAAGAAGTGCAGGAAGCTGAGCAAGCTCATCTTGAGACCCCCTATGCAGAAGTTGATGAGCCTGCGGATTGATTTCCGAAGGCGTGCGTGTAGTTGGTTTGGTTGGATTCCTTGCTGTTCCCTTTTATCTTATTTGCCATTAGTGTTTTCTCGGTGTTACTTTTTCATCGGAGTGCAGGTGTTGCACGTTTTTCCTAACTAGTCGAACTAAATGATTTGGATTTTTTTTGCCCTCTCTCCCCCTCCCGTGCAGGTGTTGCACGTTTTTCCTAACCAGTCGAACCAAATGATTTGGATTTTTTTCGCCCTCTCTCCCCCTCCCCCTCGAACACGCTCACAAACACAGAAAGAGTTGCGATTGCTCAGTTGTAGAAATCCTCGAGTTTCATTGAAGGGGTTGGGACTCGGGAGGGGTATCTTGTTACCCTTAGCCCAAATCAAGGAGCTGCTTTGGATAGCAGATATCATTGACTTAAAAGCAATCGGTCGTAAATATTGCATGGTCTTGAATTCTTGGTTCTGACCATATTGCATGGTCTTGAATTCTTGGTTCTGACCATGTAGACCGTTGGATCAAAAAGAGGACTGATAAAATAGGTGGGGTTGAGGTAGGTGGTAATTTTATACTACAGTATTTTCAACCGTTTTAGATAGTCTGAACTATTGTTCTCCGATTACCCGAACCATAATGTGGAATCACGACTCCTTGCTCCCCCCCGAACTTCAAGGATTGACTTTAAGAAGGGCGCTGCACCTTTTATCATACGCTTCCATCTCATAGCTGACGGGGAAGTGATCCAATGGATACATATGGTCTGTCCCCTTTGGACCAGTGTGATCCAATGGATACATATGGTCTGTCCCCTTTGGACCAGTGTCCCCGTCTCTATCCCCATCACCCATTGGTGCACATCATCCCTTTTTCTTTTGACAGAAAGCACGAAACGCATTGATATTTCAAAAGGTTACAGTTTTTCACAGAGCAAGCCATCCCGACTTTGATAAAGTAAGCAGCACATAGTCTCATACATGTTGGATACATAACAGTAATGAAATACACACACACACACACACACACTAGGGTATGGATTTATGTTACACAAAATAAGAGTTCGATCTCGTTGCTGCAAAGTTCATTAACCAACTTCTAATTTTGCTTGATTTCTTATTCTCTTTCTCCTCCCTCCCGCCCCTGTTCCCAACTATGCTCTCTCTGCAAACTTAAACCAAATCTAAACCACAGGCCATTCGAACCCACAGCCCCCACAACTGCCACCACCCATATATTTCCTTTCTTGCAAGATTTGTTTCACTTGCCGGGAAAAAGTTTCTAATTGGAGAATTCCTTTTGGCAATATGTTATTCCCAATAAGAACAAACTTTTACGGTGCAACTTGTTATGGATTTGAGACAGAGGTAATATGAACTTGTTGCAATGGCTGCGATTGGGTGGTTGCCGCTTGGACGTTCACGTTGTATTCCTATTAAGAGGTGGGTTGTATTTATGGAATTGAGTAACGGTTCGGCTGGTGGTGGGTGTCGGTTGTGGTGAGGTGAGGTTGGATTTGTTTGGCTACAAAGAACAAAAATTTTGACATTGGATTGAGTTTCAAAGTTGATGCCAACTCTTCTCATTCTCTGGTCACTTAGTCGATGATGATCTCAATCCCGTGGACATGGTGGGACTCTTAGTAGTGGCATGGGGGTGGTGGTGGGCTTGGGTTTGGGTTTGGGGCATCGAAGACATGGCGTGGGGCCATGGTATTTAGAATTTTCTTACTTGTGTTGGTGTTGGGTGCTCGGTATGGCTGCGCTGGTGGTGGTGTGGACAAGGTGTGCTGCTTCAACAGTAAGAGGGGTGGGGGGTGGGGGAGGTGGGGGGTGAAGAAGAGGTGATAGGGGGCGGCAGGGTGGTAAAGGACAAATGGTGTTTGATTACGAGGTTAGACTACGAGAAGAAGGATATGTTTTTTTTTCCTTTTCTTGTTTATTAATGAGTTACAGTCCTACCCTCTTTTTTTATATATAATAAGAGAATTGCATAGATAAAGTAATAGTTCACAAGATGAGTTCGGCCTTAGGGCCATACAACAGCACGGAAAGAAACTGGAAACAGTTTGCAAACTAGGAAACTAGCCAACTATAAAACCCACACACAAAGAGGCACATAGCATCAAAGTTGTCCAGCACCCAGTCTTGGTAAACCGGTATCCGAGCCTGGCAGGCAAAAAGTGCTAGAGAGCGTGCTTCCTTCAAAAGGTGTGGGCCGGCCCTGTTAATACTGTAATGATGGAAATTATTTAGTAGGTGACACAGATCATATAGAATAGGGGCCACCGTGTCCAAGATATCCTCAGAGCCTCATATCTGAGATAAAAGGAAAGAAGAATCTGTTAGCACGTTTATATGAAATAATTGATGTTGTAGAGCCCAAGCTGAAACCAATAATAAACTATGAGATAAAGCAAAAAAGAGTCAGTCGCTGGGGTAGAAAACGAGGCCGAGGCACAACGTGTATTACAATGATAGCATGCGACCCCAATCCCTGCACAAAACTTGTTGAATCAAAGGACGTATATATGATCAAGGTAATCATCTTCGGTTGCCTGCACTGACAAGGAGAAGCATGAATCACCGACGCCTCTGTGTTGAGATAGTGTGACTGAGGGAGAGGCATGGGTGAGCAGTTTGGTTGTGGCAACTGTCTTGGGGAGCTAGGTAGGTTCTCTGAGAACTGGGATATGATACTAGTAAGAAAATTTATTTGGGAAATAACAACAGGAAGGTTGAAGGGTATGTGATTAAAAACAACGTTATTCCTATGGGTCCAGATAGTCTAGATGGTAGTAAAGAAGAATATAAAAACAAGCCAGGAACTGCCTAGTCCCTGGCCTAGTTTAATCCAAGCAATAAGCCATTCTCGGAAAGACTGCCCGATATCTATTGTTCGGATACCAAGTGGTACCCCAAATCAAATCTGTCGGACTTGAGGGCACAGGAGGAAAGCGTGCTGCGCATCTTCCGATAGTAGATTGTAAAGGGGGCATAGAGCAGAATTGACAACCTGGAGCCTGTGAAGATTCTTAAATAGAGGTAGTTTGTCCCACAAAATTTCCAGACCAAAACATTAAATTTGAGGGGAAGGGGCAACCTCCAGACTTTACTCCATATATCGGATAACTCAGGATTTGTTCTAGACGAGGGGTGTTGTGAGTTCTAGAGAATCTGAGATGAGTGATCATAAAGTAATTTATATGCCAAGGAGACCGAGAAATTTCCATCTTTTGTGTGACCCCAAACCAGTTGGTCCTCAAAGTCATGCTGCGCAATGTAGATAGTTGTAATCTGCTGTCCACTATCGTAAGGAAAAATACTGTCAATCTTACCCTAATCCCAAGACCCATTACTAATCAGGTCACTGACTAGAATATCAGACTGATCATAGCCTATCAGGGGGAGCGTATTGAGTGGAAAAGCATTAGGAATCCAGCTATTTTGCAAGGCTTAATTTGTCTGCCATTTCCAACTTGCCATCAAAGACCCAACTGAACCGTATGTCTTCCATTAAGAATTCTTCGCCAAACTGGCAAAAAATGACCAGCTAAAGAGGATCGAAGAAAAGGCTGTCAGACACAGTACTTACCACAAAACACCTTAGCTATGAGAGAATCTGGGTAATCCGCCAGGCAACTTTAGCAAAAAGGGCCTGATTTAGCACCTGAGATTGTTTGAAAGCGAGTCCCCCTGATGAGATAGGGCCACATAGAACATGCCAGCTTATCCAATGTATTCCACGAGATCCCTCCTTACCAGACCACTAGAAGTTACTAAGAAGATTATCAATTTTCGGACAAATATTCTTAGGAAAGAGCCACACCTGCATATGATGGATGAAAAGGGAATTAAGCACATATTTAATGAGAGTAGCCCTTCCTGCTTTGTTGAGTAGTGTGCCTTTCCAGGCCGCGCATCTTGATTTTATTTTGTGCAGAAGATCCTGAACGAATGCGCTTTTCCGAGTGATAATGTCAAGGGTTCCTCCCAAGCAATTGCCAAAGTCACTTTTCATTGTGAATCCCAGAGTTTGCCGAACTCGAATATTAGTGGCTAGAGTGGCGTTTGGGTTGAGTGTAATTGAAGATTTCTTTAGATTGACAACCTGTCCAGAATCCGAACAATAAGTGTGCAGGATATTCTGTATTGCCGATATAGCCTGTGAATTTGTCTTCGTGAATATCAAAGCATCATCTACGAAAAAAAGATGGTTGATTTGGAGGGCTTTGGATTCCATCTTTGAGTCCCGGGACCTGTCCAAGGTCTTGTGCTCTAATCAGAGAGGCTGAGAATGCTTCAGCATACAGGATGAACATATAAGGGGGTAAAAGATCACCCTGTCTAAGCCCCCTCTGAGGTGTGAAACGCTCAGAAGGGGTTCCATTAATCAGGATTTCAAAGGACACCGTCGAGTCACAACTCATAATGAGCCGGACCAAGTGCTTTGGAAATCTCATTTGACATAAAACTGCCTCTAAAAGGGCCAACTGACTCTATCATAAGCTTTACTCGTATCCATTTTGATTGCACCCAAACTCCTTTTAGCCTTACGCGTGCATCGATCTTATTGGTTAATTCCTAGGCAATAAGAATGTTGTCGATGATAAGATGCTGAGAAACGAACGCATTTTGTTACGGGGAGACGAGCTTATTGAGCACACCTTTCAAATGATTGGCCAGCTTCTTTGGGATGATCTTATATATGGTATTGCAGAGGCTAATAGGCCGGAAGTCACTTGGCTTCGTAGGTTGTGCACATTCTGGTATAAGCAAAATAAAGGGTTTATTAGCACCGCTTAACATGTGCCCCGAATGGAGGAACAATAACACTCTCGTTGTAATTGGTTGTTCTATAAAGGCCCAACATTGTTGGTAAACTACTGCAGGAATACCGTTCGGTCCAGCGCCTTAAGTGGCTTGATTTGAAAAAGAGCAGGTTGAACTTCTCTGGCAGTGAATGTTTTGGATAAAAAAGACCTCTGGCTATCAGATAGGTGACAGGATATGTTCTCCACCGAACTATAACGATCCCTTGACACTGGTTCCATTATCAAGGGACAAAAAATATTCATGAAATGAGAAATAAAACAATTAACAATAGCAGGGAGAGAGGTGTGAGTGATATTGTTCTCATCATTAATGGAGGAGATACGATTAAAATTACTTCGCATAACTGTCGAAGTATGAAAAAATCTATTATTCGGATCCCCTAGCCGTAACCAGTGAATTTTAGATTTCTGAGCCCAGAAGATCTCCTCACACTCCATAAGCCAATCTAAATGATGTCGGGCCTGCTGATCCAAAAGTTGTGCCTCCGTATCAGGAAGCAAGGATTGGCATTGATTAATCGTATCCAGGGTATTCTTTATCTGAGCACCAAGATGGCCAAAACAAGATTTATTCCAAATAGCTAACTTTTTCATCATAATGTTCCCCCAAACGTTGACTCGAAACAGAGGGGATCCATTTACTGGAGATTGCCAGGCTGAGAGAATGACCGCCTTACCGAGGGGGTGATTGAGCCACATTGCTTCGAAACGTTTAGTTTCCGCCCTTGCAAAGTTGCTGGGTGTGTATCCAGGAGTAAGGGGCGTGGTCAGATGATTGGATTCCCAGTTTAGTAATGGTGATCAAGGGAAAAAGCAAGGTCCAGGCTGTATTGGCAAATCCCCTACCTATGCACTCATAGGTACAGGCCAAATTATGGCGGTTATTCGTCCACGTGAACGTCGGACCTACACCTTTGATATCTATCAGCTAATGATGCTGTATAAAATCTTCCAGGCTGGACGCTCCAGGCGTATGTAACTGATGAGGGCCAGATTTATCAGCAGGTCTCAGGACTTGGTTAAAATCTCCCAGAAGAAAGATAGGGGAATCTAGGGAAGATATCACAAGGGATATACGGGCCCATGTAATCTGCTGTTTGGCCAAGACAGGATGACTATAAATAAAGCCAGACACCCAAGTTTCCCCTTCCCCGTGGTAAACCGAACCAGAATACAGTTCTTATCCCTGTGTAACACAAACCCTCCAACATCATTCCTCCATCCTACCCACAGTCCACCCTTTGTTCCCATTATACCCCCCGTATCAACACCCACCACTGTACAAAAACCATATTTCAAGAAGAGAGAAGAGACTTTCTCTACCGGTAGTTTTGTTTCCAGTAAGAATATACAAGACGGTTGGTGGTGCTTGGTCAACTTTAGTGCTGCACGAACTGGTAGGACATGACTGAGCCCACGACAGTTCCAGCTCATGAATTTTATTGAAATTGGGGGTGTTGTTCCGGTACAACACCCAAAACCAGAGGTACATGGTCCCTAGAGCCAGAGAAAGGTAGCGTAACTAGAATTCTTCTCTTCCGAGAAGGAGAAAAAATATCAGGCCTACCTAGAGATCCCCATTCTTTCCTTTCTTGCAACCATCACTTTCGTAAAGACCAGAGGTACCTACACTCCATCATCAGGCGGTGGCGCTTGTTCTTGGTAAAATAAACCCAGTCAGAGCTTACAAAACTTTTCGAGAACCCATCCACCTGAAGGGAAGGTGGCCGCAGCCACCACTCGGGCCAGCCCGCCTGCTGGCAGAGTAAAGCTAAGCCAGGATCACCCCTCGAGGCAAGGTTATTTTCAAAAATAACATTCTTAAGACTAGAAATATATGACTTAGAATCATGCAGGTTTGGATTAACAGGTACCGGCAAAACATATTCAGCATGCTGTTGGGACAAGGAAAAAGCAGAGGAGCAAAGTTGAGTATGGTGACCTGAGGACGGAGAATATGAGCCAGATCCCCTCGATTTTTTCCCACGAGTAGATCTCCAGTAGAATCAGTATCCATAAGTCCACGTTTCCCCGACCATATAGTGTTTGTCGAGGCAACTTCATCAGAGAGTACCTGCTTGTCTTTGTTCATTGCCGAGATTGGATCAGTTGATAGTACCGTGTCTGCATCTGAGTCATAGTTGGGAGCTGAGAACCGGGTTCCCCTTAGTTGTGTTTGCTTGAAATCCGAATTTGCTTCCTAATCAATTTCCATGTTCATATTATCCTATACAGGCACGGAACTAACGGAGGGGAGCATATTAGTTGTCAGAGGAGTATAAACTTGCAGAGTTAGATCAGTTTGAAGTTGTTCCAGAGTATATTTTACAGAGTCGTCAAAACTCATAAGCAACCCCATAGGTCCAGATGAAGATGAAGAGGAAGAGTTATAATCCCGTCCTCCCTTCAGATGATGCAGCTCAAGTGGTGGCTTTCCATGATTCCTTGCCCCTGCCAACACACCTTGGTAGCCTTCCTGACCGTATGCCAGTTGTTGGACAATTGATGCAATCTGTATCTGTATAGGGTCACAAGAATCGGCTGACAGGAATGCGGCAGCTTCTGTCTTCACAGCAACAACGTCCGTGTTTGGACCTTTGGCAGATGGCTCGATATTAGAGGCATGTGAGAAAGAATGGAGTCTTGGGCCCAAAAAGAGCTGCAGACCAAACTCTGAGAGGCCCGCCAAAAGTTTCTTTAGATGCAGATTGAACACGAGGGATGAGGGGCTTGGTTCAACCGCCTGTGATGTGTCTACAAGATCATTACTTGGGCCAGCCCTTAATAGATTGATTAGGCCCAGCCCGGATCCGAGCGATTAAGGTCCATTTCAGTAGATATTTTTGGTGGAGGGATAAGGCCAAGAGATTCTGGGGATCTCGCCCATATTTTGCAATCTGTAGGTACCAAAGCAAGTGGGGCAGTTGGTGCAGACGTGGCAGTCATCCCAGGCTTAATCTCAACAAGTGAACTAGGGTGTAATGAGCGAAGATCCGGAGCAGCAAGTGGAAGATCTTCGGTATCTGTAGTCGTCGGCGCGTGCACACACGGAACACTGGCGATGGACTCCGGGACCTCTTCCGGTATGATTTTGGTATCTGATTCTGATAAGACCGGTGAGTTTTCCATGTCTGAGAAATCTTCGACACTAAATTCTTCTTCATCCTCATCGGCGTGTTCCTCTTCATTTAATTCAGCATCAGAAAAATCCGCCATTAGTGCTTCAAGCTCCTATATCCCCTCATGCGCAGGTATTATAGGTTGGTGAGGAAGAATGTGATCAAGGTCAATTTCCATATCTTTTTCTTGTCCTGCCACCTGATTGTCATCCATCTGTTCATTACCATGAATTTCCTCATTTCCAGCGACAAAACCGTATGGCTCCTCACCAGGAATCTGGTCATCCTCCCCTACAGCAGCCTCATTGTTAGCATCCTCTGAGGCAAAGGATTGAGAAACCATAACAAAGGCCAGTTCGTCACTTGATCCACTAGGTAGGGCCGGAGAGAAAGCGTCGTATAGATGAGTGATGCCAAGGAAAGTGGGTTCGCAGTCGATGTGGAGGTGCCACAATGAATGCAGTCCGAGTCAGATGCCAAGTGTGATGATGTAGGACAAAGCAAGGGCAGAGACCAAGGGCTTTCCAGACAGAGCCTGAGGCTGGCAGTGCTGCGAGGGCGATGGTGCAGAGTGAATACACGACAACAGTCACAGTCCAATGCTTAGGTCCAGAGTTAGAGTCCTGTAAGTTTCTCTCTCCAGGATTCTAGAGTGAGAAAGTTAAAGTGAGAGAATTATGTCCAACCTCTTAAATGAATTCTCAAGACCTCTACTTATAGAGGTTGAGATGATAATGTCATTACGCGACACGTGGAGCTCCCAGGAGTGACACGTCACCGAAGGGGTCCACAGCTATTGGTGCTCCACAGACTGTCGAATCGCATATTCACCCGGCCTACCCTGCACAGCTTCGCTCTATCTGTCTGGAAAGACGGGCTCCCACAGCATCTAGCCTCCAATACAAGCCCTTGCAGAATCCCACAGGCCTGGTAGTGGTGGGGAAGACCCGATGCCCAACTGACAGGGTCTAAAGACCTGCTCTCGTCTCGGAGTGACCCGGGGGTCATAGTCCATATAAGTGCCGACGCGAGCCCCCAGTGCCGGAGCACGTAGACCAGTCACGAAGACAACCTGACGGAGATAGTGTCCCGAAGGAGTCGCCTATCCCGCTGTAGCGAAGGGTCCTCGTACCGGAGCACTACGAGTGGAGCCCCCCCCCCCCTCCGGAATAAAGACGGCGATGACTTTAAGGTTGTGAGCCTATTCTGTGGCGTTTGATTGTGACGGTGATGACTATAAGGTTGTGAGCCCATCCTGTGGCGGCGATGACTATAAGGTTGTGAGCCCATCCCGTGACGGCGATGACTGTAAGGTTGTGAGTCCATCCCGCTGAGTTTGATTGTGCCAATGATGGCTTTAAGGTTATGAGCCCATCACGTTGTTGATTGTGCCGGCGATGGCTTTAAGGTTGTGAGCCCATACGGCTGTTGATTGTGCCGGTGATGGCTTTAAGGTTATGAGCACATCCCGCTGTTGATTGTGCCGGCGATGGCTTTAAGGTTGTAAGCGCATCCCGCTGTTGATTGTGCCGGCGATGGCTTTAAGGTTGTGAGCCCATCCCGCCGTTGATTGTGCCGTTGATGGCTTTAAGGTTGTGAGCCCATCCCACTGTTGATTGTGCTGGAGATGGTTTTAAGGTTGTGAGCCCATCCCGCTGCGAGGGCTGGAGCCCCCCATGATTGTGACAGCGAGGGCTGGAGCCCCCCATGATTGTGACAACGATGGCTTTAAGGTTGTGAGCCCATCCCGTGGCGGCGATGACTATAAGGTTGTGAGTTCAACTCGCTGCGAGGGGTCCTTGTGCCGAAGCACTACGAACGGAGCCCCCGGAAGAATGTAACATGATTGTGGCGCACGGGCTCGGCGACAAAAGTCGCGGAGATATACTTGGTGCCGGGGCACATGTTATGGAAGTGGCGCATAGGCACGGCGACGAACGTCACGGGTATATACTTGGTGCCGGGGCACATGTTAGGGAAGTGGCGTACAGGCGTGACAACGAACGTCGCGGAGATATACTTGGTGTGGGGGCACATGTTATGGAAGTGGCGCATGGGCGCGGCGACGAACGTCGCGGAGACAATACTTGGTGCCGGGACACATGTCATGAGAATGGCGCATGGGCGCAGCGACGAACGTCGCAGAGACAATACTTGGTGTCGGGCACATGTCATGAGAATGGTGCATGGGCGTGGCGACGAACGTCGCGGAGATATACTTGGTGCCGGGGCACATGTTATGGAAGTGGCGTACGGGCAGGACGACGAACGTCACGGAGATATACTTGGTGCCGGGGGTACGCATCATGAGAATGGCGCAAGGGCACAGGCGACGAACGTTGCGGGGATATACTTGGTGCCGGGGCACATGTTATGGAAGTGGCGTACGGGCGTGGCGACGAATGTCGCGGAGATATACTTGGTGCCGGGGCACATGTTATGGAAGTGGCGCATGGGCGCGGCGATGAACGTCGCGGAGACAATACTTGGTGCCGGGCGCACGCATCATGAGAATGGCGTAAGGGCGTAGGTGACGAACATCACGAGGATATACTTGGTGTCGGGGGCATGTATCATGACAATGGCGCACGGGCGCAGCGATGAACGTCGCGGGGATACACTTGGTGCCGGGGCACATATCATTAGAATGGCTTAAGGGCGCGGCGACGAACGTCGCGGAGATGGCGCACGGGCACGCGTCAGGTGTCCTGAAGATGGGATGTGAGCTGAGTGTACCTATCATAACAAGAAGATGAATGAAACATGTAGTAATGACAAAGTTGGGAGTGATCGTCGGCGACGGGTCATTCGGTGGTAGTGCGCGACTTTGGGTGATGAGATCGCGAGAGCGGTATGCGGTCACGGACGACGGATGTCGCGAGGTTGATGGACGACGGATGTCGCGAGGTTGATGGACGACGAATGTCGCGAGGTTGATGGACGACGTACGTCGCGAGGTTGATGGACAACGGATGTCGTGAGGTTGATGCACAACGGACGTCGCGAGGTTGATGCATGAACGTCCGTAAACATCGCGGAGGTGCAAAGATTTGAGAAAACAAGTGCGTGCGGGAGGGGAGGCCTTAAGCCAAGAATTGGGGGAAGGCCAAGGCCACCACCCCTGGGGAGGCCGAGGCCGACCCTAGGGAGTGGCCAAGTCCAAAGGCCAACTCCCATGGAGGGAGGCCATGGCCACTCCCCTCTTCAGTGAACTTCGGGGGCGCCGATGGTAGGGGTTTTGATGAGCAATGATGAATCCGAAAGTTGTGTTATGACGAGTGTGTCGATGCAAGTCATATCTACATGACGTTCAAGATGTCAAAATCACGTACGAAGCAAAAAAAGTGCGAAGAGGAGTATGCACGAAGGGGTGAACCACCGGGGAAAGTGGCCGAGGCCAACCCTTCTTGGAGGCCGAGGCCAACCCCCAGGGGTTGGCCAAGGCCAAATGGCCAACTTCTATTTTTGGTGCCCAAGGCCACTTCCCCTTTTGGCAACTTCGGGCGAGTCGACGGTAGGTGTTTTATTGGGTAATGAGAAATCTAAAATTGCGTTGCGACGAGTGTGTCGACGTGAATCATACCCATGCGACGAACAAGGTGCCAAAGTCACATACGAAGCGTACGAAGCAAACAAAGCATGAAAAGTGAACAAACGGGGGGGGTCCATGGCCTTGGGCGAGGCCGAGGCCGACCTAATGGGTTTGGCCAAGGCCTTTGCCCCTTGACCCCGTTGCTCAGGTTTGCTGTCAGTTGATGTTTTTGATGAAAAGGTGCTTGGGTGGTCACACTGTGATGATCGTGCTACCGTGAGTGATGTCAACGTGAAATAATTTGTGACTAAGTCGCGCATGAAGTGCGCGAAGCGAGAAACACATGTGACTTGGGCGCGTGCAGCGGTTCGATGCGTTAGAAAAATAACTATTGACAATGTCGACGTGTTCGCGTGAAATGGGACCCCTAGTGGTTCTTGGGTATGACCAGAATAGGTTGGGAACGTAAACTCCCTGCGTGTGGGGTGCGCGGACGTGACTTTGGCTGAGAGTAGCTGTCGTCGTCCCTGAATGACGAACGTGAAGAGTAGGTAGCTCGAGCTACCTCGTGCACGACCTATTGAGGCCTTGGAATGCTTGGGATGTTGACATAAAGGCACGACGATGGGGCGCATGAGCGTGGTCGTGGAGTAGGCGCACGAGCGACGGGGGTCGCGGAGATGACGCCTAGGCGACGAGGTCGCGGAGATGTCATCCGGGCGACGGGGATCGCGGACTCTGTGCCCGGGTGTGGACGATGGGCATCGAAGTAGTCACGTTCGGACGCGGGCGACAGGGGTCACGGAGACAGCGCACCACCTACCAGATACATTGATGTCGGGGGACTTCGTTATGAGGGGCGCGATAAGGGTGCGATTAGGCATCGTGATGCTGGGGCAATCCACGACAGGCGCCAGGGCACGGGCGACTGGGGTCGCAGAGGTGGCACCCGAGCGACGGGTAAGTGGTTCGAGCTACCTTGCGCACCACCTACCAAGGTTATTTGATGTCGAGGGACATCGTCATGAGGGGGCAACAAGGGCTAGATCGGGCATCGTGATGCTGGGGGTAGTCCACGACGGGCACCCGAGCGACGATGACAGGGGTCACGGAGGCGACGCTCGGGCGACTGCGACAGGGTAAGTGGTTCGAGCTACCTCGCGCGCCACCTACTAAGGTTATTTGATGTCGAGGGACATTGTCATGGAGGTGCGACAAGGGCGCGGTTGGTCATCGTGATGCTGGGGCAATCCACGACGGGCGCCGAGGCACGGGCAACGGGGGTCGCGGAGGCGGCGCCTAGGCGACGACGACGGGGGTCATGGAGGAGGCGCCCGGGCGATGGTGATAGGGTAAGTGGTTCGAACTACCTCGCGCACCACCTACCAAGGTTATTTGATGTCGAGGGACATCGTCATGAAGGGCGCGACAAGGGCGCGGTCGGTTGTTGTGATGTTGGGGCAATCCACGACGGGCGCCGGGGCACGGGCGACGGCGACAAGGTAAGTGGTTCGAGCTACCTCGTGGACCACCTACCAAGGTTATTTGATGTCGAAGGACATCGTCATGGGTGGCGCGACAAGGGGGCGATCAGTCATCATGATGCTAGCGCAATCCACAACGGGCGTTGGGCACAGGTGATGGGGGTCGTGGAGGCGGCACCAAGGCGACTACAACGGGGGTCGCCGAGGCGGCGCTCGGGCGATGGCGATAGGGTAAGTGGTTCGAGCTACCTCCGCACCACTTACCAAGGTTATTTGATGTCAAGGGACATCGTCATCAAGGGACATCGTCATGGGGGGCGCGACAAGGGACATCGTCATGGGGGGCGTGACAAGGGCGCGGTCGGGCATCGTGATGCTGGAGCAGTCCACGACGGGCAAGGGGGTGCGGGCAATGCCATGCGGTCAATGTTGCCAAAAAATATTTTAAAGTGCCGGCCATGACGTGAAGGTGGGAAGGTCGAAGGTGGCGGGGTGGACTTGGGTATGGTGACTGAAGTGAAAGGTTGTGGGTATGAAGGGAAATGAGAGATGAAGAGATGGTTGAAGGTTAGTGGCCTTTGTTTGGGCAGGCTGAGGGTATGGGTGGTGGTGACCGAGGGTGAAGGTATGGAGGGGCTTGTGGGGCCGAGGCCGAGGGTGGGAAGGGATGGGTGGCCGAGGTCGACCTTGAAAGAAGAGGAGGAGCTTGGGGTTGGCCATGGAGAAAAAGAGAAGGGAAGGAGGGGCGGCCTAGGTGGGGTGACATGGGTGGCCGAGGCCGACGGTGTGGGGAGGCCGAATGGGTGTGGGGGCGGGAGAAGAAGGAAGGGGAAAAGGGAAGGGGAATGGCAGGGCTGCTCGGCGGCGGGAGGCCAAAGGGGAATGAGGAAGCGAGGTGAGAGGAGAGGCAGGAGAATGAGAAGTGGCCGATGGGGGTCATCGGTGGTGGAAGGGAGAGGGGGGATGGCCGGCCGAAGGCGAGGCCGAGGGGCTGGGCGGCGCCGTAAGGGGGGGCGGCGGCTGAAAGGAGAAAGAGATGAGATAAATTAGGGTTAGAGTTTTGGGGGACACGGGTCAGGTTCGAGTGGGTCGGAGATCTGGGCGAGGGTCTGAGAGAGAAAATGGGTTCGCGGTCAGGTTAGGGCCCGCGGGTCACGCGGGGCGGGTTCTGCCCAGATCTGAATTGAATTTTGAATTCAAAATTAATTAATTAAAATTTTTTTTTGCAACCCTAAAGAAGGAGTCCCCAAGAAACATTTTCATAATGTTCATGACGAGAGAGAGAAGTGGGATGGTGGGAGTGAGGAGAGGAAAATGTTAGAGGGAGAGTGAGAGGGTTGGTGGGAGGGGAGATGAAAATTATGTGAAATTTTTTTTCAAGTGTAGAACGAAGGTGAGAGGGTAGTGCTCAACCACGAGCAGGCAGAGTGAGAGGGAGGAGGGCGAAGGGGGTAAGAAAATTTTTTGAGTGTTGAGAAATTTTTCAAGAGTGTTGGACGGAGCCGATGGAGAGGGGCCAAAAAATTTTTTCTAAGTGTTGAGCTTGGACAAGAGTACCAAGGGAGACCGATGAGGGTGATCATGGATGACCGGTTGCGAAAAAAATGAAAATTTTTCTAAGTGTTGGGCTGAGTCAAGGATGGCGAGGTAGACCACTGAGGGTGACATCGATGACCGATTGGGAAAAAAATGAAAATTTTTCTCTAAGTGTCAAGAATTTTTTTTTGATAAAGGTGTGGTCATGCGACCGCAAGCACGAGAGGTTGAGATGAGCAGGATGGGGGAGTCAGGGTGATGGGTTAGCATCGATGACCGACTGAGTGATAGAGGTAGGGGAGGGTTGGTGAGGCGTGTTACATGCATACCTGGCAGAGGTGGTCGCGAGACTTGGGGGATGTCAACTGACAGATTTGAGACTTAGTAACGTGGCTCGAGCCACCTCGCGCACCACGTACCAAGTCGTTGCAATGTGAGGCCAAAGGGGTTGGGAAGGGGTGAAGCCCCCAAGAGAGTGGGTGATGGTATCAAGAGTGGTGTCAGTACACTTGTGCAAGAGCAATGTAGCTTGAAAATTTTTTAAGTCTGGAAAATGCGACTTCATGGATGGTTGGCTTGAGGCTGTGATTGGTAGTCCTGGTAGCCCTACGTTGCTGAGGCATGGTAGCTTGGATGTGTCAGGCATGGGACAAACTGCACTGCAATGCTCACCTCCCCAGCAGAGTCGTTAAAATGATGCCAAGGAAAGTGGGTTCGCAGTCGACGTGGAGGTGCCACAAGGAATGCAGTCCGAGTCAGATGCCAAGTGTGATGATGTAGGACACAGCAAGGGCAGAGATCAAGGGCTTCCTAGAGAGAGCCTGAGACTGGTGCCGGGGGCACACATGTCGTGAGAATGACGCATGGGCGCTGCGACGAACGTCACAGAGACAATACTTGGTGTCGGGGGCACGCATCATGAGAATGGCGCAAGGGCGCAGGCGACAAACGTCGCGGGGATATACTTGGTGCCAGAGCATATGTTATGGAAGTGGCGTACGGGCTCGGCGACGAACATCACGGAGATATACTTGGTGCCGGGGGCACGCATCATGAGAATGGCGCAAGGGCGCAGGCGACGAACGTCGCGGGGATATACTTGGTGCTGGGGCACATGTTATGGAAGTGGCGTACGGGCATGGCGACGAATGTCGCGGAGATATACTTAGTGCTAGGGCACATGTTATGGAAGTGGCACATGGGCTCGGCGACAAACATCGCGGAGACAATATTTGGTGCTGGGGGCACGTATCATGAGAATGGCGCAAGGGCGCAGGTGACGAATGTCGCGGGGATATACTTGGTGCCTGGGACAAATATCATGACAATGGCGCACGGGGTCGGCGACGAACATCGTGGGGATACACTTGGTGCCGGGGCATAGATCATTCGAATGGCGCACGGGCGCGGCAACGAACATCGTGGAGACAGTGCACGGGCACGTGTTGGGTGTCCTGAAGATAGGATGTGAGCTGAGTGTACCTGTCATAACAAGATGATGAATGCAACATGTAGTAATGGCAGAGTGGGGAGTGATGTTATGCGGTCTTCGGCGACGGGTCATTCTGTGGTAGTGCGCGACTTTGGGTGATGAGCATCGTGGGAGTTGTATGCAGTCATGGACAACGGACGTCGCGAGGTTGATGGACGACGGAGGTCGTGAGGTTGATGAACGACGTATGTCGCGAGGTTGATGCATAACGGATGTCGCGAGATTGAGGCACGACGGACGTCCCATGGTTGATGCACGATGGATGTCGCGAGGTTGATGCACGATGGACGTCGCGAGGTTGATGTACGAACATCCGTAAACATCGCAGAGGTGCAAAGATTCAAGAAAGCAAGTGCGTGCGGGAGGGGAGGCCATAGGCCAAGAATTGGGGGAAGGCCAAGGCCACCACCCCTGGGGAGGCCGAGGCTGACCCTAGGGAATGGCCAAGGCCAAAGGCCAACTCCCATGGAGGGAGGCCAAGGCCACTCCCCTCTTTGGTGAACTTCGGGCGCTCTGACGGTAGGTGTTTTGATGAGCAATGATGAATCCAGAAGTTGCGTTATGACGAGTGTGTCGACGCGAGTCATATCTACATGACGATCAAGATGTCAAAATCACGAACGAAGCAAAAAAAGTACAAAAAGGAGTATGCGCGAAGGGGTGAACCACCGGGGGAAAGTGGCCGAGGCCAACCCTCCTGGAGGCCGAGACGACCCCCTAGGCCTGGGGAAGGCTGAGGCCAACCCCCTGGTGTTGGCCAAGGCCAAATGGACAACTTCCATTTTTGGAGCCCTAGGCCACTTTCCCTTGTGGCAAACTTTGGGGGCGCCGACGGTAGGTGTTTTGATGGGCAATGAGAAATCCAAAAGTGGTGTTGCGACTAGCGTGTTGACGTGAATCATGCGCACGTGACGAACAAGGTGCCAAACTCACATACAAAGTGTACGAAATGAACAAAGCGCGAAAAAGGACCTTGCGCAAAAAGTGAACAAACGGGGGGGAAGGCCAAGGCCAACCCTATGGCCTTAGGCGAGGCCGAGGCTGACCCAATGGGTTTGGTCAAGGCCTTTGATTCTTGACCCCGTTGCTCCGATTGCGCCGTCAGTCGATGTTTTTGATGAAAAGGTGTTTGGGTGGTCACGGTGCGACGATCGTGCTATCGTGAGTGATGTAAACGTGAAATAATTTGTGACAAAGTCCCACACGATGAGCGCGAGGCGAGAAACCCATGTGACTTGGGCGCATGCACTTTGACCGATACGATGCGTTAGAAAAATGACTGTTGACAATGTCGACTTGTTCGCATGAAATGGGACCCCTAGTGATCCCTTGGGTATGACCAAAATAGGTTGGGAACAATTAGTAAGATGTGTTCCCTCATGATCCATAGAAATGGAGATTCTCGACGATCGGTTCCAGTCCGAATTAGGGAGAGCGCGCAATGGGTGAGCAAACATCGGTTGTCCTGCCAGAAAATATGTTGGGTAGAGATTTGGTCCGGGGAGAGCCGCAATGCGACGAGCCAGCAGTTCCACGACCTCCGAAAGCAGCACATGGCAGTTAGAATTATCATGTCCAATTCGGCCACATCGGTGACATGCGAGAAAAACCCGTTCATAACTACATCTCATCATCACCCACCCCACCCTATCCAGTAAGGTGATAAACACCGCTGGCAGCAGAGGGAGATCAACCATTACACAAACTTTAATGCGGAAATAATCAGTGTTAGTCACCCGTTTTTCCTACCAATCAATTTCCAGGACCATGCCCGCCGCCGCACCAATCATCTCAGCCAAAGAGTAGATATAACGATCACTTGGTACATTATTAACTTGCATCCCTAGATCAGCCGAGTAGATAACATGGGGAAACTAAGGGCCCGTACGTTTACAAAATTCTGTTTTTGTTTTTGTAATGATGATGAAAAAGATGCCTTTTTTTACGTACTTTTATCTTTTTCTGTATTCGTTTTGAGTAAAATATCCAAATAGTAGCAAAAAAGGTGAAAACACCTAAAGGGTGTTTTCACCTTTTCTCACGATTTGTATTCTCTATGTCAGAGAATACAAATCCTGTCTACACTGTTCACCTTCTCTGACCTGCCGCCTAGCTCTCTCTCTCTTTCTCTATCTCCCCTCCATTTTTCAATGAATAACAGGGAAGCCGGAGTAGGAGTATGAAGCAGACGTCGTTGCAGTGATCGGCATTAGAGATGGACTTCGATGGGGACTCCCTAACGACGCGGTTGGAGTGATACCTAAACCTAAACCCACGACCACCTTCTTCGTTGCACAGACACACACAACGCGTCCCCCCTCCTTCACCTCATCCCAATACACACACGCACACACTTACCAGATTTATGTGTGATTGTAGGTGTGTTTCTCTTTGAAATTTGACCAATCTGCCATTTTCTTTGAGTTCACAGTTTGATGGAAGGGGTGATTGATTGTGGCGATTGTGGTGGGTAGTTGGTTCACTGTGGTGGTGGAAGGGGTGATTGGTTGTGGTGGTGGGTTGTTGGGTCAGCGCAGGGTTATGGTCGTGATGTGGTGCTGGTGGGGTTGTGGCGGTGATGATGTGACGGCAGCAGAACAATGGTTGAGCTATGGTGCTGGCGCAGCTACGGACTTGATGTGGTGGTGGTGTGGCTGTGGCTGGACTGTCGCCTTGCTATGGTCGGCAGTGGAGAGGGACTTGTGGGGTATTTGATGGGATTACAGTGAGGGTAATGAAGGGGAAGGGTAAGGGAAAGGGGGACACACAGAGGTAGGAACATGGAAGGGGAAGGGGAAGAGGAAAGGGAAAGGGAACTCGTGAAGGGGAAATGGAAGGGGAAGAAGGCCGGGCCCACGGAAGAAATATTGTAGAAAATACTAAAAACATACGAAAATGGATCCAAAAAAGTTGGTAAAAATGAAAATGAGAATGATAAACGTACAAGAAAAATTGAAAAAGTAGATATAGAAAAAACTAAAAGTACAAAATTTAATTTTAGAACTGAATACTAAAATTTGAAAAACTAAAACAGAATACTGAATACTGAAAAAAATTTCGTAAACGTACGGGCCCTAAGGTTGCAGGAGAAGTAAAGCACCGAAAAAATTCCGTGGTCCATTATTACAAACCAGCAAAGCATAAGAAGCATTGGAAAAGGTGAATAGGAAAACCTGTGGTAGTTTATGAACTGTGACAGGTCCTTGTAGATACCAGCAGTTGTTAATCCTAGTTTGGATTTTTTTTCTCCGAGAAATTATGGGAGTCAATAAACTTGCGAATCAAAACTTTGTCCTTATCAAACCGTATATTTTGGACAGGGGTGGGGTTTAGAAGCAACATGACCGTATGCAGATGAAGAGTTTCAGTAGCAATAAGGTTGCCATCATAATGGAAATGGTCAGCCATGTGCCACCAACCAGAAATAAATACAGATGTGGGGTGTAAAGAGATTCGAGGATTCAGTTGTAAAGGTGACTTTTCAAATAGGAAGTTGGCTTTAGTAAAGGTGAGACAAGAGGACATGAAAAGTAGTATTTTGGTAGAAAAGAGACATAGTAAAAGGGGCCAGCTTCTGGTGAAGGGTCAGCTTGTAGAAAGAAGGAAGAAATACAGTGAGTACAGGCTAAAAAGAATACAGGAACCCATCCCAAGGTGGAAGAAGGTACTGGTGTGTAAGGGATACGAAAACAGAGAGAATTCGACACTATAGCGTTACTCTCTTTTAGTCGAACACTCTTAATATGGCCAAAGTGAGTTCACTCTAGCTTTTTCAGTTAAAAAAAATGGGCAAAAGTCTCGTGGAAGACTTTTTTATTTTCATTTTTTTTTTGGTTGAGGACCAAGTACGTACTAGAAAATGGAAAAAGGGTTTGGTAGATTACAAATGTAAACTTAAGGGTTATACTGAAAATTACTTCTAAGTCTAATAAGATTATACTATATCGTTAATCATTTAACGTCCCAAAAATTCGGAACGTTAACCACTCACTCGATCATATATACACAAAGATAATATTATCCTCACAACCAAATGAATAATCATTATCGGAGCAACTAAACCATTAAGTGATGTAATACTCTCAGTGTATAGTCATACTTGGAAAATTAAATTTAAATTTGAATAATAAATTAGCAAGGTTCACTCAAGCAGGGGTTCTAATGACCAATATGATAACTGAATGCTAACTCTTTGGCTCAACCAAATCTTAGTGACATAAAAACTTCAATCACTAATAAACAACTTTGAATATATATGTCAAAGCTTCTAATTGGTGCAATACCTCAATTCCTTTAAATACAAGAAAAGACCATACCTAAGTTCTTCAAAAAAATGAAGTAAACAAAGTTTTCCCACACAGGGGTTCTACTAAACAATGATAAACTACTCCAATTTTTCACTTAGGTACTAATCCATTCCCAAGCATCCTACTGGTGATCTTTACCTGCAGAAGGAATCAAATAAGGGTGAACTTTCGAGAGCTCAGTAAGGTCGCTTAAGAATCGATTGAGTGATGCAAACAATTTACAGATTTAATACGGCGACATTATGCGAGTGATATTCAACTCAATCCCATTCAATCAGATATCAATATGACTTTTAGATACAATGCAAACAATTACAGATGATATTGAACATGAGCAATTGCAAAGCCACACAGGCAGTGCAGGGTAATACTTAGCAAAACTACAAAGGCAGTGTTCACCAACACAAACTACATATGCATATGTACACTAACTAATTTATCAAGATACTAACCTACACCAATACACAACAACTCCCGTCAATACACACTAATGCAGAATCTCACGTTAATATCCAGAAGAATAATATACATATTCAACATGTAACTCAATGCTCGTACATAGAATAATAGATGAGCATCAACATCAATTTCAATAATCGCTTAAAGGCTCGATAATAGGGTTTCAATGGCAATAACACAGATATTGATTCAGATTCAGAGTCCAATGATAACACGAACAAATCGAAGGAATAAATAATAATCGAAGTCAGAAAATTTAGGGTTTGGATAGCAATTCCTTTCCTCAATCCAAACTATGTACTGCTAAGCAATCTCGTTCAAAAATTTTAAATTAACCTAAATTGGCAAATTTCTTATTAGAATAAACTCTAGTCCGATAACACTATGAACCCAATGCTAATTTCTTAGCGTTGCTCACTCCCACGTCCCACACCCTCAACAACCTAAATAGAAACAGATCCTTCTAACTACCAAACCTAACTAAGAACCCCACACACTCCTCGAAACTTATTAATGACACAAAACTTTCTAATAAATCCTTATAAAATACTTTTGTTACTTAAAATAGCACAAAAAGTTAAAATATAGGTTTTCTAAATTTTCAAATTAAAAATAATTTTCTGAAATGCTAAAAATAGCCATCAATACTTCTAGCGCAAATCAAAGTCCCACAATTTTACTAATAGCTTGACAATATATAAAGAAATACAGAAACTAAAATTTGGAATTTAGAAGGATCGAAATCATTTTAAAATCATTTATCTCGCTAAATCAAATGTGATACGGATAAAAGTATCAAATTAACCCTAAAATTCATGAAACTTAAAATGAGACTTCTTTATATCATAAATTATTGAAATTTTTTAGAATTTAATAAGAATTTGAAGACTCAAAACACATGTTAGAAAAACTTAACTTGTAAAAAATATTAGAAATAACAAAACATGTCCAAAAAAATGTAAAATTTTACTAGTAATTCTTATGCTACACAAAGAAACTTTCTGTAAAGTTTCACAAATTGGCAATCACAATAATGTGCAAGCACAATGTACAACCTTAACTGCACAAACCAATTCCCACTTCTTCTTCTTTTTCATTATTCTTTTGTCCTCACTCTTATCACACTAGAACAAACATAGCAGACCATGCACACCACCTTCACCCTAACACACTACATACACTACACTTACACACACAATATACACAATTACACACACACACACACACACCATTTCACACACATTCATGCACACAAACACACACTCGCTGTACACAGTAGTTTACACACACCCTTTAATGCAGACCCACATTTCACTCTATTCTCACACACATATACACATACACATGCACTCATACACGCACAATACACACAAACACGCATTCGCGCACTCACTACACCTATTGCACCCACTGCCTCATGATAGTAGCTTTTCTTTCTGTCCTTATCCCTTACCCACATACACACTCACAAACATAAACACCCTCATCAGCCACCATGGCTACTTCCCCTCTCTTGCACACAGTTACACCCACATACATCTCCTACACACAGCCGCACACAGCCGCACCAAGGCTGCTCCATTTCAATCCCTCACTCACATAAACACAGCAGCCACCATGGCTGCCCTTACCATGACCCTCATAGCAGTTTATATCCCCTGCCTCATACACCCATGTACCATATACACCCTGCTGCGTTCACCATGGCAGCCATGGCTGTCCTTACTCCCCTTCCCTTTCACTACTTTCGTGCACACTTACTGTACGTAGGGTTGTTTTGGCAACCTCTCCTTCTCTTTAAGCACACCCTACACACATATATGTACACTAATTCATGAATTAGATAGAAAAGGAAAAATGGTGGTGGTTTACCAAATGATTCGCGGAGCATTCACCGAAGTTCCTTATCGGCAGATCTCTTTCTTTTCCATTGTCACGAGCACACTCACACCTTATGTGTGTGTGTTTCTCTTTCTGTAACTTAAAATACTATATAAGCACAATGCTTATTTCTTTCAACTTTCCCCTGCCTTGTTCCCTTACTAGTTTTTAGCTTTCCAAACATAAAGGATTGACAAAATTATCTCTTCAATTATTTAATAACCCTAATAAAATAAAAAATTTAAATATCCCCTTAATTATCATAAATTGCCTATTGTACCCCTTGTCAGTCGTCGCTAATTATTGCCGATAGAATATGGATGCTAATTTTAGAGTCTAAAAATTGTCGCTAAATAGAATAAATTAACCGACTAAAGATTATCGATGTTCGGGGTATTACATTCTCCCTAATTCATAAAAATTTCATCTTTGAAATTTGTTTTCGTTAAATTGCTGCTCTTATTCATTCATGATCTCAATATCCACCAACATATACCTCAAATATTTCTAGATCCATTTAAACGAACCCAAATACAATTTCAAGTACTTTACAAAGTATACATACAAAAGGCCTCAAAGTACAAATTGCATTTAACACACTTGACTCATCGAGCAATATTACCCCAAGTAATCACCAGTTCCACCTCTTCCTACGTACTATCTCTACCTTTAATCCTATCTTCATTTGTACCATTAAACCGTTGTTATACTGTAAATTCTAACCAACATCCCATGACAGTCAACTTTATATATTTCACCATACTTGAAATTTTAGCTTATAACCTCGGATTCCATAACTCAACCAAGAGGATCTTTACTCAACTTCGAGGTATTTATGACTTAGCTAGTATGAAACTCACTTAATTAAATTTCTCCACTCCAAAATTGAGTACATATAGAACAAATCAAACCAATCTTTAATTCATGATGCTTCCATTGCGCTACTCTAATAATATATCAAACTATACCTTTCGCACTATCTACTAACAGTAACAAGCTTAACTTCAAGCTTATGGTGCACTAAAGTACTAAGCAATTACACATATAACTTTCACTCAATAGGATCCAATCTTGAGTTCTGACTTTCACTCTCGTCAGCCTAGTTATGAGTCTACAGAATCATATGTCTATGCTTTGATACCAACTGTAAGGCCCTGAAAATCCAGAACGTTAACCACTCACTCGTTCATATATACAAAGATAATATTATCCTCATAACCCAATGAATAGCCATTATTAGAGCAACTAAACTACAAAGTAATGTAATATTCTCAGTTTACAGTCATACTTAGAAAACAATATTTTAATTTGAATAATAAACTAGCAAGGTTCACCCACGTAGGGGTTCTAATGACCAATACGATAACTAAATGCTAACTCTCTCACTCAATCAATCCCTTGGTGACATAAAAACCTCGATTCAAATAAAAAAAAACTTTCAATATATATGCCAGAGCTTTTAATTGGTGCAACACCTCAATTCATTTAAGGGTCAAATACACGTAGGTACCCTGAAACTAGCACAAAGTCTCACTTGAGGGTCTCAAAGTTTAATTTTTACACATAAGGACCTGTAACTCCAAATTTTGCAACAAGTGAGGGAATCCATCTAAATTCCTAACAGTTCAACCATTTCCTTCAGGGGCAATTTCGTCAAGCCAACTTTATTTTTTTTCAAACCCTACCATTGGTACCTCCAAAATGAGTTGACTCGGTTTACTACACACTTCTTCAAAGAGCTGGTGCGTCAACTCAACCCTAATTTTCATCTTCTCCGACCAATCACCACCCATAACATCGTCCTGAAACTCGATTGTATCATACCTCCAAATTCCAACCTCCGGCAGTGATCCACAACCACACAATTACCGTCAAATGCCTCCTCATTTCCTGTCTAGCCACCAGATCCACCGTCGGGAATGGCTTCCTCAAAAAGCTCATAAAAAATGCCTCATGGTGCAAGCACTCCAAGCTTGCCCACCACCCTAAGTCTGTCATCGACCGCCTCACCTCCACCACCTCTGAAAAACCCGCTACGCCGTCGCTGCCATCCACCCAATCGACCATACTCGGACCCATCATCGACGCCGACGTCGCCGCTGACACCTCATCCTTCCCCGGCGTCCTCGCCAACCACCTCTCGTTAGCTAACTCAAAATTCATACTCGGACCCATCATTGACTTCGCGGCCTCCAACAACCTCAAGATCGCAGCTCATCTCCCACGGCTACCTCCATGGCGAGGCCGATCCCGCTGCCAATTCTGAGAATTTTTGGCTTCGGTAGCCATTCGGGCTTTGAGGATTGGGGTTTTGGTGGTTGAATTGAAATGGATTGTCTCCATATTTGGTATGAATGAAACAATGCCAATTTTAGGGTTCCAAATATTAATGGATAGGGTTCCAAAAATCAACAGATTTTACAATAAAAAAATCAAGAGATTTTACATTAAAAAATCAAATATGAGTTCCCAAAAATGCCCCTGACGAAAAGGGCTGAACCGTTAGGAATTTAGACGGATGCCCTCACTTGTTGCAAATTTGGAGTTACAGGCCCTTATGTGTAAAAATTAAACTTTGAGACCCTCAAGTGAGACTTTGTGGTAGTTTCAGGGTATCTACATGTATTTGACCCTTCATTTAAATACAAGAAAAGACCACGCTTAAGTTCTCGAAAAAATAAACTTAAACAAAGTTTTTTCCACACAGCGGTTCTATTAATCAAATCAATGATAAACTACCCCAGTTTCCCACTTAGGCTCAACCCATTCCCAAGCAGTCTATTAGTGATCCTTACCTACTGTACACACAAATTTTGTGTCTAAACTGCAAAATAAGAAATAATTATACAAAATTTAATTTATCAAATTTAAATTTTAGGTTACACCACTCTGTGATTTTTACACAAAACGAATGTAAAATCCTCTGATTCGATCTTCGATTTGGTCACGATCCAAGGGCTGAAATAGCTCAATCTTGAAACGTAAAATTTGGCTTCTTCAATCTTCGCGGTTGAAAGATCGTCGAAGTGGTGCTTGCTCGAGGGCTTCGAAGCTTTATCTTGAACAAGTATGGCGATCCTTGACTTGTAGAATCACTGATGTTGAAGGCGAATTCTTCTTCGATTTGAGGCGAAAGAGAAATTGACCTTCGTGACTTGGAAGTGCTTGATTAAAGAACGGCACTATGTTAGTGCATATTGTTCTTCAAATGAACCACAACCTGGGAGACGACAGCGTTTTGGTGGAGCTTAGGTTTTGATCGCGGAGACCCTGTGTCTCCTTCTCCTCTATTCCAAGCCCTCTATTTAGAGACAAGATGGTAGGCTTAAATTTGAAAAAACCCGTGATTTGAGTTTTAACTTTTTAATTAAGGAGATGTGTCTCCTTAATTATCTGATCTCCTCAATTAAATAGATATCTATCTCCATTTAATTTAGGAATGATTTTTCTGGTAGCAAGACCATGGGCTGGACAATGTATTATTATTGGACTAGTCTTTCCAACTTGTCTTTGACTTTGAGCCCGTTGTCTTGTTTGACTCCACGTCTGCATCCGGTCCATGCTTTTCAGCGACGTTGAATATTTGATCAGTCAACAAAAATATTGCATTATTGACTAGTATAAAATTTTGGTGTCTATAAATTGCCCCCACTGCTACTTTTTTTTTGTTACTGTGCAAGGCTTGAAGTATCTGTCTCTCTCTATTTTTTTTTTAGATAAAAAAATTATTTTGATTGCGCCCCACCAATGAAATTGGCATCGACTCACTTGCTCAGCCCTTGGTGCCAATGGATCTTTAGGGTTTTATGCCTTTATGAAGTAATCCCAACCCACAAGCTACACGGTCTCAAAGGCTGACATTCTAATCAGAACTTTGGTGATAAACAGCTCTTTGATCACGTGAGTATCTCGATCACCGGTCATTGTGTGCCGTGTTGCCCTGAATATGAATTTTTTTGTCACTCTGTTGCACGGGCTTTATCCATGAAGTTGGCGCAGACCCAAACCAAAGCTTTCCGGTTAGGCAATCTAGCTTTAGGGTTTTTCGCCTTTATAAAGTGAACCCAACCCCTTAGCAATTGTGGTGGTTGTAATACCTCAGCCTGGACGTTCGTGATCTCCTTTGACAACAAGATGATGAACACATTCCATATTGTCGTTCTGCTTTCATGGTGCCCTCTCTACATCCGACCACTTTGCTTGTGTCATGGCAGCCTCACTCACTAAGTCTCTTGTAGCCGCGGTTCTTCCTGCTAATATGTCGCTTTTTTTTATCACCGTATCCTCAATCTATATTCCTTTGAATATAACTTTTTTTATGTGCAGATCTTATGGTGGCGAACTGGTAGTTGTCAGAGGAGGCGTCGCCTGCGGCAACGACTACATTAGCTCCAACCCCATGGCAATTGACGCCATCAGAGTCTCCACCACCGCGACCTTGTGCATCCGGGCTTGTCTCTAGAACAATCACCACACAGATCAAGACAGGGTGCGATCTCCGTCGTGCGCCGCCGAAGCTACTCATGTCCTGATCTGTGGTCGCCAAAGAGCACGGCTGGACCACGCGTACCACAGTTATTTTTTTTCTTTTTCTTATGTCCGGTTCTGCCGACGCCGATGTGCTTCTTTTCTGTTCTGTTTTCTTAAAGTTTTCCTCACTTTGTTTCTCGCCAGGCCGTCATCTTTATTTTTTTTGTTTTTGTTTCTTCCGTTTTCTGCTTCTGGCTTCTTTAGATACCCTTTTTCCTTGTTTTATTTTCTTCTTCTTCTTCAAGCTCAATGCCAACTATCACTGTCTCTTCCTCGTTTCTTTTGTCGCCCCACTTTTTCTTCTCTCCTGAAGGTCCACCTTTTGTTTCTTTTCTTTGACATTTTTTTTTTGACATTCTGACCTTCCACTATTCCTTTTTGTTTCTTTTTTACTATCTTTCTCGATACATCAATGATTTGTAAAACAAACAAAAGTAGTACTTTTTTTTTTAACACAACGTATTTTAGTGTGCTTATTCATATATACCTGCTTGTACGCTGATCTTTTTGGAAGATATTGCATTGCCGATCTTTTTGGAAGATTTTGCATTGCTTGTACGTGGATCTTTTCGAAAAATATTGAACTGTTGAGATGTCTCGTATTTAATAATATACTGACACCTCTGCTTATGTCTGGATTCAATTGTGCTGACAATTGTCAATTAGTTTTTTCGATAATGTGCTTGACAGGACTTAGATTGTGACTTCCTCATGTGCAATTAATCTGTTGACTCGACGGGGGATCACAGTAAGGCTCGATGACTGACTCTAATAATGCGCTCGACATGTCTTGCACGTGGATGTTCCCTCCTGTGCAAGTCCTCTGTTGACCTGTATTACTGATGTGACCGAACCAGTTGGCTCCAGGAATGCGCTCGACATGTCTCAAATGTGGACTTTTCCTTCTGTGTGAGTCCTCTATTGACCCGCACCCTGGACTCAACTGCAACAAGTCTTTTACGATCGGCTCCAAAAATGCGCTCGACACGTCTTGCACGTGGACTTCACCTCCTGTGCAAGTCCTCTGTTGACCGGCATTCTAAATGCGACAGCAGTACATCACGACTAGCTAGCTCCAGAAATGCGCTCGACACGTCTCGCACGTGGACTTTCCCTCCTGTGCGAGTCCTCTGTTGACCCGCACCCTAGACCCAACTGCAGCAAGTCTTCTTTGGCCGGCTCTAGAAATGCAAGCGACACGTCTTGCATGTGGACTTCCTCTCATGTGCAAGTCCTCTGTTGACCGACATTCTGAATGCAACTGCAGCACATCGCGACCAGTTGGCTCCAAAAATGCACTCGACACATCTCGTACGTGGATTTTTTCCTCTTGTGCAAGTCCTCTGTTGACCCGCACCCTGAACCCAACTGCAACAAGTCTTCTCCAGTCAGCCCTAAAAATGCGCTCGACACGTCTTGCACGTGGACTTCCCCTCCTGTGGGAGTCTTCTATTGACCGGTATTCAGAATGCAACTGCAACACATCACGACCAACTAGCTCCAGAAATGCACTCGACACGTCTCATACGTGGACTTTTTCCTCCTGTGCGAGTCCTCTATTGACTGGCATCCTGGGCCCAACTGCAACAAGGCTTCTCTAACCAATTTTAAAAATACGATCGATACGTCTCACACGTGGACTTCCCCTCCTCTGCGAGTCCTCTATTTACTAGCATCCTAGGCCCAATTGTAGCAAGGTTTCTCTAACCAATTTGAGAAATGCGATCGACACGTCTCGTACATGAACTTCCTCTCCTGTGCGAGTCCTTTGCTGACCAGCATTCTGAATGCAACTGTAGTATGACTTAACCAGCTAGATCAAAAAATGCGCTCGACAGGACATGCAGTTGGGCCTGCTTTCTTTTGCATGCTTCTGGTTGACATGCACTTCCACGAGTCAGAGCTCGGTAAGATTTGTTGTTAGACTTGCCCCCATTGCTTTGACTCAACAGGACTTTGGCGTTCCTTATGCTCGGCATGACAGAACAATTAGCTTTAAGACTGTTAACTTTCTTTTCTCAAGGTTAGGTCATTCATAAGTTTAGCTCGTGCAGGTCAGGAGCATTGACATTGTAGTTTGGGCTTGTGCTGAGGAGCGTTGTTCGTGTCATTTAAGCTCGTGCTAAGGAGTGTTGATTGTACAGTTTAAGCTCGTGCTGAGGAGCATTGAGTAGATCTTGCAGTTGAAGTTCGTGCTGAGGAGTGTTGATCGTGCAGTTTAAGCTCGTGCTGAGGAGCATTGAGTAGATCTTGCAGTTGAAGTTCGTGCTGAGGAGTGTTGATCGTGCAGTTTAAGCTCGTGCTAAGGAGCATTGATGGTGTAGCTTAAGCTCGTGCTAAGGAGCATCGATCGTGCAGTTTAAGCTCATGCTGAGGAGTGTTGATCGTGCAGTTTAGGCTCATGCTGAGGAGCTTTGATCTTTGATTTTGGTCTTCATTTCGAGCATCAGGCTTGATCGATGAAGACGACTTACGGCCAATTAAAAGGGCTTGAGAGCTTCTTCTCCAACCAGACGATACGACTTTGACCTTTGAATCCGGGCTTGAAGCTTAATTAGATAAACACGATTCCCAGCCAGTTGAAGGGCTTCAGAGCTTTTTCTCTAACTAAATGATTCAACCTTGACCTTCGAATCCAGGCTCAAAGCTTGATCAAAGGAAGAAGACTTACAACTAGTTGAAGGGCTTCAAAACTTGATCCCTAACCAGATGATTTAGCTTTCAACTTCAAATCCAGGCTTGAAACTTGATTGGATGAAGATGACTTTTAGCTAGTTGAAGGGCTTCAATGCTTGATCTTCAACCAGACGATACGATGTTGACTTTCGAATTCGGGCTTAAAGCTTGATCGAATGAAGATAACTTGCAGCTAGTTGAAGGGCTTTAGTGCTGGATCTTCAACCAGACGATGCGACGTTAACCTTTGAATTTGGGCTTGAAGCTAGGTCGGATAAAGACGACTTGCAGCTAGTTGAAGGGTTTCACTGCTTGATCTTCAATCAAACAATGCAACGTTGACCTCTGAATCTGGGCATGAAGCTTAATCGGATGAAGACGACTTACAACTAGTTGAAGGGCTTCAGAGCTTGATCTTCAACCAGATGATGCGACTTTGACCTTTGTATCCAGGCTTGAAGCTTGATCAGATGATGTTAACTTGCAACTAGATGAAGGGCCTCAAAGCTTGATCTGCAAAGACGATGCGACTTTGACATTTGTATCCCGGCTTGAAGCTTAATCGGATGAGGTTAACTTGCAACTAGTTGAAGGGCCTCTGAGCTTGATCTTCAACCAGACAATGCAGCTTTAACCTTCGTATCCGGGCTTGAAGCTTAATCAAATAAAGTCGACTTGAATAGAATTTTTTTCATTTTTCATTTTTTTAATACCCAAAGGCTGCAGAGCTTGGTCTTGGATATGATTTTAGTGCATCTTTTGTGAAGGCTTGACCTTTTCACATTTAGAGGGGCTTTAAAAGGGATGCTGAGTCTTTTGGGGATCTTTCAAGCTTTTGATGCCCCCAGCACGAAGGCGTTAAGCGATCTGTTCTCTTGCCGCTGATAAGAAGCTGAAGAGACTACAGCCCCAAAGATGACGGAAGTGTTGTTTGATTCTTCAACTTCCTCGTCATCTAGATGGATTTTGCCCTTTTTAGACAAGTACATAATTACCTCCTTGAGTGTGAAGCACTTTCGAAAGGATGACTGATGAGCCGGTGGTACTTGCAGTACCTCGGGTTGTTATCCTCCCCCACCTCTTCTGCGCGTTTCAACTTAGGGAGATCAATAAGCTTATGTTTGAGTAGGAAGTCTAGTATCCCCTAAGACTTTTGAGTCTGAAAAAGGATTGCCCTTTTTGCTCTAACTCTTTCAACCTTAGCCATTGACTTTATCTCCCTTGAGGCTGATTTTTCTTCTTGTCTTATTTCTTTTTCTTTTTTTTTTTGTGTTTGTTGGAGGTCTTTAGTAGAGTTGTAGTGACAACCATTGAATCTTATGTGGTTGCTTTTGAACCCCACCGCCATCTCACTTCTTTGATGTCTTCATGGAGGACACCTATTGATGGGTTATTTCCACCATGACTTGTTATGGTGATCTCCATGTTGTGGCCTCGTGTTGCCAGCTTTTCAAAGGTACCGGGTTTGTTACCTTGTAAAATGTATAGCAGCCCCCAGTGCATGACTTGCATACACATTTCTACAATAGAGGCTTCGGACAGTCTTTCTTTACAGTCCAAGCTCAAAGCTCGCCACCTGTTGATGTAATCCACCACAGGCTTTTCTTTTTGTTGCTTGGTGTTTGTGAGTTCCATCATACTCACAGAGTGGCGGGTGCTGTAGAAGCTATTTTGAAATTCTCGCTCCATTTCTTCCCAATAGTTTATCGACTCGGGTTTCAAGTCAGTGTACCAATCAAAGTTGTTCCTTTTGAGAGATTGAATGAACTATTTCACAAGGAGCTCTCCTTCTGTTCCAGCATTGTTGCAAGTCTCAATGAAATGGGTGACATGCTACCTTGGATTACCCTTCCCATCAAACTGTTGGAACTTAGGCAGTGCCCGATTGGCATTTTGTCGATTCTCTTTGTATAAGGCTTCGAGTACATGAGAGTGTCGCGAGATGGTCCTCCGTATTGGGCCTTGATTGTGCTTGCTATCATGTCTTGCAGTTGCTGGATAGTTAGAAAAGCGACGAATATAGACTTGGTCTCTTTATTTTTATATCCACCAGAGGTGGATACATCTGGATGCTCGTTGGTATCAGCTTGCTTGAGAGCCTCATCTGCGTCATCCATGTCGCCTAACTTTGATTCTTCACCCTTCTTTGATTCTAACTTGCTCATCAAGTTTGCAATCTAAAGATCTTTTTCTCTACTGTCTTTGTCAATTTTTCAATTGCACGAGACATAGCGGCCAGTTGCTCTTCAAGTGAAATGGCACTAGTCATCATAACGTGTAAGGTGAAATGATGCTCAGAAGTATTTGACGTCATTGACGTGTAGTGGAGGCTTTGATTATCTTCTTATGGAGAAGGAGATAAGAGGCATAGTGGTCCCACCGGGCGTGCCAAAAATTTATACGCATAAATTTTGTGTCTAAACTGCAAGACAAGAAATAATTGCACAAAATTCAATTTATCAAATTTAAAATTTTAGGTTACACCACTATATGATTTTTACACAAAACGAATGTAAAATCCTCTATTTCGATCTCCGATTTGGTCACGATCTAAGGGCTGAAATAGCTTGATCTTGAAACTTGAATTTTGGCTTCTTCAATCTTCGCGGTTGAAAGATTGTCGAAGCGACGCTTGGTCGAGGGCTTCGAAGCTTTATCCCGAACAAGTATGGTGATCCTTGACTTGTAGAATCACTGATGTTGAAGGCGAATTCTTCTTCGATTCGAGGCGATAGATAAATCGATCTTCGTGACTTGGAAGTGCTCGATTGAAGAATGGCACTGCGTTAATGCATATTGTTCCCCAAATGAAGCACAACCTTGGAGACGACAGTGTTTTGGTAGAGATTAGGCTTTGATCGCGGAGACCCTGTGTCTCTTTCTCCTCTATCCCAAGCCCTCTATTTATAGGCAAGATGGTAGGCTTAAATTTGGAAAACCCGTGATTTGAGTTTTAACTTTGTAATTGAGGAGATTTTTGTGTCCTCAATTATCTAATCTGCTCAATTAAATAGATATCTGTCTCCACTTAATTTAGGAATGATTTTAGTCATTTGACTTTTCTGGTAGCAAGACCATAGGTTGTACCATGTATTATAATTGGACTAGTCTTTCCAAATTTTGTACTAGTCAACAAAAATATTGCGTTATTGACTAGTACAAAATTTTGGTGTCTACACCTGCAACAAAGGAATCAAATAAGTGTGAGCTTTTGAGAGCTCGGTAAGGTCGCTCAAGAATCGATGGAGTGATGCAAACAACTTACATATTTAATACGACACAATATGAGGAGAATATTCAACTCAATCCCATTCGATTAGATATCAATGACTTTCAGATACGATGTAAACAATTACCAATGATATTGAACATGAGCCATTGTAAAGCCACAAAGGCAGTGCAAGATAACACTTAGCAAAGCTATACAGGCAGTGTTTACTGATTTTTTTTTGGTGCAAAGTGTTTACTAATACAAATTACATATGCATATGTACAATAGTAAGTTCATCAAGGTACTAGCCCACACCAATACACACCAACTCCTTCCAATACACACTAACTTCCGTCGACATACACCAATGCAGAATCTCATTTCAATATTCAGAAGTATAATATATGTACTCAACATGCTATCAATGCTCGTACATAGAATAACATATGAGCATCAACTTGGATTTCAATAATCGCTTAAAGGCTCGATAATGGGGTTCCAACGGCAATAACATAGATATTGATTCAAATTTAGAATCCAAAGATGACACGAATTTTGACAAATTGAAGGAATAAATAAGAATCAAATTTGATGCCAAGGAAAGTGGGTTCGCAGTCGACGTGGAGGTGCCACAAGGAATGCAGTCCGAGTCAGATGCGAAATATGTTGATGTGAGACACAGCAACAGCAAGGGCGGAGCAAGGGCAGAGACCAAGGGCTTCCCAGACAGAGCCTGAGAGTGGTAGTGCTGTGAGGGCGATGGCGCAGGATCAATATACGTCGACAGTCACAGTTTGATGCTTAGGTCCGGAGTCAGGGTCTTGTATGTTTCTCTCTCTAGGATTCTAGAGTGAGAAAGTGAAAGTGTTCTGAAAATGTCCAACCGTCCAAATGAATTCTCAGGACCTCTATTTATAGAGGTTGAGATGATGATGTCATCACACGACACGTGGCACTCCCCGGGAGTGACACGTCACTGAGGGGTCCACAGCTGTCGGTTCTCCGCGGACTGTCAAATCGCATATTCACCTAGCCTGCCCCGCACAGCGTCGCTCTGTCTGTCTGGAAAGACTGGCTCGCACAGCGTTGATGTGGCCAGAGAACTCCCTTGATCTAGCCTCCAATCCAAGCCCTTGCAGAGTCCCACAGGCCTGGCAGCGGTGGGGAAGACCCGACGCCCAACTGCTAGGCAGACTAGGCGCGATGCCCTCCAAAGACCTGCTCCTGTCTCGGAGTGACCCAGGGGTCATAGTCCATAGGGGTGCCGACGCAAGCCCCAGTGCCGTAGCACGTAGGCTAGTCATGCAGGCACCCTGGCGGAGACAGTGTCCCGAAGGAGTCACCTATCCCGCAGTGAAGGGTCCTCGTGCCAGAGCACTATGAACGAAGCCCCCCCAAAATGAAGACGGCGATGGCTTTATGGTAACGAGCCCATCCCGTGGCGGCAATGACTTTGTGGTAACGAGTACATCCCGCTGCGAGGGGTCCTAGTGCCGGAGCACTATGAACGGAGCCCCCCATGACTGTGACGGTGATGGCTTTAAGGTTGTGAGCCCATCCCGTTGCGAGGGGTCCTCGTGCCGGAGCACTATGAATGGAGCCCCCCGTGATGCTGCACACTCCAGAGAGTGGGTCAAAGCATGTTCCACGTCCATGGCGGGGGTGCATGGTGTGGTGAATAAGTGTGATGCCCGAAGGCCTGTATCATGATTGTGGCGGATGGGCGCGGGGATGAACGTCGCTGAGACAATACTAGGTGCCAGAGCACATGTCATGAGAGTGGTGCGGCGACGAACGTCGCGAAGCAATACTTGGTTCTGGGGGCACATATCATGAAGATGGCGCATGGGAACGACGACGAATATCGCCAGAGCTATAGTTGGTGTCGGGGGCACGCATGATGATAATGGCTCACGAGCGCTGCGACGAACGTCGAGGAGCAATACTTGGTGCCAGGGGCACGTATCATAAAGATGGAGCACGGGCGAGGCGACGAACGTCGCGGAGCTATAGTTAGTGCCGGGGGCACGCATGATGAGAATGGCGCACGGGCACGGTGAGGAAATTCGCGGAGCTATACTTGGTGTCGGGGGCACGCATGATGAGAATGGCGCACGGGCGCGGCGACAAACGTCGCGGAGCTATACTTGGTGCCGGGGGCACGCATGATGAGAATGGCGCACGGGCGCGGCGACGAACGTCGCGGAGCTATAGTTGGTGTCGGGGGCACGTATCAGGAAAATGGCGCATGGGCGCGGCGACAAACGTCGCGGAGCTATAGTTGGTGTCAGGGGCACGCATGATGAGAATGGCGCACGGGCGCGACGACGAATGTCGCAGAGCTATAGTTGGTGCCGGGGGCACACATGATGAGAATGGCGCTCGGGCGCGACGACGAATGTCGCAGAGCTATAGTTGGTGCCGGGGGCACACATGATGAGAATGGCGCACGGGCGCGGCGACGAACGTCGCGGAGCAATACTTGGTGCCGGGGGCACGCATGATGAGAATAGCGCACGTGCACAGCGACGAACGTCGTGGAGCTATAGTTAGTGCCGGGGGCACGCTTGATGAGAATGGCGCACGGGCGCGGCGACGAACGTCGCGGAGCTATAGTTGGTGCCGGGGGCACATATCATGAAGATGGCGCACGGGCGTAGCGACGAACGTCGCGAAACTATAGTTGGTGCTGGGGGCACGTATCATGAAGATGGCGCAAGGGCGCGGCGATGAATGTCGCGGAGCTATAGTTGGTGCCCGGGGCACGCATGATGAGAATGGCGCACGGGCGCGACGAGGAACGTCGTGGAGCTATACTTGGTGCCGGGGGCACGCATGATGAGAATGGCGCACAGGGGCGGCAACGAACGTCGCGGAGCTATACTTGGTGTTGGGGGCACGCATGATGAGAATGGCGCACGGGCGCGGCGACGAATGTCGCGGAGCTATAGTTGGTGCCGGGGCACGTATCATGAAAATGGGGCACGGGCGCGGCGACGAACGTCGCGGATCTATACTTGGTGCCGGGGGCACGCATGATGAGAATGGTGCACGGGCACGGCGACGAACGTTGCGTTGGTGCCGGGGGCACGCTTGATGAGAATGGCGCACGGGCGCGACGACGAACGTCGTGGAGCTATAGTTGGTGTCGGGGGCATGTATCATGAAGATGGCGCACGGGCGCTGCGACGAACGTCGTGGAGCTATATTTGGTGCCGGGGGCACGCATGATGAGAATGGTGCACGGGCGCTGCGACGAACGTCGCGGAGCTATACTTGGTGTCGGGGGCACGCATGATGAGAATGGCGCATAGGCACAGTGACGAACATTGCGGAGCTATAGTTGGTTCCGGGGGCACGCATGATGAGAATCGCGCACGGGCGGGGCAACGAACGTCGCGGAGGTATTCTTGGTACCGGGGCATGTGTTATGAAAGTGGCACACGGGCACGGCGACGAACGTCAAGGAGCAATACTTGGTGCCGGGGCACGTGTTATGAAAGTGGGGCGGCGACAAATGTCGCGAAGCCATACTTGGTGCCAGGGCACATGTCATAAGATTGGCGCATGGGCGCGGAGGTGGTGCACGGGCACGCATCGGGTTTCCCGAAGGTGGGATTTGAGCTGAGTGTACCTGTCATAACAAAATGATGAATGCAACATGTAGTAATGACAAAGTTGGAAGTGATGGTACGCGGTCGTCACTGACGGGTCATTCGGTGGTAGTGCGCGATTTTGGGCGACGGGCATCGCGGGAGCGGTGCGCAGTCTCGGTCGACGAACGTCACGAGATTGATGTACGACGGACGCTGCGAAGTTGATGCACGATGGACGTCGCGAGTTTAGTGGACGACGGACGTCACGATGTTAGCTCACGACGGACGTCGCGAGGTTGATGCACGACGGACGCTGTGAGGATAATGCACGACAGACGCGCGAGGTGGATGTACGACTGACGTGCGAGGTTAATGCACGAGGGACGTCTCGAGGTTGGTGGACGACGGACGTCGCGAGGTTGGTGCACGATGGACGTCGCGAGGTTGATGCACGACGGACGCTATGAGGTTGATGCACGACGGACGTCGCGAGGTTGGTGCACGACAGACGTCACGAGGTTGGTGTACGAACGTCCGTAAACATTGCGGAGGTGCAAGGACTTGAGAAAACAAGTGCGCGCGGGAGGGGAGTCCATAGGCCGAAGATTGGGGGAAGGCCAAGGTTACCACCCCTGGGGAGGCCGAGGCCGACCCTAAGGGGTGGCCAAGGCCAATGGCCAACTCCCATGAAAGGAGGCCAAGGCCACCCTCCCTCTCAGTGAACTTCGGGTGTGCCGACGGTAGGTATTTTTTCAAGAGATGACGAACCCGAAAGTTGCGTTGCGACGAGCGTGTCGACGTGAAACGTACCCATGTGACGAACAAGGTGCCAAAGCCATGTACAAAGTGTATGAAGCGATCAAAGCACAAAAGGGACTTTGCGCGAAGAGTGAACAACCGGGGGGGAAAGGCCAAGGCTAACACCCCATGGAGGCCGAGGCCGACCCCATGGGATTGGCCAAGGCCTATGCTCTTGACCTCGTCGCTCCGGTTGCACCAACGGTCGATGTTTTTGGTGAAAATGTGCTTAGGTGGTCGCGGCGCGACGAACGTGGTACTGTGAGTCACGGTAACGTGAAATCATTGGTGACTGAGTCGCGCGTGAGGCAAAGAATGCAAGTGACTTGGGCGCGCGCACTTTGTCCAGTTCAAAGCATTGAATACTGTGCTTGTGCGAACGTGTCATGCACAATAGGACTCTAAGTGAACCTTTGAGTGTGACCAGAATAGATTGTAAACAAAATTTAAGGAATGTAGGGTTCGGATAAAAATCCCTTATCCCGATCCAAGCTATGCACTACTAAGCAATCTCGTTCAAAATCCTTAAATTAACCTAAATTGGCAAATTTCTTATCAGAATAAACTCTAGTCTCACAACATTATGAAGCCAATGCTAATTTCTTAAATGTTGCTCACTTCGATATTCTCAACATATCCCAAATAGAAACAAATCCCTCAAGCGGCCAAAATTAGGTAAGAACCCCACACACTTCTCGAAACTTATTGATGACACAAAATTTTTTTAATAAATTCTTATAAAATACTTTTATGACTTAAAATAGCATAACAAGTTAAAATATAAAAATTTTCAATTTTTAAATATTTTCAAATTAAAAATATTTTTTTAAAAAATGCCATAAAAGTCCAAAAATAACCATTAATTTTTCTAGCTCAAGTCAAAGTCCCACAATTTTACTAATAGCTTTACAATATATAAGGAAATAAGAAAACTCAAACTAGGATTTAAAAAGCATTAAAGTCATTTTAAAATCATCTTTTTGCTAAATTAAATGAGATGTGGATAAAAGTATCAAATCAACTCTAAAATTCATGAAACTTAAACATAGACTTCTTCATATCATAAAATCATTACTATAATTTTCTTAGAATTCAATAATAATTTTAAAGACTCAAAACAAAGTTTAGATAAATTGAACTTGTAAAAATTATTAAAAATATTAAACAATTTTGAAAAAAATCTGAAATTTTACCAGTAATTTTAGTATTACCCTAAGAAAATTTAATGGAGTTTCATCAATTTACAACAATCGCAAGATATCCCACGGTCAAATGGTACAACTTTGCAGGCACAGTGAACAACCTTTACTGCACAAACCCATTACTCACTTCTTCTTCTTCTTTCTTGTTCTTCTGTGCTCACTCTTATCACACCCAAACATACACAGCAGACCATGCACACCACCTTCACCCTTAGCACACTATATACACTATCTTACACACATAATACACACAATTACGCACACTATACACACACTAATTTCAAACACATTCACGCACACAGTACACACATATACACTGAAAATACACACTCACGGCACACTGTAACACACACACACACATCTCTTTTCTAGGATTTTTTTCACTCCTTTTTATTTGTTTAACAGCTATATTACTAGTATGTTTAATCGTTACCTTTTTTCAATTAGCTTAATAAGGTCATTGCTGACACACTTTTTTGTAGTTTTATTTTATCTTTTATTAATTTATGTTGGGCTTTATTAATAAAGAAAGTTTATTATTTAACGTTGAGTGCAAACCTGGTAATAAGTTATATGCCTTATTTACTTAATTCAGCTTAGTCTATCCGGTCTAATAGTCAGTCTGTTAATTCAGCTTAAATTAATTAGGCCCTGTCCATTAATATCCTAGTTAGTTAATGTTAACCCAAGTTAGGTTAGAGTCAAGAAGGTAAGTTTGACTTGGAGACTTGAGGATCAATTTGAAAGGCGAAATGATTGGTGTGAATATAAGAAGTATTTCCCTTATAGTTAATAAAGATAATTACCTATTTTTGGACATGAATGCCCCAAAATTCATAATAAAATATATAAAAATTTAGGGATAAAATGACCAATTTTCGCATAACCGACCGGTTAGTTGACTTTTGTCAATCTACGATTTTATCACTTACTCTAACTTATCTCCAGCCATGCAGATTGACATAGCCATTCTTATCAGATTCTGAGACCCTGAGCACTATGAAAAAGGGTCTTGGCCTTCATTTGGGAGGGGGTGAGGGGGATCAGAAAGCTTATTCTCTGGAGAGCCTGAGTATCATTTCTTAGTGAAGTGATCTAGAGAATCTTAGCCGTTCATATTCACTCTATAAAAAAGTCTCTTTCTAGTCTTTGCATCGTGGAACATTCGGAGAATATCCTCGAGTCTTCAAGGCAAACTACTTCTGAGGGTAACTTTTTATTGTTTTCTAGCTTAGAAGTTATATAGATTGTCTCCCAATCCCGTAGTCGCATTTCAAAAATAGTCTTTTTACGTTTCTTTGTCTAAAATCTAAGTTCTGAATTATAGACTACTTGCAGTAAGACCAGTGTCGAACTAAGGCAGTTTTGATTTCGATTAGTCCAACCGGATACATGGGCAATTCAACCCCTTATGTTGAGTTCAAGCCAAAAATATAAAAGTCAGCTTAGGGTTAGTTTATTAAATCTTGCATGCTATGTGTTTTAAGGCCAATAATCAATTGAAATGAAGTGGAAACTGCAAGGGCGCGACGGGTGCCTAACACCTTCCCGTTAAGTAACTTAGTCCCCGAACCCTTATCTTGGTTTTGATTAACTAGTTGTCCTTCTTGGTCACTTTTGAGTCATTTTTTAAGTTTTTCTTATTTTCCTTTAATTAAATAAGATTGCGATTCCATAAAATCCTTTTCGGGAATTTCTCTAAGGCGATGCGCCACAGTCATCTTGAGTTTCCATCATCTTCCACAGGAAAAATTTACCTGTGAAACCGTAATTTGAGATCTGCAATCCCTTTCCTTCATTGTTCATTCCATGTTTCAACATTACTGAATTGGCAATACTCGCATTATATGAATGTCGTATATGTGTTGGTATCCATCACATGATAATGGATGAGTTTGAGCAATTCTTGAACGTGCATCTTAGGCCGCTAGCTAAGTGTGTCTTATTTGTAATCATTGTCTATAGGGAATTAGTTCGTGTATGACCTAATTATGTACTTCAGCGAGCCATGTCACGCGTGTGTGACTATTTTGTTTTTTACTTATCCACGTGGATTAGAATGTGGGCAAACTCATTGGGATGAGCTCGATGTTATTTTCTGAACTTTGTATCACGTGTTAGTGATGTCATGTGTGATCTTATTCAGAATTGCTCTTTTTGGTCTGTATTTGTATAATGATTTCTTTATTTTTGAAATTCTCCCTAAATCTGTTCTGTAAAAACATGTATGTCTGTAATTCTGTTTTTTCTGATGTTTTGCATTCTTTTTGTTGGTCCATTGAGCAACCTTACTGAGCATTTGACTCACTCCCTTATTACTTCTTTTTTAGGTGACCAACAGAAGGGACTGTATTACTGGGCCAGCAGTGTGATTGGGAGCTAGCCGTTATTTTCAGAGTTGGTAAGGCTATTTTAGAAAGTTATAGTAAGAGGGGATAATTGTGATTGTGATTTTATTGTGGAACTCCATTACGAGTTATTTGGGACTTAGTAATTGTTTTAAGTTGACGTTTAGTAATTGTTTTAAGTTGACATTTCTTGAAGACTAATTCTTAGATGCTCTCAATACCCAGTTGGGAGACTTTTTGATATTTAGAGATTTTCTAGTTTTGTTTATTGGAAATTAACGTTCCAAAAAGTTGGGGCGTTAAGTTGGTATCAGAGCTATAGGTTTAAGCTCTTCTAGACTCATGCTTAAGATCAAATAAGTTGTGAAATGTGTAGGATTGGTAGATTTAAGGATATTTTCATAGCCAGTATCTGGTTCTATATTTCTCTTGTAGTGATTACAAACAATCATAATAATAGAAGCACCAACAGTCAGAATGTGGAGCATCAAAAGATCACAGAGGATAACATCACAGAGGACCAGAATCCTCTGGATCTTTTGACTATCCTAGCGAATTAGCAAGCTCAACTGACTCAACTATTGGCAAACCAGTAAGTTCAATTAAATCAACAGAATCAGCCTAACCCGCATAAGAATTCTAATAACGGGAAAATTCAGACTCATAGCTTATTAGAGCAGATTCTAATAACAGCAAGTTCAACTAAAACCTTTTAGGGGTATCGGTGACCCAATTGTAACAGAGAAGTGGATTTCTCGATTTAAGGAGATACTATGGCCTATGAGTTCTACTAATAAGGGGAAGAATAGAATTCAGGTGTATAAGCTTGACCCGGAGACAGATCACTAGTGGAAAATGATTGAGGATGGTAAGACAGTGGAACAACACAACGCGATGACATGGGGTCATTTTATGGACTTGTTATTTGATCTCTTCTTTCCGAGGAATGTGAAAGAAAAGAGGAATCGTGATCTTATAAGTTTGAGATGGGGGAGGAGAAGAGTGTCTTGTTATGGTAAGCAATTGGTGACAAGTGAGAGGAATAGAGTGCAGATGTTTCCTTCAGTTTTAAGCCTAATAATAGGCAGCGCATTATTTTCGTCCCGATAACACCTATGTTCAGTGCGTGGACATTGCAAAGACCATTGAGGCTAAGGCAAGGGACTACAGATAGAAGAAAGACGCTAAAACAGGCAAGAGAGACCTCCCAAAACTAGCCCAGTCATGCATGGCACAAGGTGATAAGAAGCACATACACACCTCTTCCTCGATTTCTTTTGGACGGAGGTGCCAAGGTCAAGAGCAGGGTTAGGTTCAAAGTAAGTTCTAGTCAAAACATTGCTCATAGGCCACTGTCTAGAAATTCCAACCCTATTTATCAGAGGTGCAACAAGCGACATGGCAGTCAAAGTTGCCATTGGGATATAGAAGCATGCTTCAGGTGTGGCTAATAAGGTCACCGTATCAGATATTGTCCTACTCTAGCATCAAGGCAATCTGTATCGCAGGGTTCAGTTGCAGGGAGTATAGCTTCATGCCTAAGAAAGAGTACATGTCAGTTAGCAGGAGGGCAAAAACTTAATGCTACTTGCAGGGTGTTCAGCATGACAGACACTAGTGCCACACATTCTTTTATTTCTTTTCGATTTGCACTTTGCCTTGGGGTTAAACCCCAGTCTCTTCACTACGAGTTGTCTGTGGGTACTCCAGTTAGGGATTATGTGATAGTTAAGTCAATATTAAGGAACTATAAGATCTATATTTGTGAGAGGGACATTCCTGGGATCTAGTTTCTTTAGATATTTGTGATTTTGACGTGAAATTGGCTATGTATTAGTTAACAACCTACCATGTTCGTCAGAGTTTGAGTTTCAGGGTTCAAAGCCAAATGGGTTGTCTATTCTCTTAGCTACTGCGGCTTATTGTATACTTCGCAAGGGCTATGAAGGTTACGTTGCACACATGGAGGTCTTGAATATCAGACATACTTATAGTATGGAACTTTCCTGAGGTGTTTCTTGAGGAGTTGTCAAAAGAACCCATCGATCGTGAGGTTGAATTAACTATTGATTTACTTTTTGGTGTGGCACCTATTTCTAAGCCTCCTTATCAAATGGAACCAGGAGAGATGAAGGAGTTAAAGGAACAACTTCAAGAGCTACTTGATAGGGGGTTTATACACTAGCGTGTCACCTTAGGGTGACCTTATCTCACTCGTCAAGAAGAAGGATGACACATTGAGACTTTGCATGGACTACCGTGACTAAAGTAATATCACCATCCGTAACAAATATCCATTGCCATGTATCGATGATTTATTTGACCAACTTCAGGGAGCAAGATTTTTCTCAAAGATATATTTACGTTCTAAATATCATCAACTAAAAGTTAGGGCAGTGGATGTGCCAAAAGCTGCATTTAGGACTTGTTACGGTCACTATGAATTCTTCGTGATGCCTTTCAGGTTGACTAATTCCCCCACTGCTTTTATTGACTTAATGAATTGTGTGTTTAAGCAATATCTAGATCAGTTTATCTTCGTTTTCATTGATAATATTTTAGTGTACTTTAAGTCAGAGGAGTAGCATGGCGAGCATCTTAAAATTTTCCTATAGACTATGAAGGATAGCCATCAAACCTTAAACGACGTTTGATAAGTTTCCAAAGATGTATTCCTGATACACTAGTAAGAGATTGTTCCTCACTATATTGATTTGCTCTTTTTCCGCAGGGCGTTTAACCATTTGAGCAATCTTATTTCTTCCTGTCATTATGAATGCGGACACTGACTCCCTCTGTTTTCTGCTTAGTGGTCTCCAAATCTCTCCTGGTGATAGCCAAATCTGCGTTCTACTTGCACTAGTTTATAAATTCTCGTGCTACATCTTCCTATGTTCTTACTCGGGCCTCATCAAGCATAAGGAACCATCGAGAGGTAGCTCCTATCAAGGTGCGGTCAAAGAGCTGGATCAGTTGGTTTTGATTGACTCCATAAAGGGCCAATGCATGCATGTACATCTTAACATGAATGTTAGGCTCAGTGGTTCCATCAAATTGGTCCATGTCGTGCATCTTAAACTTGGGTAATAGTCGGTCTTCGAGGTTAAAGGTAAGAGCACTGAGGTCCATCGTTCATCTACCCTTCTCATCCAGGCAACCGGGGATTCAAGTGCTCCCAGCTTATCTTTCCATTCTGGAGTGGCGGGTTTGCCTTCATCATCCTGCGACTCATACTGCTACTCAAACTCAGCTTTCTTCTTATCCTCTTTCCTTTTTGTCTTAGACTCATCATCCTACTCCCTTCTACCCTTCTTCTTAAGGTTTTCAACATCCTCAGTGGTCCTTGCTTGTTGATTTACCATAGCTGCGAAACCAGTCTAAAAAATCTTTCGGCCGTTCGCTAAGGATGCGGACCAAATCCACCATCTGAGGGAATTCTTCAGCCATTGGGGTTCAGTGTGAGTTTGTCAAATGAATCCCATTACTACATTTCTTACCCTTATTTAAGCACATAAGACACATATAAAACTGGCAACTACAAGGCTCTGACTTACCATCTAGTCACCTTGTGAGCTAATCGACCGGTTAGTTAGTGAGATAAATTGGATATTTTGAAAAAAAATTTGGGGAGACAAGGTGCTAACTAACCATGCGGTAACCTTGTTGGATAACTGGCTCGTTGGTCACGGGTAGGAAGTGTAACGCCCCAAATTTTTGGAGCGTTAATTTCAAATAAACAAACATAGAAAACCTAAAATATCCAAAAGCCTCCCAAACCGATTATTCAGAGCATCTAAAAAAATGTCCAGTTATCAAATGTCTCACCAATATAAAACAGTTAAGTGATAATTCCTACTTGGAGTCCAAAATAAAATCACAATCATAATTTTTCTTTCTTATTACAACTTTCTAAAAGTAGTGTCGCTAACTCTGAAAATAGACTGCTAGCTCTCAGACACACAACTAGCCTTGTAATCTAGTCTCATCTACTGATCACCTAAAAGTAAGACAATAACGGAGTGAGCCAAATGCCTAGTAAGGTCGTTCGACGGACCAATCAAAAGGCATACAAAAATGTCTGAGAAAATGAAATTATAGACTTACAGAGTTTAACGGAACATATACAAGACATAATTTCAAAGTGCAAAAACGTATCTTAGTACAGAGACAGACACTGGAGGAGCCATTCAGAAATAAGGTCTCGCCTGTCATCACTAACACATAAGACAAGTTTCTGAAAATAAGATCGCGATCTCTAGCTCATCCCACTGAGCTAGCCCGCGTTCCAATCCATGTGGGTAAGTCAGAAACAGAAAGTCACATACACTGTAACATGACTCACATAATTACTTACATAAATATCTAATAAATTAGGCGAGATACCAAGTCGCCAACACAACGTGAACTAATGAGTGTTTTCCCTAAGTTACGCAAGGTATTGCTGTAACAACATAAGTAGCTATGTACAAGCATTTCAAATGTGATATTTCAAACGACTTCAGAATTCACAAAATATTGGAACTTAAAGCGAGAAGGACAAAATTACGATTATTACAAAATTTAAATTGCTGATGTATGAGTGCAATACGGTTAACAAAAGAAACGGATGTAGAAAGAGATACCCATGAAACTAATTTCATGAGAATAATTGTTGTGGCCGAAACCCAATGTCAATTATCTTGGAGGCAAAATAAAAGAAGACTTCATTGTCTCTATTTAAACAATGAAGAAAAGACAACTATATATATATATATATATATATATATATATATGGGCACACACACACACAACAAAACTAATGACATGGGCCACCCTTACGTGACCTTTTACATCTAGAAAAACTGAGTAAATGACACGTAGCAACGAAGAGGCAGCGACAACAATTGAAGAGGTGAATTCAAAAACCCATTGGCATGAAAATCGAGGCCTAAACAATGTGAATTATTATGACCAGTTTCATGAGAAACACCGGCCAGCAGTGAGATGAATGAAGATGAATTAAGGCAGAATGCGGCAGAGTGCACACAGTATCAATTCATTAGATTAAGAAAAAGGTCTATAGTAACTAACAAAGAACAGGAGTCAACCGTAATCAAGTAGTCGAATATTGGATCTAACGTGAAATTCATAGATGAATACAAGAAACAAGAGTTAAATACACGTTGGTACCCTGAAACTATCAAAAAGTCTCACTTGAGGGTCCCAACGTTTAATTTTTACACATAAGGGCCTGTAACTCCAAATTTGCAACAAGTAAGTACATCCGTCCAAATTCCTAGCGATCCATGCATTTCAGTCAGGGACAATTTTGAGTTTCAAAAACCGTGCAAAAATGGAGCCTTTAACTGCCAAAACCTTTTCATCTAACCAAAAATGGAGCCTTAACTACCAGCGACACCCTCCGGGCAGCACACTCAAGCGACAACGCCTTTCAAATGCCTCCTGCAAACCATGTCGGCAATTTTCCTTGTAATTACCCACTCACAGCCAACACCGCCGGCAACACCGTCCGGCTACCACGCCGGCAACTGTCCCTGCCACCGCTCCCCCATCACCACGGTTCATCGTCGACCAACACCGTCCGGCGACCAACACCACGATCCACCCATGACCAACATCGCTCACCCATCACCACGATCCACCATCGACCAAAACCGTCCAAAGACCCCGGTGGCAGTGGCCCTGCCACCGATATCCCCATTATCACGACCAACCACCGGCCACAACCACATCAGCACACTTCCGACCGCCAGCCACTACCAATCATGCCAACCCACCAATAGCCACCGCCGGCAAACTAAATTGGTTCAGATCCCAGCAAACCCATGACCACCAACCGCCACAGACTCTTACCGGCAAACCCACGACCACCCAAAACCTTACCTGCAAACCCATGACCACGACCATGACCATCAAAACCTTACCTACAATCCGGTTCTTTATTGTTCCATCGCCGACGAGACCCTCTGGCAACGACCACCCAACTGCTTAGCACCCTCTGGCAAAGACCACCCACTGTTTGTCACCGATTCGAATCCTACACCAATTTCGTCTATTTTTTACGATCTGCTTCGGCCTTCATTTTTCGCCATCTGCTTTGGCCAATCTAACTCCTGTGTATCTAAAGACCCACCTGAAACAAACTGACTCTCTCTCACCGTCTCTCTGTCTCACAATGAAACCTATTTTGGAAACCCAAAATTGCCCCTGATAGAAAAGCATGGATCGTTAGGAATTTGGACGAATGTACATACTTATTGCAAATTTGGAGTTACAGGCCGTTATGTGTAAAAATTAAACTTTCGGACTCTCAAGTGAGACTTTGTGGTAATTTCAGGGTACCTATGTCTATTTAACCCAAGAAACAACTATCCTTACATAAATAAGATTGGTCAATCCAACGCTATTCAATTAAAAAAACAATCAACCCTTACCTTTAATTGTGCAGATTAATCTAAAGTCTTGATCTTCTTAATCGTATTGTATTGAATGCCCTAAAAATAATATACTCAAGGTTCCAATAAGGTTCAAACAACAACAAAATTTGTAGGTTTCCTCCTAGAACCTCAATTAAATAATCGAATTAAAATCTTACCTCAAAGCAATTTGAAAAAAAATCGCAAGAAGTCTCTACCTAAGGATTCCTTGGAGACTCTTCTGAAGTTTCTTGTGTTCCTAGGGAATATGTATTATACGTACACTATAAGAGACCTAAAAGAAAAATGATTATATTCCTAAAACAATTAGAATTTCACAATACTCATTACGTCCCTGAAATTCTCTAATTTAATGAATCAGTCAAACTAAAGCCCAAATTTAAATTGGATCATATAATTTCAAAAGTATAACCTATTTTTTGAGATGAAAATTCTAAATTGCTTCTTATGCCCATGCGATAAGAGAAAAAAAAAAAAGCAGAAGTCAAATTTTTTTTTTGTTAAGATATAAATATTCGGGGTCTAACAAGAAGTTTGGATTTTTGAAAAAATTCGGGGAAGATAAGGCTCTGACTAACTATCATGTAACCTTGTGGGTTAACTGACCGGTTGGTCAGTGGGATAATTTTAAATTTCTGAAAAAGTCTAGAAAGATCATGATTTTAATTAACCGTATGGTAACCTAGTAGGTTCACCGGGGCTGCTGGTTAGTGGATTAGTGGTTTAAGATATAAACCAGCCAGTTCAAATTTGCAAGGATTACACTTACTGACTAACAGTTCGGTTTTCGCTATTCAAAAAATTGGGCGGTTGGTCAGAGTCTTCCCTGTTTGCGAGAATACCAGCTAGCTTATAGAATATCGGCCAATTTCCTTACGAATATGCCATAAATCAACCAGTATTCTCCCAGGAAATGGTAGACTATTGAATGGTCTAGGTGTGTGGTTTCTTCTCTTGACGCCATGTATAAGGTCACTCTTTCGGCCTGACTTGTATGCTATACCTCTCACCCGTAATTTAGGTAGTAAATAACGAGTGATCACTTACACGTGTACACAAAGTCATTTGATATACCAAGAAACCAAGAGGCCTTTGATACTAGGCCTTGGAGGTGAGAGTATAGTCGATTTTGCCCTGATAACTAGGAAGTTCGGGGGTTTCAACCGTTGCCTTCGAGTGAGTAGGTTTGGGACAATCGTACATGTGTGTGAGTCACAAAATAAAAGCACAATTACCACAGTTTTAACATATTGTACATGTTATAAAAACAACAGAAAAGACAAAAAAAATAAAAATTTCAAGTGTCTTCTTATTTCGAAAAATTCCTTGACCTCCGATAAGGTCTAGCATTAGGAGTCGCCATCTTATTTTATGTAAAATAAAGGAAAAACAAGAAAAACTCTAAAAGACTCTAAAATATCCAAAGACTATTAATCTATTGAAAACAGATAAATGGATTTGAGGACTAAATTATTCCACGGGAAGGTATTAGGCATGTGCCATACCCTAATCGATTTCTATTTTATTTTTATTGATTTTTGGTCATTTAACGCATAAATACGCATAAAATTCACCCTTACTTCTAGTTCTATATTATTGGTTTGGAAGCGACAACATGGGTCCATTAAAGGTCTATGTATCCGGTCGAACAAACCAGAATCAAAACCATAGTAGTTTGAGTGGACCTACATTTGACGACCCATATTTCTGTTTTTGACTCGAATGTACATTGAAAGATGAAATGTAGAACTCTTTTGAATAGTTTGTATTTGTTTGAAATGAGATCGCGGGAATGAGAGACGCTCTAGACTACTAGAATCTAAATTAGTCTAGAAAGCTTCGTAAATATATCTCGAGAATGCGCTCGCATAGAAGACTCGAGATCACTTTGTGACAAATCACGATCCAAGTGACTTACAAATATAGAGAAATGAAATACGAAGCGGTAAATATCTCCTAAGAGATGACATGTCACTTATAGGGAAGAAATGGTATGAAAGCTCTAGAAAGGAAAAGCTGATCCTCTTAAATGTAGCCCAAAGATCCATTTTTCATTGAGGTCTGGGGCAACAGAAATGATAAAGATAACCCTCAAATTTGATCCGGTGATAAAGCTAAATATTTGATGAAAATTGCAAACTGAGAAAAGTCAACTAATCAGCCGGTTGGTGAAAAATTGACCGATTTATCCCATAATATCTTAATTTTTTTGAATTTCGGGGCATGATTTGTCCCTAATTTGGTAATTATTTCTGACTAATAAGATGGAATGTACCAGATTTTGAAATTATCTCATATTTTCATATAAAATCAATGATCAATCATACGCTTCAAGGATAAATCACAAGATAATACCAAATGAATCACAATCTTTATGCTAGACCAGACTCAACTAATTAGACCGGACTGGGTCCAACTGCTAGACTGGATTGGATAATTGGATTGGACTAATTATCGGGCTTAGCTAAATGGATTATGTTTAAATACTATTAGGCCTCCACCCACAATACTAACTTTAATTATAAATATTATGAATAAATAAAAAGTGACTACAAAAATATGTGGTCTATGGTTTGAAATTCTCAAAGGGATGCAACTGGTTAAGGACAAAGGTCTCATGAATGTCATAATTGAAACTAACTCAAAAATGCAATCGACCTCATCACCAAAAATGATAACACCCTACATCCTCTAAGCAACCTTATCAAGGATGTGAGACTTCTCCTCAAAGCTACAAAGTCTACAACAATGCACATATATAGGGAGGACAACCAATGCGTAGATTAATTATCTAAGATTGGAGAGTAACAAATAAAGTCTTTTGTGTACTTGAAGCAACGCTCTCTGTTAGCTGTTGACGTAGCATGTGTTACTCATATTATAGCTTATCTTTATTATTGTAATTTGTTTTTAACTTCTTGGTGTAACAAAAAAAATCATAATAATAGTTTAATAAGTACCTAAATAAAATAAGTGTAAATTGCACCAAACCCCCTAAGGTTTACATCCGGTTCAACCCTAAGACCCTGAGGTTTTAATTTAAACAATTAACACCCCAGCATTAAGAATTGGTCCCAATTGGACCCAAAAACATTTTTTCGTTTAAAAAGAGGTGGATGGCCTCCACCTTGAGGGGCATTTTGGGTAACCAATATTTAGTGCTCTCTCTCTCTCTCAAGACTGAAACAGAGACCCACCCATACAAGGTAGTGCCCCCTCCCCCCCACCCACCCACCCCACCATCCTCCCAATCACTCACCCCTTCCCCACAATTGCACCCCATTGCCGCCCTTCCGCCAGGCGAAGCCCCAGACCAGACGAAGAACCTCCTCCTCTCCTCTCCATCAAGTTCTTTGCTGGCTACAATCACAACTACCCCAACAACACAGCCATAGCGACACACTGGCATACACACACTCACACTCGCACACGAGCACATGCATATCTCTACACAAACGCATATATCTCCATAGCCGTGGATTTTGATGTCCATCAGTGGACTACGATGGAGCCGCAGAGGCTGTTTACCGGTGGCAAATTGGTCGTGCTGGCGGGTATGGTGTTGGTGAAGGTTGATTGATATTGTTAGTATTGGCCGAAGAGGGTACGTTGATGTTGCTACTTGGTACTTTTGGCAGCATTAATTGGTGGTGCTGATGGCGACAAATTGGTGGTGCTTATCTTGGCAGCAGAGGAATGGTGGTGCTAGTGGGTATGGTGTTGGCAGTGTCGATTTGTAGTGCTGGTGTATGTGCATGTGTGGAAAATATGTGTGATTGTGGGTCTAAAATGGCGAGCATTTATGGCGGCAGTTGGTCGTGGTGGTGTTTGCCCTTAGGTTTTGCAGTGACTAAGAGAGAGGGTGCGAAAGGGGGGAGGGCACCACCTTGTATGGGTGCATCTCTGTTTTAGTGTGTGTGTGTGTGTGAGAGAGAGAGAAAGAGTGAGAGAGAACGCATACTAATATTAGTTACCCAAAATGCCCCTCAAGGTGGACGGCGATCCACCTCTTTTTAAACGGAACAATGATTTTGGGTCTAATTGAAACCAATTCTCAACGTTGGGGTGTTCATTGTTTAAATTGAAACAACAGGGTCTTAGGTGAGAGTCGAGTGTAAACCTTAGGGGGTTAAGTGCAATTGCCCATAAACAGAAAGGATGAATACCTCGAGTTTTTGCCCTAAATAATCTTTTTTTATTACTTAATTACTCCTCTACCCCATTTTCAACCTTATTTACCTATCTAACCCACTTTTGAAAATCGCGGTTTCAAACAGAGATTTCAAGCAAAGAAAATATCGTTCTAAATTACGTTTTCAATATATTTGTCTAATTTAAACAAAATTGAAAGAAATCTTGGTTTCTAATAGAGATTTCATAGTAACCTTTGCTTATTTAATTTAAACAAAATTGAAAGAAATCTTGGTTTCTAATAGAGATTTCATAATAACGTTTGCTTGAAAACATGGTTTGGAACCACCTTTTCTTTACTTGAAATTTCTGTTTGAAATTAAAAGGCTTCGTTTGACAAATTTTTTTTTTTGGTTTTCAGTTTTCAAAAAAAAAATTAAAGAGCAGTTTAATTTTTTTTCCAAAACAAGTGGGTGTTTGATAACCCAGTTTTTTTTTTGGGCGTTTGATAATCTAGTTTTTTTTTGTGGTAGTTTGTGGTGGCGGTGGCCAACGGTGGTGGTGGTGGTCTGCGGTGGCTGGTGGCTGCCGCTTGCAGGCAGCAGTCGGCCGGCGGGCGGCAGTCACCGCCAGTGGCTACTGGCGGTGGGAAGGTGGTGGTGGTCTAAAAAAAAAGACCAACAGTGAAAAAAAAATCCAATTTTTGGAATTTTTAAAAACAGCCTTGATTTAAAATTTGAGTTTTTAAATTGAAGAAAAAAAATGATTACCAAACACAATTTTTTTTCCAGTTTTCAAAACTGAAAAAAAACTATGAGGGCCTAAGATTTTTAAAAATGAATTAAATAGGTAAATAAGGTTAAAAATGAGGTAGATGAGCAGTTAAATATTTAAATAAATTATTTAGATAAAAAAATCTGAATACCTCTGTCAAAAACAGAACAACTTCTTGGAATGAAAACCCTCATCCACTGGTGGTACATTCTTCTCTGAGGTCACGCTTTACATAATCACCGCCGTACGCGCCGCTACCGCTAGACATGCCTCGCTGCCAGCGTTTCTTCTCCGTCTCCGGACTCCGCTGCTGCCTCGGGTCACCGGTGAGTTCTTCTTCTTCCTCTTCTCCTCTCTCCAGAAAATCGCAAACTCTAGTTAGCGATCTCCTTTCGCATTGTATAGTTGTGTTTTCACCACTGAGCAATCTTTCAAAATTTGATCCGAAATCCGACCCGCACCCGCACCCAGTGCTGGTGCGTCATCCAGAATGCCGCACACGTGCTTCACATGCCACGTTCCGTTTTGGAATAAAATGCAAAACTAGGGAAGCTTACCAAGTGTAAAAGCAACAGGAAGGGTAAGGGCTAAAGCTGCTAAGAAGGAATCATGGCGTTTGTTATTGCCTATTGGAATGAAATATGTTGACTGGGTTGCGAAGAGCAGACTTGTTTCTGTGTCTGGAAGTGGCTGCTTAGGATCTTGACTGTTTCTCAGTGTCATTTATGGGCGACTCATTCAGTCCATGAGAGATGGAATAACGTTAGGGCCAAAGAATCCATATTTAGGCTGGTTAAAGTAACCACGCAGCATTTGGATGGTCCATATGCTTGACAAAGAGCTCCAAGTTCTCCTATGGCATTGCCAAAGATGGAAAGGATCCATCTTGGGAATTCCTAGGGGTGATTCTCTGCTGATTTTCTACACGTCTATTATTATTATTTTTTTTTTCATTTTCTTTTCTTTGGGAGGGGTGATTTTGAAATCTGGCTGCTGATATTCTGCCCTATCAGTTTTGGACATGTTGAACTCCTCCATGATTTCATCTCGTTGACGTGATGCAGACAAATCCATATATTCCATCTTATCCTATTTAAGTCCTATACTAGCTTTGTTTAGGATATCAAAGATGATAAATAATTCCAGCGGGTTATATCATCTTCTCGAGTGTGATGCTCAAGGACCCTGCGCGTGCTGGCTCGATATATTATTTTAGGTGTGATCCCTAGGAAATTTGTTCTTTGTCTCTTTGTTCAGTTCTATGTCGCACCCTATGCTTAAGCTTCACCTAAACAGTCCCTAAATAGCATATCTCCTTGCGTCCTGCGTAATTAGGCAAAAAACGTCGTCCTCACCATTGCGTCCTGCATAACATTTGGTACTAGAGCAAATGATCCTCAATTTCTGAAGGTGTTGGTTAGTGTTGCTGGATTAGAGAAAGTGTCAGCGCGAGAAGAAGAAGACGATTTTGCCTTTTGGAGCCTTTGATGATGACGACTCTAGAGGAGGAAGAGGTGGATACGTCTGTTCTTTCAGTTATGAGGTGTAACCTAGCAGCACCTAAGTTCAAAATGAAGATCGGATGGGAGACGCTTTTTAATCTTCCAACAGCTGGCTCGCCGTGGAGATGAAGCTCAGCAACCATCATTGACCACCTGAAGCTTCCTACTGAAATGCGTTCTTATCCTTGCACAGTGGCTTGGATCAATGGAACCCATATTCTAGTAAAGCAATTTGGTCTTGTTGCTCTATCTGTTGAAGGTTATACTGATTCTCTATAATGTGATTATGATTCCCATGAGCTTTATGCATATCCTTCTTGGTCGGCCATGTTTAATCGATCTTGATGCGAAGCATTGTCACAAAGACAACATATACTTCCGCATTTAATCATAAGCAGATTGTCTGGAAGCCTCTGAGTAAAGCTGATATGAGGAAATATGAACGACAAAAAGTAAAGTAATTCCTTTGAAAGTTTCCCTACATTCCAGAGTTACAACTGAAAGGGGGCAATTATTAGTCAGAATGAATGCTTGGCCAGATTGTACATGATGATTATATGCCAGTCAAAGCGGAGCTTGACCTATAACCATTAGAAATTGGATCATGTATACACATCCCAGAACAATGCATGTTATTGCACATATACTAGCCACCCTGTCAATTGATTTTGTAATCACATAAAGGTTGTACTAGTCAGAGATGGGTGGGTTCTTCTTATCAGATGTTGTTACCTCAAGTAAAAGGTTGTCTCCGTTGCAAGATTTTCGTTTCTAACCGTGGCTGCAAGATCAAAACTATTGGATTATTGATATATAGACATTTTTGAAATTTGAGGTTGAGTTTGCTCAAACCAGAGGAGAATGATGCAGTCAAAAATAGGTGCAACAGGGGTAGGCCCAAAGCATCCATATTCGGCGGGTCCCTTCTTAATGCAGCATTTGGATGGTCCATATGCTTGACAAGAATCCCCAAGTTCTCATATGGCATTGCCAGAGACGGAAACTGCCCATCTTGGGAATTTCTAGGGCTGATTATCTGCTGATCTTCTACAGGATTGTTCCTGTTTATATTTCAACAATACTAGTGATATCTGGCTGCTGATTTTCCAGACAAATCCTTTGATTCCAGCCCTTCAGTATCTTTATCTCTTCTAGTTATCCTACTTATGTCATGCACTACCTTTGTTTCAGGGTATCAATGATAGAAATACATTCCAGTGTTTAGTTGATGTGTGGTGCATCAACTTCTCTTGAGTGTGATGCTCAAGAACCCTAGGCACAATGCCTAGGTACTTCCTTCAGGTGTGATGCTCAAGAACCTTAGGTGTGATGCCTAAAAACCTTAGGTGTGATGCCTAAAAACCTTAGGTGTGATGCCTATGGTAGTTTGTTTCTCTGTCTTGTTCATTCCGTATTTTTCACCCTAAGCTTAAGTTACACCTAAATAGCCTTCAACCAACATATATCCTTGGCCTTTCTGTTCTGAAAACGTAGATTGCTTCTTAAACCCTAAAGTTATCATGCCGAAGATGTCTTCGTCCCTGTTATGTCCTGTGGCTGTGAGAGAGGCTATTGTATGTTCTTTAACTTTTCGTTGCTTCTCTTTTTACGGCTTTAATCTATAGTGCTTTTAGCAAGGTGAGGATTTCCAAGATGAGGAGTGATGATAGATTTGCTCTGATTGTGTCGCACATCACATGTCGCCTGGTGCCTTCTGATGTAGTTTCTTTTGTCAATAGCAGTACAACATCATTTTTTTTGAGAAGTACTGATTCGTATTACAGAAACTCCATAGGGGAAGCAACACGAGTACAAGCATAAAGAAGAAGGTCCACGGCACCAAGAAGGTGCTCTGGGCTTACAAGAAAACACAAAACCTCCGATGGAACTCCTCTCGAAAACCACTCAAAGAATTACATAACTGGTCCTAGGTAGAAATCATCCACAAAATCTCAATGCATAACCTGATCTATGGAACAGCTATGAAGCACAGATACTTCAAAATGGGTGAAGCAACACGGTCGGGTGCGCGCTGGGTGCAGGTGTGGGTCGGGTGCGGGGTGGGTGCGTGTCGGTTAAGTATCCATTTCTTTTGTTTTATTCTTTTACTTCCAGAAAATTGGGTGCGGTTCGGATAGGGGTCAGGTGCTTATCGGATGCTTATGGGGGTTGAAAACATAATTTTGAAAAGAAATTTTAGGGGTCAAAACGTAAATTCTTATACTTGCGTAAGAAATGAACGGGCAGATCTGTGAAGAGGGGAGAAACTGAGAGAGAGAGAGAGAGAGCAGCGCCGGTGGGAACCACGAGGCGACCATCGGCGACTACTCGCGACCACCGGCGACGACAGGCCTCACCTTTGGTAGATCTTTGAAGAGTGGACGGACTGTGAGAGAAAGAGAGCAGTGGCGACCACCGGCGACTACGGGCCTCACCTCCGGCAAATCTGTGAGGGGGGGGGGGGGTGGTTAGAGAGCAGCGGTAACCATTGCAGACCACTTGCGACCGCGTAAGTCCTCTGATTTAAGTTTCCTTTGCCAATAGGCTTTCTCCCTACCTGTTGTAATCTACTCCCCTTGATTCTCCACCGAGAGTACTTTCTTTCAATCTGGTGCGCCTGGACTCCCAAAACAAAAAATAAACTTCAATGCCTCAAAGGCAGAAAGAAATCACCGAATTGATTATGCTCTTAGAAATGCAAGTGGAGAATTTGACCAGTGGACTCTAATTGCCCTCTTTGAATGTGTTAGAATCATGTTTAATAGTTTCAGTGTTTCGTGTGTCTTATGTGTTTCAGTTTAATTTTTTTCACTTTCAGGCATTCCGTTAAGTGTTAACTATCTGTTGTAGAATGGTTAAATTAAGTTGCACTATATCTCCTTTTATTTCACATTCTTAAGATTCAAATGCTCCTTGGTTTGTTTAGAAATCAATACTAAGTGTACACAGTGTGTGTGTGTGTGTGTGTGCACTATCTATAAAAAGTATGAATGTTATCAATCATTTTTAGACAATTATGTCCTTTAATTACATCAATTACATTCTTACCCTTCTTTTATTACTCCCTTTTAAATTGTAATGAATCTATTCTATACATTGGAAAATGAAAAGTGTGATGAGAAAGAAAAAGAGAACAAAGAATTCCTTTATTATTCTCTTTTTAATTTGGTTAAAATGACATAACATTAGATATTGAACTAGTTAATGAGAACTGTGATTATTTTTCCCTTGAATTTTAGGTTAGCAAACAATTAACCAATTGAAAAACTGAAAAATAAAAACAAAATAAAGAAGCGGAAATACATGAAAAATCAATTAAGAAACAAATAATTGTTGAAAAAATAAAAACAGAAAGAAAAGAAAACGAAAAAGGGTTAAATTTGCATAAAAAAACAAGACTTAAATATGGTGCCAATTTGAACTGAAAATTTGTTTGGTTATTGCAGTTGACGACCCGGTGTTTTGCATTTCTTATTGATGAAATGCAACTGATCTTGAAAATTACAAATCTTAACCATAAATCAATTTAATATATTAAAAAAATAAAGACGTAGATTCATTCTTTTAATTTCTTCATTTACCTTTATTTTCAGCAGTAGCATCAAACATTTCTTCAATCCAAAAGCCTACAAAGAATATTTTCAAACATTGAACTGATTATAATTACGAACATCAAATATACATTTCTTATAAAAACAAATCACAAAAGAATAAGAACATAATTTAATTACATTATTTTGATCCCAAAAAAGAAAATAATATCAACTCAAACATTACTCTCGACTATATCCACGTGCAATGCACGTGCTATATATATATATATATAGTTAAAGGCAAAAGTAGAATGGTTATAAATTACAAAAGACTAAATGATAACATTAGAGATGACAGTTACAACATACCAAATGAAGACCTTTTGGAAGTAGATGAAACTTTAAGCGATACAGAAAGCATATATAGTATTAAATCAATGATTGGTACCCCACTATTAAGGTTAGATGTAAATGCAACTTATGCTACAAAGAAGCATATACTAAATGCCTAAAACAAAAATACAATATAAATATTACCAAACCTACAAACTCTTCTAAACATACTATAAGTGACAATACATATATATATATATATATATATATAGCTGATCCATTGCTCGCGCGGGCAATATGGGATAATTTGTTCGCGCGATCTGGCCATCCATGCGCGAGATGTGGTCGGTCCAAATTTATTTTTTCGTCGTCCGCTATATAATGTAGCAAACGGTAAAAGTACCGTCCGCTACATTATGTAGCGGACGACAAAATCTGGCCCGTCCATCGGACCAAATGGACAGCCAGATTGCGCGGACAACTTATCCTATTTTGCATGTGCCAGCAATGGATCAGCTCTCATATATATATATATATATATATATATATATATATATATATATATATATATACAATTTGCCATTTCCTTGCCGCACCCGTATCCAAAAATTTTCAAAAATGCGGTATCCGCATCTGTATCGTATCCGCACCCGTGTCCGTGCTTCATAGAAGAACAGCTTTGTAAGCCAGAAGAAAAAGAGAGAGAAAAGACGAAAGTAACGGTTGATTTGGAGTCCCCGCACGATCAAAAGCACGCTTGTTTCTCTCTTGCGAAATGGTCCTCAAAAGACACAACGGTGCTAACCTCTACCTTTTCTGTGAACTTTTTGTCACATTCTCCCCTATCCTGCTAAATAAAAAATGCTTAACCAATCTTGGCATCACCCAAGCCGCACCAAACAAAAAACAATAGGCTCCAAAGACTGCTTGCTACACCACAACTAAGAAGCATATGATCACTCTACTTTGCATCATTCTTGCACATATAACATCTGTTAATCATCATGTTCCGTCTCCTCAAGTTATCGATGGTCAATATGGAATCTCGTACCGCTGTCCATACAAAAGAGGCCACCTCTGGGTGGGGGTTGTGCACGCCGAATACCTCTCTTCGGAATACTCTCCGGTATACTAACCTTCAAGCCAAGTTAGAAAGAATGAACATAGAAACTTCACTCTTGGGTGGTCTCCAGTGAAGACTGTCCATCCCAGAAGTAGGAAAATTTGTCTTGGCAAGCACTTCCAAAGACCTATGTGCATATGTCTGTTCGAACAAGTCACATTATTTCATGATGTTTCCTCTCTTTTCACTGCCAATTTATACAAATCCGGAAAAGCAACTCCTAGTTGTACCACCCTGCACCAATAATTCACGCAAAATCTGATTCGAGCTCCATTCCCACCAAAAAGCAATATTCTTCATGAACTCCATACACCCTTTAGCTATGTTCTTCCAAACTCCCACACCATTAAGAATACTAGAAGGGCAGGAAATCCACCTGATAGATTCCTTTCCAAGCCTGCACTCCACTACTTTCTTCCACTAAGAACTTTACTCCTTAGAAAACCTTTACGACCACTTCCCTAAAAAGGCCCGATTAAACACCCTTAGATCCTTTGACCCCGACCCACCTGCAGAGATTCAAGTTCACAGTCTTCCTATTCTTTAAGTTATTTTTAGAAGACTCTTTATTCCCCTTCCAAAGAAAGTCTTTCCTAGGCTTAACAATTATCTTTAGTACAGAAAAGGGAACTGGAAACAATGACATAAAGTTGGAAGGCTAGATAGAGTACTTTAATAGGTTTATACCGATCTTCTTTAAAAAGATATTGCCTCTTCCATCCTGCCAGTCTAGATTCACGGAGCGCAACGAGTATCCCAAACTGCCCTTGACTTCCTTAGTTTTTCCAAAAGAAAACCTAAGTAGTACTGAAAAGAACCGACCTTGCAACCAAAAATATTAGCCAGCTGCATCACATTACTCAACTCCCCAGAACATCCCCCCCCCCCCTCCCTGGCGGGGCCTATAAGTTAGTTTCGTCAATTTAGTTTTCAGCTCAGATTTCACTTAAAAACAAAAAAGCACTCCTCTTAAGTACCGCAGCTGTACCTCCTCAGTTCCACAATACGCAATTGTATCATCCACAAACAACAAATGTGAGATAAGATAGTGCCCCCCACACCCCCAACCTTAAAGCCCTCCACAAAACCACCCATTAGGGCCCAAGAAATCATTGTTCTTAAAGCCTTTATAACTATTAAGGAAAGAAGGGGAGAAAGGGGATCCTTTTGTGTTATACCTCTCAAAGTCGTGAAAAACCCTGATGGAGTACCATTAAACATTATCAAAAAACGACTCGATCAAATGCAAGCCCTTATCCAACTCCTCCACTGCTCACCAAAACCTAAACGTGACAATTTAGATATAAGAAATATCAACTTACACACTATCCCTGCTTCTCGCTTATGCAACCGATCCTCCAAACTTTCATTAGTTATGAGTGCCGCTAACACAAAAGTATTCTTCGAGTCTGAATTGACATCATCCCACACCTTATGCAATTTGATAGACAAGACTTTACCCAAAGGTTTTTAACACTACCCACCAAGCTAATTGGTCTAAAATCTCGGATATCCTCAGCTCCGCCCCATTTTGGGATTAGAGTGATGTGAGCTTGAAAGTTTATCTATTTCTTAGCAACATTGTCCCTATAATTTTCATGGTCTGTTACTTAATTAATTGAGTATAATGGAGTAATTTCATTTTATGGACCTTTTACTTGTATAGAGGATTAGAAAAGCAATGCATTTATTCTCCATATACCTTTTACTTGTATAAAGTAATTAGAAATGCAATGCATATATTCTCCACATATGCTATGATCTTAAACTTGCATCCAGCAGAAAAACCAAACATACTTAAAGGACAGACAATGCATGCTTAGTTGAGGGTCGTTGAACCTCTTTGAACCTGATTAGGTTAGCCATAATTTTAATGTATCCTTTAGTGCTGCCAAATGACATACATGTACGTAGGGTATGACACCAGAAATCTCAACTGTTGTTAAGGTGCTGTCTTTATAATGTAGATACGCCAAAGTTGAACTTGAACTTCTTAGCTAACAGTTTTTATTGTGGAGAGTTTCTGCCCTTTTGGTAATTCCTTGCATTCACATAATATTTCAAGGAGCTGAAACTGTTTATAACCAGTTTTCTGTAGGGATGTTCCCATAATTTTGGACTCCCAGTGGTAAAATATCCACCAAGCCGCACTTCATGTTTGTTGGTTGATCTATTTTTCCTTGTTATGATTTGTTACCAGACTTTGGAATTCTTCAACACACAGTCATTAACTTCATTGCGTGCTTTTATAGGACTGGGTGTAAAAGAACTGAGAGTACCACTTGTGTGCAATACGACTAGAAATTAGTTTCCACCTGGTCAAAGCTTCCAAATACCAAAGAGTCAATCAGATCAGGTTTAGACGAATCTGGTCTTATACTTGAGATCCTTCCAGAAGATAATTATTTGCTTTCATTCTTGAGGGTATAAATAGGGCTTAGATATTAGCTCCTCCTATTGATCTGACATTAATTTTTCACTGTATAATGTTATGTATGTGGTCCTTTTCTAAAAGTTGAATTGTAGTCAATCTTTGACCTAGAATGTGGGTTTAGCAGGTTATTATAAGGGAGCTCGTGCAGAACTGAGAAATTATTTCTGTTATTCCTGGTCTCGTTGATCCTTGAACATGCCTTTGTTTATAAGACATGTACAGCTTTCAGTTTTGAGACGATTATTACAGTTTCAATCAACTTTTTGCTGATCATTTTTCTTAGGGAAAATTGCGTAAAATACCCCTGTGGTTTGGGGTAGTTGCAAAAATACCTCTGTCGTTACAAAATTTGCAAAAAGACACCGGAGATTATAAAAGTGTTGCAACAGACGATTCCCGTAACGGAATGATGAAAATGTCTAAATTGCCCTCTATAAATACTGTAATTGTTTTTTTTTTTTGGGTATGAATAGTTGGCATTGGGCAGCAGGCCGTTCTCTTGACCCCGGCCCTTGCCGGCCGTTCTTTGGTCATTCTGCCTTCACCTTCCATCCCGGTCTTAGTCGCCGGCCGTTCTTTGGTCATTCTGCCTGCACCTCGGCCCTCGTTGGCGAGCTGGATTCCCTCCATTTCTCCCTCTCTTCCTCTTTCCTCTTTCCCCTTCCTGTTGCCTCACATGTTTGCTTGCGCCGACCCTAATTAGGGCTTGGGCTCGTGGTGATGAAAGGCCTCGATGGCGGTGGGGCAAATGGCCAAGTGGTCGCGATTGAGCTAGCAGCGGCTGAAAGGATTCATGGTAAGTGGTCGGGGCTAGCGATGCAGATCGAGTTCGCGGTAGGGTTCGCGGTGGGGGAAATGGAGCTAGCGGCAGTGGCAAAGGGTTCATTGGACGGTGGTGGCAGAAAGAAGGGGTGGTTATGGTGGTGGATGGGGCCTGGTGAGGGTGGGTGGCGGCTAGGGTTTTGGCTTGACGGGGCTGAGGCAGCTGCAATTGGGTGTAGCAGGTGCTGCGTCGGCGGCAATTGTGCTGAGGGACGGTGGTGGCAGAAATGGGTTGTGGATTAGGGTTTAGGATTTGGGGAAGGAAGAAGAAATAAAGGGCATTTTTGTCATTTTGTTAAGTTAATATCTACCAAACGCACTCTTCGGAGCGTGAACATCACATGCCGTGAGTTTGAACGGTTTTTTTGACGGTTGCAACACTTTTATAATCTCCGGTGTCTTTTTGCAAATTTTGTAACGACAGGGGTATTTTTGCAACTACCCCAAACCACGGGTATTTTACGCAAATTTCCCTTTTTCTTATACATAAATGATCAGTTTTGCTTCTGCCTAGTGATGTCATTAGGCAGAACCTGCATTGGCATCTTAGAAATTTGATTTAATATCTATTTGGAGAGATTGACTACAAAAGTATTCAGAGATAGAAGCATGGTTCTATGAAAGATAAATCCTACCCATGGCCCGTTCTTCTGATTCTTCCCTTCCTTCCTTTCATTTCCTCCAGATTTTCTCTTCCTCTCGCTTTGGTCCATTGCAGGCTTCTTTGTGAAGGAGAAAGTTAAAGAGGGAAAAGAGGGACTGCGGGCGCACCGGGGTGGGGGGGTGGGGGGTGGACTTCCTTTTTGGAGTGAGGCTCTACCGTCACTTGGTAATTTAGGGTTTTCTTGGACTCTCCTCCACCATCAGTACTTGGGTGTAGTGGTTTTGGCTTCTCTAGGGTCTTCCTGATTTCTCCATCTCTCCTCATCTCTGGTTCAATGAAGTAGGTGATTAAATGGAGTGTTCGGCATAGAGTAGGTTTACTGCGTGTCTCTGGAGTTGTACAAGGCTGACTGTGAGTTGGAGTCTATTACAAAATTTTCAGACAAGTAGCAAAATTGAGGATGTGACGCACAGGAACTAGATCGACCTTTTCTATGGATCCTGAATTGAAAGAATAATGGGAACATAAAGGTGGGAGATGGCGGGATTTTGGGGTGGGTTGTTGCAGGGATCTTGAGCAAGCTTTCTCTCACCCCATCTTTAAGTTGATTGTTTGTATTATTAATTATGCTGCATAGTTTTCACGTCTGAACTGAATGCTTTACTTAAAGGAAAAGCCTGCTGTTTATATTAGCTTTTAACATGTTCTTGATCCTTGATCTTTTCTCCTCAAATTTTATCCTTGTTATTGCAGAACGTGATTCTTACATATTGCAGCTGCGGCACTTTTCATCTATAATACCGCTGTTAACTCAGACTGAGTTTCAGACTTTCCCCACGCCTAAAGTGTTTCTCCCAAAATTTCAGTCTGCCCTTCAGATATTTGGACCTCATTACTTCTATTGAGGGGGTTACTCGGCTCTCCCTCCTACCACAACCTACCCAAGCTAAAGATAAGGCAATATAGAGAAGGGAAACAAAAGAAACAAGAAAAGGGGTTAAAATGACTCTCCTACTATCTTCATTCTCCTTAACTCCGTCTTTCCCTGTTAACAGAATCAAGGTACATACTTTGGGACGCCAAAGAAATTTTCTATCAAGCAGAAGCTGCACTTCTGTTTATTGTAATATTTTGCTAATACCGTTGTTTAATGAAAAAAAGATCACAGTATTTATGGAAAACAAACCACCCAGCACCTTTAAATTGACATCATTAGATTGCATGAACTCTAGAGACGAGGTTTTTCTCGAGGACAACGAAGTTACTGATGATTGGAGGGAACAAGAAGAAGAAGGCACTCAGGACGTGTGGGAAGGGGCTGTGGTGTATCAGAGAAATCCTTTAATGTCGCACATCGAGTATTGCACAACCTTAGAGAGGCTGGGGTTAGGAAAGCTTGCTACAGAGGTTTCAAAATCTCGAGCTTCACTTATGGGAAAGAGGGTCACAAGTGCAGTGAAGGATTTTCCACTGGGAACGCCCGTTCTAATATCTCTTGACGTAATCCGGAAGAAGCAGAAGTTGAGGCTTGATGGAATCATAAAAACGGTGATCACTCTCGGTTGCAATAGGTAGGTACCAATCTATCAAATTATGTTCTTCTTTCATTTTTCTTCTTTTTCCCTTTTCCTCCAAGAATCCATCCAATGATTGTGATAAGTTTGCAAGTGATGTCTTGCCATTTTTTATACTGTACATGCTTCTAGAGGCACTGAACTTTCAGCAAAACTACAAAGCCTTCGCATTTTGGATGCTTTAAGCAATGTCATTCCGGTAATGTTTTGCTTGGATTTGTTTCGCTCCTTGTCAGCCAAGGTTGGACTAGCTGTTAGTTGGTGTAAAAGCTTAGCATGTACACGAGTGAGTGGGTGACATTGTTTGTGTGACCTGTCTTCTACTGCAAGGCTCACATGCTTTTGGCAACTGCCTATCCTCTAACGGGATGAATTTTGAGTAATCTTGGACCCCGAAGAAAAATAGTCTGTTTATCTTAAGTTCTCGTGTTTGTACATTTATTCGATGCCTTTGGACCAACTGCATTCAATTTTTTCTTATTGGTCCATTGAATGAATAAGAGGCTTTATTAGGTAGGTTTCTCTTAACTGTAAAAACTTTTGCAATAAATTTATCCGAGAGATTGGATGACAAGTTCCTCTGAAAGAGTAACAGTTCCCTGAGTCTTTGATTGTACTTGAGGGTGAAATGAACTTCGGTTAACTGGTCGCTTATTGTGTAGTTACTTCTTCCCCCAAGTTGGCATTTGTCTGGTTTACTGGTTACTGTCGAGCTATTGTCATCTTCCCATGACCTAGTCCTGCATGTGTCCTCTATATCTTCTTTGGCCTCGACGATCGACTGATCCCATGGAGCTGTACGCCCTGTCACCAAATTTGAAATAGCATTCTAGCAGCTTCTATATCTAGTCTATATCTTCAATATCCTGTGACATGGGGAAGATAAAATGAGAATAAGTTGTCACTTTTTGTGCTTTTGACATTTAGTTAAATATTCACTCCTGTTGGATGTGTACTTGCGCACTTTGTTGGCGGTACAAATCCTCTTCATAATATTGCTGTTTTTGGTGGTTGAGATGTTTCTTTCTATCCTACTGAATCGGAAGGTCCATGTCAGTCAGACAGGATTTTTTTTGGGGAAAGCATGATCCACACCCAAGTTGAACTAGCCAATTCAAACTGGCGCTATTCATGTGAGACAGGATGGAGTGGGTTGGTTCTATTTTGGAGTGAGATTATCCCTTCCATTTTCTCTGGTTATTGTTACTTAATTGAGGCATCGGCTTATGTCCTGACCCAGCTTCCAATGGTGTAACATTACTTGCATGTGTTAGTTGTCCACCTTCTTACCTGCTCATAGTAGCACCGTTTCAATACATGTTCAGCTGAGCAATCATGGTGAGATTTGTCAAGGTTAACACAGGGAATGGGATTACCCTGAACTTGAAAAATGATTTCACTTTCTGGGCATACTTGATATTTAGATGTTAGGCTCTTGTTCACCAGACTCTTATAATCCTATCTGTGAAGTATGCATCTCCACTTCTTATTTGATTTCTCTAAGCACTCAACTATCTTTATTTTTACATCTAACTGAACTGTGTTCCATTTTTCAGGTGTGGCGAGCTTGCTGCTGAGTGTGTTTTCTCCAACTTCTCACTTCTACTCACCGAAGAACCCATTGAAGAACCCGATATTATTGATATGGGAGTGGTATTTGGGCAAGATAACTTAGGAACTTCCAGCGAGGATGTTGATGTAGAAGATTGGCTATATTTTCCTCCTCAACAAAAAACCATAGACATTTCAAAGCCCATAAGGGACATGGTGCACCTAGAAATTACCATCAACGCGTTATGTGATCCAGCATGCAAAGGCTTGTGTCTCAAATGCGGTATGAATCTTAACACCAGTAGCTGTAAATGTAGCGAAGAGATAGCTGCGGAGAAAAGTTATGGTCCTCTTGCAGGTCTGAGAAGGCAAGTGCAGCAAAATTGATGTTGAGTTACTTCAGAAATGATGTTGGTTGAGTTACGATCACATAAAAAATGATGCACTCATCTCTAATCTATTGAAGTTCTCAAGTTTTTCTTTTGCTTCTTGAGTTGTCCAAACAAAATCCTATGAGCTTTGAAGCATACAAGAAGACTTGGAATGGGTTGGGTTGTCTGGTGGAAGGGCTTGGATTGGATCTTGATCCTTTTTATCAAAATTGATCCAACCCGAAAGTTCCCACAAATAGACCCCCCCCCCCCCCCCTCCTCTGTTGAACGAGGTACGGGATGAGGTCTTATCTGTGAGGAAAAATAAAGATCCGAAAAACAAAGAAAAGATAGAAGAGTGTAATGTGAGCTCTGTTATGGTCAACTCATGGTGTTAACAAAAGTGTTAAAAAGACACAAACTACACAACACCATGAATGTACAGCATAAATTTTTCCGGCAATGGCCGAGCCGGTGGTGGTGTTCGTTGTTGGGTATCGTGGGGTGTGGTGATGCCGGTGGATCTGTTCTTTCAATTGTCAGCGGTCCCATGATCTGTACAACTAAGGGGGATAACTTGTTGACAAAGGAAATTGTGGTTGGCCGGTATGATGCTGGTTATGGTACGAACAACAACCAATCCAGAACCCGAGGTTAGAGTTTATCAGGATGTGGTGGAAAAAATCAATGGAACCAAGATTTGGTGGTGTTGGGAAGAATTGGAATAAAAATGAAATAGAATGGAAAAGTAACTATAAATACAATGAAGGGTATTTTGGGGTAGAATTTACCAATTCACTGGCTAATATTATTATTATTATTTCCTAAAAGTCGAACTACTAAGGGATAAAGGCTTTGTGAAATCTTCTAAGGGATAAAGGCTTTGTGAGTAGTGTTAGTATCGTGAAAGTTAGATATGGCTGAGTTAAACAAAGTCAATCTAGAGAACTGTCCTACGAAATTAACCCATATATACGGCCTGTAGTGTAAGATCATCGCTACAACTTGATTTGAAGAGGAGCCCCAAAGATACACACTCGACGCTCAGAGAACACGATACTGAACAAGCACGTTTTTGATAGCTCAAGACGAAGCGGGATGAAATAGCATATTAGATGGTGAACATAACATCTCTTTAAAATTGTCATGACGCAACAAGCTAAAAGTTAAAACGTTAATCTTGGGAGTGAATAGATAATATCACGCCAAAATTGGACCAAGTCACTCTATCATGTCTCCCTTAAATAATGTCACTTTGGAGTCAGTTAGTTCATTATGAAAGTGAGAAACTTATTGATAACGTACAACATTAAAAAAATGATAGCTTTGATAAAGCTAAAGGAGTCGTCTGTTCCATAAATATGACTTAGAAAGTGGTAATGAGAACTAAAATGCCCAAACACCTTTTTTATCTTCTTATATGTGTTCAACAAATGAGTGAACGCAAATGATTACATAATCAGAGTAAAATCCATCTTCCTACTTAGCTTTGTGTTTTCCGTGAACTACTAAACCTTGGCAAGTGATCAATGGCAAGGGTAGAATAACTAACCATTTATGATGGACCCTTTCCCATAATTGCACCATACTCTCAATAGGGCTTAAAGCAAGCTAATATTATTTAATGGGAGCTAATTTGTTGACCGTACGGGCTACTTGGGTTAAATTGCTCACGCGATCTAACTGTTCATACGCGATCTGTGGATGGCCAGTTTTTTATTTTTTTTTTTTACATTTTTTTAAAGTACATCCGTTACATAATGTACTGGACGATTTTTTTGACAAAAATACCCTCCAACTTGAGGGAGTCACATGATGCAACAATACTCATCCGCTACATTACGTTGCGGATGGATATTGTTTGTTTCACACACCTTAGCCAGATGTTGCTGTACGGCACTGCACTGCCATTCTTTCCTTTCAACATTTCTCCTTTTTCTTCTTGGTTTTGTTAAAGCTCAAATTTTCGTAGTTGGTAGTTCCACATTGTCGTTCACCCAGTTTATACAAGCTTAGGACATACATTTTGGTTCAAACTGCCAAACTAGCCATGGAGTAATAGCCAACATTCATCTTCTTTCAAAAATGGCAGTCAAAGACCCTCTTTTATGGGTGCATAATGCATGTCTGTAATTGAAGGAAGAAACCAACATAGACCTGTGGTTGATGGTTTTTACACTCCACAGACCCAGCAGATTCTCTCTCTCTTTTCCTTACTCTCAATCTCTACAGATTCTCTCCCTCTTTTCCTTACTCATCCTAAAGCCTGGTTTAACGATACATAGCCTCTCATCAGATCTAGATATTCAGATTAGATTGACTTTCATTTGTGAAAAGAGAAAGCACTTCGTGGAAAGAAAAGGAAACATCATCCGCTGCATTATGTAGCGAATGAGTACTGTAGCCAAGCTGGAGGGTATTTTTGTCAAAAAATCGTCTACTAAATTATGTAGTGGACGTACTTTAGAAAAGCGTAAAAAAAAAAGATCTGAACCCTACAAGGATCGCATATGGACGGACAGATCGCGCGGGCAACTTAACCCAAGTTGCCCGCACGGTCAACGGATCAACTCCCTTATTTAATAATTTTCTAGAAATAAGTGCTCCTTTTTGACACAACACTTATTTTCAATATAAAAGTTTAATATTTTATGAGTGTATTTGGATGAAGAATTTTGAAGTAACTTGCATCGGAGAAGTTTATAGTGTTTTGGTAAATTTATAGAAGCAAGTACTTTATATGTAGATTTACTACTTAAAAACTGAACCTAAATAATTTGGTAAATGAGAGAAAGTCTCCTTTATTAAAGGAAGAAGTTAGCTAAAATCATGGAGACAAAAAAGAGTCACTTTCTCTTAATAAGCAGCTACATTTGTGCAAGGGATTTGATAAAAATTAGTCTGGACTAATTATTTCTAGAGGTGATTTTAGCACACCAAACCCTTTTCAAATCTCTCCTAAAGTTTGGTGACTCCATCTTATCATAATCTCAATAAAGGATTTTGTGCAATGTATTTCTAAATTCTCTATAAAAATGAAATCTCCGTATTCGTAACCTAATCCAAACACACTCTAAAAGAAAAAGACCGGAAATATATATAAGCTGACACCCTTCTGCATGCATGAAGAATTACAGAAAGTTTGTCCATCATGATCCATTTTTTTATTGCAACATTCATCTACATAGATCTTTAACCATATATGGTAGCTAATCAAATCAAAGCTTTAGTCTGAATAAGCTCTCCACGCATATGACAACATCCCTGGTAAAGAAGCCATGTTCGGGTGGTTCCCTTGCTCTAGACTCTGCTAGCTATGGAACAACCTCTGGAGTTCTACGTTCAACATGTTATCAATCCATATTGGTCACACCTTTTCACAGCTCTTCGGGCCCGTATTTTGCAACACGTCACTATTATCAACGGCTAAATCAATGTCCCAAGTTGTTCAAACCAACAAAAATGCTCAAATCACGTGCGTGCTGTTTTTTTTTTCAATAAAATCTGTGTCCAAAATTCGGCACGTCATCACCTTAAGGGGGTCAGCCTCCCCACCCATCACCTTAAGAAGGTCAGCTTTTTCCCTTTGTTTGGGTCTTTCCTCATTACCCATTAAGAGTACCTCTGTCCTTGCTTCCATAAAAAACCTTCGATGCCTATGAGACTCCCCTCCTCACACCATGGAGGCTCCCTTCACCCTTTTGGGACTCCTCTCGTCACCCTTTGGGCTCCCTTTACTTCACCCCTTGAGGACTCCTCTCCTCACTCTTTGGAGGCTCCCTTACGTCACTTTTTTGGGGCTCCCTTGCCTCACCCCTTTCCACGATGCCCATCGTCACACCTAAGCGCCATATCCGCATCACGTGCCCTCAGCACGATGGCCATCTCAATGACATTAAAGCCGCGCTTGACTGTCTTCTCCACGTCATGTACCTCCGGCACGATTCCCTTCTCTATGACACTCGCCGCCCCGCCCATGCACACCACTTATAGAGTCGCGCAGCACCCTATCACACTCTCAAGCCCCCAGTGTTAGCCCATCCTTTCACCACACGATATTTACCTTACCTTTGTTCTGGAGCATGCTTCGACTTATTTTTTAAGAGTGCAGCATCTCCCAAGGTAAGCGGATCTTTCAGGAAACTATCTCAAAGAGCTCTGATATAAGGACTCTTGTCCCACCAAGTAGGCGATTCCTCTAACACACTACCTCACCCCGTCGACTAGGCAACACTCCAGCATACTACCTTGGCTCGCTTCGAGTGCTCATGCAACCCACGGGGATAGGCGACTCCTCCGAGACACTATCTCCATCAGGGAGCTCCAAGTGCTTCGGCATGAGATTCCTCCCCAACTAGGTAGGAGACTTCTCCAGGATACCACCTCGACCTGTAAGGTAGGCAACTCCTCCAGGACATTACCTTGGCAAGTTCTTAGTGCTTCGGTAAAGGAATCACATCACGGGGATAGGCAACTCCTCTGTGAAACTATTTCCCTCAGGGATCTCCGACATGAAGACTCTCATTCTGCCAGGTAAGGGACTCCGTTCTGGACACTACCTCGACCCGTCGAGTAGGCAACTCCTCTAGGACACTACCTCGGCATGCCAGGGAAACAACTCCTTTAGAACACTACCTTGTCCCGTCGGGTAGGAGAATCCTCCAGAACACTACCTTAGCGTGTGGGATAAGCAACTCCTCCGGGACACTATCTCCTCCGGGTGTCCTCGAGAATAACCTACGTGCTCCGGTATTAGGGGTTCTACATAGGCACCCATAGGGGCCATGACTCTCAGGTCACTTCGAGACTGGAACAGGTCTCCAGAGAGCATCGCGTCCAGTCTACTTGACAGTCAAGCGCACGGACACTTCTGCACCACTGTAAGGTTCTCTGTCGTCTCTCGACACCTCTGGGGAACTCAGCAGTGGCTTTGAACTGCTACCTAGACAAATGGGTTCTCTAACCACACAGATGCTATATGAGCCAGTTTTTTCAGGTAGATAAAGCAAAGTTGTGTAGGGAAGACGGATGAATATACAATCCAACAATATGTAGAGCCTGACATTTTTGGCCCCCTTGGTGAGTTGTCACCCCCAGGGAGCGCCACGTGTTTTTTTATTTTTATGATAGTACCATTTCAACCTCTATAATTAGGGGACTTGAGAATTCATTTTCAACACTTCAGAATTTTACTTTCTCACTTTAGAATTCAAGAGCTAGAGAATTCTAGAGAAAAAAAAATACAGGACCCTAATACAAGACCCTAATGCTAGGCTTTAATTTAGACCTAAGCATTGGACTGTGACTGTCGTTGTGTATTCACCAGCTCCCCCACCCCGCCTTCGATCGCCCTCGCAGCATTGTCACTCCTCAGGCTCTATCTGGGAAGCCTTGGTCTTCGCCTTGTTCCGTCCTTGCTTTGTCCGACATCAACATAGTTTTTATCTGACTCGGTCTGCATTCTTTGTGACACCTCCCCATTTACTGGGAACCCACTTCCTTGGCATCATAATGTCAACCCTAACCTTCGACAAGCTACTTTAAACATGTAACTTGTCTTGCTATACCATCAGGGCCAGGTGTGGCACAATGGTATGGAACATCTCATGCCAACTTTAAGGCCAAAAGAAAGTGCCCGTCCTATGCCTTATTCGAACTATGCCAGTACATAACATCGTCGATACAATGCAACTACCTTGGCGTAAGATCTCACCATCTAGTTAGTGGTTAGATTCAGTGACCCTCCAAAAGGAACTTCCAAGAGTGATAATGTTGTGTTGAACTTAATCCTTGTCTTTGAATCGTATGCGTGTCTAGTAAATTAACAAGTAATGGCTGATTTAGACAACTTTATATTCCTTGGTGGAAAGATCAATCCATGGTAGTATACTGAATTCAGTTGAAACTGATTTGATCCTATACGAAAAGTAATGGGAATGAGCGACACATCTAAGCTCTCTCTTATGCTTGGATTCCATATACGGTTCTGCATGCAATATTTACGGTTAGCGCAATGTAAAGGCTCTTGATCAAAATGATCAGGTAGCATACCAACGGCAATAGTGGACCCTTGTTCTAAATCTTCTGATTAGAGCTCAGAATTATGAGGATGCTGGATATAAATTACGTGGCTAATGCTCCACGTCCAGGGGGGGCGAACTTAGGAAGTGTAACCGGGAAGGCCAAAAAGACCTAAACAACCAAAAAAAAAAAATGATTGCTAACATAAAAGAATTCATTAGGTTGAAATTCACATAAAACAACAAAAAAGAACGCATAGAATTTAGAAGTTGTTCATCAAGGCTTCACAAAAAATGGGCAACATAAATCTTAGATAAATAACTTCTCAACCGTGTATCAAAAAATTGTCAAAGCGGAACTCAACATTCTTTTATAATCACGAAATTCAATGATCGAGTATCTTTCACAATGTGCACAATCAAAGGAAAATCAATATGGATCACGCAAAATGAGCATTAGAATGTAAAATAGATCACTCAAATTCAGTACTAATTATAGTTGCCCAGTTCATAATAACTTATAAACTATTAATTTGGCATAAAAGAAGTTAAAGTAGTACATGTTTAAGTATATTAGTAATATGATAAGTAATCAATACGATAACCACAGTACACGTACAAATTGATATAATATAAGAGTTACACTTGTATAATTTACACGGTAAAAATAAAATAAGTAAACCAATCTTAATCCATTATTGTTTGTTTGTAATCTAGAGACTCGGAAGAATAAAGATGGAGCAATAGAAAGACAAAACTGACTTTGACGGCCGGTGGCACAAAAGCCTCAATAGAAAGAAAACTAGGATTTCAATATCACAATGCGGCGGCAACTTTTTTTGCAATAATATTAAAGCTAGTAACCATTATACAAAGTCACGAATGAAATTACAAAAAATTTAGGGCGTGACCGTAGTCCCCCGGCACTGCTGGCAGTTCACCCTGTATGGGAGGGATTGGTGCGCGTTAACAAAGCTCCGTTCACCTATTATGGAGCACCATTGTATAGAAGCACATTACTGCAGATTTTGTAGGAATCTCTGAGAGCAACTTGAAGACGAGGTCGGGTGGAATTTCAACCCCAAACTTCTGTCTTGCTTTGCTCACCATCGTGTTTACTGTTTGTAGAATAAGGTTTTGTCTTCTTAAACAATGTTGTGATGGCGGCTAGGAAATTTTATCCATGTGCTGTTGGGGAGAGAGTAGGGAGATTTCATCCAATTGTCGTGAACTTTTCATTGGCTTTTGGTATCAGTGCCTCGTTGACTGAAGTAAGTGGCTTGGATCATTATTAACTTGGTGCTGGCATTCTCCTTTCCGGCTCTTTCTCGATCGCGTTTCCTTTTAGGTACTTGAACGTACTTCCATATTACGTCCGTCCTTCTAGGTGTAATTTTGAGTTTTGGTTATTTAGTGCTTGCCCATTTGATCCGAGGATGGTGTAGCTACAAGTGATCAGATGTGTTCCTCAAATTTTTCTGACTTGCTTCAAGGATTACATCGAGTATTTCTTTACCTCAACTGTGAGCTTTGAGTGCCCTACTGGTATGAGCTGTGAACTGCGAATAAATAACTGAAACGGATTTCAAGTGTGTTCTAACAAGGGGATTTGGAAAACGGGATTGCTGAGATACAAGATATGCAATCGAGGGTCTTTGGAAGATACATGGTACTGCTTACAACTATGTTTGTTATGATTCTCACTGTTGTAATAGTGAGATTCTCAATACCAAGAAGAAAAAAAGAAGTGATTTTTACAATGTATTATGGAACTATCTGGGTGAGCTACCCAAATTTTACTTTTGAACTTGTAATGTAGCTTAGTATTCGGCAACTTAAAGCCACTAGGTTTGGTCCTGCATGCTTTGGATAGTGAGATTCTTTCTTTTGGTATAGCTACCTGTGTGACAACCTGCTCTTCTAACTGATTCCTTGTCTTTTGAATGCAGTACTACAATTTAAACCCCAAAAAGAAAAATACGGAGATGGCATAAATTCTTCATACTCCCAACATAAAGTACCTTATGAGCATACACAACACAACTAATCCAACATCAATGTTTTCCTAGAGCAAATGCATCTTTTGTATACAAAGTTGATGTAACCTCCATAAGTGACCCCAACTTATCCAACACAGAAGAAGCATCTTCTACTACCCCTTGTTCATGAAAAGGAAGACATAGAACCTGCAGATAATTAGGGCTAGAAAAGCTTAAGCAATTCGTTGCTTTTGATAAGTTAGTATGGTTGTTAATGCAACTAAAATCATCCCAATTTCAAGCTTAGAAGTGTAGAAGTGCAATGTACCACTTCCCAGAAGCAACACAAGGTCAAACCGACCTAGCAGACGTAGTCACCTTCCCGTAATTTTGTTTTCATTTCTACTCGTGTTAGCTTCTTTCTTTGTACAAGCCATCTGAGTCCTGGAAACCCTAGCGAATCAATTAAACAGAACCCTGTCCTATCCATGGTATGTGCACACTGATGTAGGTTTAGGCTAAGATATACCAAAGGGTGTTCTTAGTTATGACTTAGTGGGAAACTCCATTGGTTCAAACTATACACGAGAGGTACTATCAGCCCTCCTTCCTCTTGATTTCCTCGGGCTGACTATCTGTTGCAGCCGTGTCACACCAATATCTGAACCCGTGCTTCGATCTTTTTGGTTCCCAAACCTGAGGCCACGGAAATTACGTTACACATTATATTCAAAGGATATTACAAGAACCACATAGACACTGCATCTTCACAGTTCAACTTTTTAAGTGGTGCGCGCCATGAATTTCAAACACCACAATTGCACATGCACCAATGGCAAATTTAAATGGCTAAAGTACCCATGTACAGAAATGGAATGACAAAAACTCGCACATATAAGACCATATTGAGGCAGTTGGCAAATGATGCACTTCCATGCTAAAAAGTAAACCTTAATGGTAGCTAAAGGTATCCATACTAATATCAAGGGAGAGCACCTCTTATGGTGAAGCTCTTTTGAAGTTCACAATATAACCTTTCTAACTTCAAATTAAAGAAAAGCTAATCAAGGCCATTGTTAGAAATTTCTCAACATTTAATGAATAACAGCTCCACCCTAAAACCTCTTCTTCGTCCCCACTATTCCAACCACTCCACCCGAACATCCAACTGTAAACATTATCACTCAACTTCTACTGCTCCTTCCTTCCCAGTTTCCATTTTCATTGCCAACTCATTCTCCTCCTTATCTACCTTCTATTATTTGTGTCGATTAGATTCACATATGTTTTCTTTAACTGCACACGTGATGCGTGTGCCGATGACTCCTAGTATATATAGAAAACCAAATGACCGAAGTAAAAGACAAGTAGGATGTTACATATTGAATTTTTGGGTGTCATTTACAAACTTAGCTTTAGGACTTCCTCTCTTAATTAACTCATGCTAGAAGTGAGATAGTGGATCAAATTTTCGTGAGTCCTGAGTTAAGCAGGTGCTGGTTGGTGAAGTTAATTTGTTGTTATAATTATTAAATATTGCTTCTTGTGAACGTGAGCAGTAGGGCAAACAAGTGGGTCAATAGGTGTGATAGTGTTAAAGGATAAATAGGAGACTAAGTGCAATCGTGAATTGCAACTGTTGTTCTGAGTATTGTATTCACTTTGTGCAATAGATAAGACAAAGAAGAAATATTCTGAGGCACCTTTGAGTGTTTTACGGGGAGCTAGTTCATCTTGAAGTGAGCCAAAGGAGGATCCACCCCTCCACAATTTGGGGTTTCTTCCTAGTTCTATTTTTTCTTTTATTTGAAATCCACTGGTCACGTACCACTAGAAAAAGTCTGATACTAAGCAATCAAAAACCGGTGCTAGACAAGATTTTACGGTTATGCATGAAAATTATCAGTTAAAACGATAATGCTAGACATATTCGCAACAATTGGTTAATATTATAACTGAGCAAACAAGTTTGTCCGCTGACCTTGTGGCCAAGAATGCTTACTCATTTCAATAATCTATGGCGCTTGACCTTGAAATCACACCTTTGTTTATCTAAAACATTAGAATCCATGCCCTGATACTACTATATAATATCTTGAATATCCTACTACCATAGTGCAGTTACCTTAATTTTCAAAATCTCAGTATAATATGCAATGTACTTCCAGTGCAGTTGATCTTATTTCAAGCTTGGCTCTGGCATGCGTGTTGCATCAGAACCCAGGGGAAGCGAGACCATCGAGGTGAAACAACAATCAGTTCTCATAAGAATTACATTATATATTGTGAAAGTAGAAATCTATTTAGTATGATAAAATGGAAAAAGAAAAGCATGGCAAAAGAATCCATATTTGGTGATCCAAATAAAATGGGTTTTCAAACTTATAAGCAATTTCCAAGTCATTTGCCAATCTTCAGGATTATCAAAATATGCAGACGTATAATGATTTCGTTCACTTAGACATCTATTCCAAGAGGAGCAAGTGGGTTTTCAGGTGCTGGGCACCAAAATTGATGTAGGCATTGGGCATCGCTTGCGATTGTAGACTTGGTCTGCATGTGTGTTGAGAAAGTGTTTGGAAAGTGTGGGGCATCGTTGAGTTTTGTGGTCACAAGGGTACCATGTGCTTTCATGGCTTTGTCCAAGGTGCAAGGGATCGTTCAATTCGTGGGTTTACTCAGGGTGCAGAGTTTGAGTGCAATGAAACCCTTGGTAGATTTTGGGGAGTACGCCACCATAGTAGGCTTTGTGAAGTTGGCCTTGTGAATGCAGTGCATATTTGATAAATTAAGGGCAGGGCACTTTTTGGAGGGTTGAGCTGTTTGTATTACATGCACCATTTTAGCTTGTGTTGTTTGCAAGGTGGTGTTTCTGACAGACCAAAAAGGCCTTTTGCTCAAATTTATTTTTATAAGCCATGGGCTTGTGCTGCATCGTGCTGCCAGCTAGACCTGATGTGGGGTATCACTTTTGACTTGGGTCAGGTGTAGGGCACCGTTATTGGTTCAAGTTGGTGCAGCAAGAGTTGAACCAAGAGGTGCAGTCAAGTTGTGGACGGTTTTAGAAGGGTTGGTAGCTACCTCATTGTCAAAGGTATCTACGGCTTTCAGTAGGGGAGGGGACAAGTCTCCTGTGTCTCCTCAGCCTTCAGGCTCTTTTTATGGTGGTTCATGGATGATGGAGTTGGTTTGACCAGAGGTATTCATGTTCATGCTTCTTAGACAGTGTTCGTGTTCTTAACGTTAATCCGACAACTAACTTTCAGAGGGAGTAAATTGGAAGGATATTTTGCACACGAAGGTGAAGATTTTGGTTGGAGTTTGGCTCATGAGGAGCCTTCAAGCGGCAGAGTCAGAGCATGGCTTATGCGGAGCCTTGGAGATGTTAAGCTCAGAGGGGAAAGGTGGACTTATATAAGAGCCCGTTGGGCATTGCATAAGAGTTGCGTTCTCTGCTCAAGTCAGAGACATTTTTGTTGGTAGTGGTTGATTCTTGTGATTCTTAGTGAAGTTCAAAACAGGAGTCCGAGAGCGGGAGTTTGCTATGGTGCAAAGTTGCATGCTATAATGATAGTCCTCTTGCACGAAGGTGCGCGTGTAGCAAGTCGGCAATTGTTGATAATGCAGGCATTGATGGATTAAAGTGGTGAGAATTCCACAAGATGGCTGTAAAGGATGGATGTTACTGAGGCAAACCTTTTTGAGTTTGCACGTCAACAAGGGCATTGATGAATTAAGTGGGGTCACGGCCTGACTTTTGGCATAAGCCAATGCCCAGTGACTTGAGGCACATGCTCAGAAATTGGTGGCAAGTGGATAGAGAATCTAGTATGCTTTTCGGCCAAAACCACGTGCCATGGCATTTTTTAAAATACAAAAGACGAGTGTTGGTATGAATCTCGGTGTGCGTGCATCGGATGGTACAAACATAGAAGAGAGATCGGAGTGTAGTTCACTACGAGCACATAGCTTCACTGAATGCAATTCCAAGGTATATAGAGTTGAAAAAGGGCATTATGGCTCCTCGAGCAAAGGGATGTCTACTACCGTCACTTTTGATACCGCTCTGAGTGGTACTTAGTAGTGTGTGGTGCCTTCATGTGAATCAAGTTAGCGACCCTAAAGCAACTTCGGGAAAGCTTAAAAGTGTTGAAGACTTACTTCAAAGCTCCCATATAGGCAAAACCTTTCAGGTGGACATGGGCATCAAATGAAAAGTTCAGAGCTTCCATATGGCGGACACCTTTCCTGTGGGCACCTATGGACGGTAAGCCTTGAAATTGGTCAAAAGTCATGATTCTGTACTGGTTCCCCGAGCACATCCTATATCATATTGAGCATGCATATTATGGCAAATCAGGCTACTAGTTTTTTGCATGCCATATGCCAAGTTGGGCATCGTCTTGTGTTCGACACGCCCACCAGTTGGGTGGCACTAGTGACACACTAGGTGTCAAAACGTCGGGCTTCGTGTGCAGGTTAGGAAGCTCCACAATTGGCATCGTGCTAAGATTGGCTAAGCTATTCTTGATGATGGCCACATGCAGATATGTGAAGCAAGGCATAGACACAAGTTGGACAAGTGGGCACGTTGTCATGCACGACAGGCAGACGTCGGGCATGCTAGCATGTCGCTGCGTTGTGCACACTGCTACGCAAGCGAACATTTTGTTGGTTCTTGTTGGCATATGTCTAGCAATTAGAGACATGACCGACATGCATCATGCAAAGTGCTGACCGTGTATGTCGTGCATAATGATTGACATTTTAGTGCACCGGGTGCGAGATGCTTTGACGGCGCGCATGTGGCAATCTTGACAAGTTCATTGCGCATAGTTCCGTCCAACTGATGGGATGTTGCTATTCGTTCAAGGTAATTGCTATGCTTCTGTCAGAACTTTATCCAAGGGCGAGTCTGGTACCATTCTGCTTTCAGAGAAAAGTAAAGTTGCTTTGTATAATAGGATGGTAGTTCATGACATGGTTCACAAACAAGATGCAAGTATCATGAAGCCTTAAGGTCGTCCCGTTGCGGCACGAAAATGAGCGGATCATGACAGTTAGGCAGGTATTGTTTTGTAAAGTTAGTATTATGATTACATTTTGCTACTTCTGAACATGGGCAGTATGGCAAAGTAGTGGGTCACTAGATGTGTAAGTGTTAAAGAGTAATAGGAGACAAGTGTAATTGTGGACCGCAACTGCTCCTCTGATTTAGTTATATTCTCTTCGTGTAATAGAAGAGCAGAATACGTATTTCAGAAGCACCTTTGAGTGTTGTACATGGGAGCAGTTCCTCTCAAAGGGAGCCAAAAAGAGGAGAATTACGCCCCAATCGAGGTTGGGTTTTCTTCCTAATTTTGTTTGTTCTTTTTTGAAATCCATCAGTTACGTCTTTGTATGTAACATAATAAACACATTTCCTTTTTTAAAATACCTATAACAAGTAGTATGGAAATTGATTATTCAGCAATTAAAAACCATCGGGCAGTCATTAAAGTGATGCACCAAAATGATTCCTAATTAGATAAACAGTAGAAAATATACTGGTTCATATTAAACGAAGCAAACAAGTGTGTCCACTCACCCTGTGGCCAAGAGTGCTTACTCGATTCAACAATCTATCATGCTTGACCTTGAAGAGTAGATCATTGTTTATAGGAAGCATTAAAAACCCTGAAAAATACTAGAATATCTTAAATTTCCTACTGCTATCATTTCTGCCACAGGGTGCTTACTCGATTCAACAATTTATCATGCTTGACCTTGAACAGTAGATCATTGTTTATAGGAAGCATTAAAAACCCTGATAATACTAGAATATCTTAAATTTCCTACTGCTATCATTTCTGTACCTAAATGTTCAAAATCTTAGTGCAATATGCAACGTACTTCAAATTCATTGCGATATAATTTCAAGCTTAGCTCCAAATTACCATCAATTTGTATGCGTCTCGCATCAGATAGCACGGAAAGAAAGGCCATGCGAGAAAAACAACAATCAGTTGTCGAATCACAAAACATCGGATCAACACAATATTTATTGAGAAAGTAAAAAGATATTTAGTACTCCCTCCGTCCCAAAAAATAGGTCATATTTCCTTTTTAGGCCATCACAGAAAAATAGCTCACTTCCCAAATTTAGGAAGATTTGTAGGTGTTTTCCCATGTTTACCCTTTTTACGCATTTTTAATTATATTACTCTCTCCACGTTTAACGCTCAATGAACCCATTTTCTCTTTCTTGGCCCACTCCCCCCCCCCCCCCCCAGGCGGGTAGAATGGGAAACACACAATATATGAATTATATCCTTACTATGTGTGCCAAGTCAAAATGGAGCAACTTTTTTGGGACGGAGGGGGTACAATGAAATAGAAAAAGAAAGGAAAAGTACACTAGGTATCCCTGAGTTTTGGATTTAATACAGTCCCTACCCACAGCCCACCTACCCTCCTTATCCTCCCACCACCGCCATCCTCAAACCCGTCACCCACCCACCCTCCCCTGTCAACCTCAAGCAATCTCCACTAGCCACCACCACCAACCTCAACACACAAAACCCACCACACATCCCCTCCAGTCATCCACCCACCACTCCCCCGCCACCGGCCACCGACCACCAACCTCCACACACATATTGTACACACTCACCCAATGACGCACCCACCCACCCACGACCCCCTCTCCACCATACCCCCCACACAAGCATTGTGGTTTACGCACGCTCACACCTACGACACACATATTGCTTGTGTGTGCCGCGTGTGTGTGGGAATAGGGGTGGGTGCGCCGGTGGGTTGGGGGGCGTGAGGATTGACCTTGGGGTGCTTGCGACTGTGTGCGTGACTGTAGGTGTGTGTGTGTGTGGATGTGGGTGATGGGGTAGGAGGTGGGATTGCCTATGGTGTAATGGTTAGGTAGACGGGGGCAAAATGGGTTTTGGTGTTGTTGGGGGGGGGGGGGTAAGCGAACCCTAGGTCCAGTTTGATTTTTCGGCAAGTGTATTTTCGGGTTTCCATTGAATTTTAAAGGCAAAATTTGACGTCAAGATAATGGGAGGGGGTTTGCGAGACATGGACCCTAATGTCAAGGGAGGTCAGTTCATTTCCAAAATAAGTGGGGTAGCAAGTGTATTAAACCCAAAACTCAGGAGTACCGAGTGTAATTTTCCCAAGAAGAAAAGCATGGCAAAGAAGCCATATTTGGTCACCCAAATAGAAAGGGTTTCTAAAGTAAACATCCAAGGAATTATCAGAGTCCTTTGCAAGCAAATCTTCAGGGTCATCCAAATATCTAATGGGATAATGATTTGGTGTAGTATGGTGTGTTACAAAGAAAGTGAAATTGGTAAAATCAGCTGCATTGAAAAGAGCAAATGAACAAACAAACTGAGATTAGGAAACACCACAATGGCTTACCTGTTTTAAACACTTTGCAAATCGCAGAAAATGGTGCTCATCTTGTGGAATCTCACGTTGCCTGTCGGTCCTGTCCTGGACTTGAGCACGAACCTGCTGCGCCAATAGCTCTGCAGCATTAAGAGCAATCAAGTAGGCATTGGGCCCTCTATCCTAAACGGAACAGTTTGTGCTCATCCTTCTATTGTAGAAGAAACATGAGCCCTCCAAATAAATAAATTTGCAGAGAAATCTGCATGCAGGAGACAAAATGCAACACAAATGGGGAAAAAATGAAAAAGAAAGCCAACTAAGAAGCTTTCAGGAGATAAAAGTTCTTACATAGTCAATAGGAATAGGGACAGACAGCTACATAGAATTAGAAAACACAACCAAAAAAGAAGAAGAAAAATTTCTAGAGGATGGAGGAAGTGGTATTCTGTATCGGAAGTATGTACATGTACTTGCGGCTTGAAAAATATAAGAGAGACACAAATATTAAAAAGTAAAAGAGTTAGAGCACTGGAGCTAATTCTTCAACAAAATGAATTCTCAAAACATCTAATTTCGCGGGTGATATTGAGAAATGAATGATTAGAACCGCGTGTCATGTAGATGTTTTTTTCTGTTATTGACATATTCGCCCTTTCTAAAATTTAACGGTCGTTCATGTCCATCAGCCGAGATACTGATTTTGGTACGTTTTTTAAAAGTTAGGTACTTTTTTGGCCCACCTTCAAAGTTGGGTACTAAAGCTGTACTAAATGTAAAGTTGAGAATACAATTTTGGGATTTGCCCAAGTAGATTTCGGATAGTTTACTAATCAGCTTGAAGCCATTGTTATCAAAATTAGTTTTTGTGACAAAAGTTGCTTCAGAAACTGGATGAAAGCTGTTGAAGGTGCAAATTCTGAAAATAGTCTTATGTGGCAAACTGACCAGTAAGTTCAAATATTTCAAAAAAAGTGTTAAAAGCAAACTTATCAAAAAAAACATGTTCTTTGTAAACATAAGGGGAAGTTTCTTTTAATTTGGTTTCCAGATTTCATCACTTTTAGCTTTTGCAAGCTGTTGATAGCCCATTTTGGCTACGTACAGGTGGCCGTGTTCGGGACCTACTTTCCACAACAAAGTTCAACTGTCAACAAAGTGAGCTGACTCAAACCGGAGCACGCCAGCCATGCTACGTGCCACAAAAATGCAGCAAAAATGCCTAAGGCACCTAGCGACCAGTGAGAAGGTGTCCTTGGCCAAAGGGGGGTCGCCCGGCACAGGGGTCGGCTCGCTAATGGATATCCTGCCAGGGATTGTTCGCCAAGGGGCCAGCCTGCGTAGGTTCTCCTGGGGTGCTCCCCCCACCCCTGCCTCAAATGCATTTGCCACTTCTTTCCTTGGTTACCACTAATGAGGGGGAATAGCATAATGGGGTAGGAAATTAGAGTTTTTCGTCATGCTAATAGAAATTCATCACCGATACATCCACCTCCCAATCTCTTAAATATTGAACGAGCCTCGTTTGATCAGAACCTGAGCCGCTGAGTATGTGAGTTGTATATAATATCCCAGACCCAAGCTAAGTTTGTATCAAATTGATACTTAGTTTGCTAGCGTAGTTAGCTAAGTGACACTTTAAACTAAAGTGTCACTTAAGCACCCAGAGTGATTTAGCCTCTTCATTCAAACAATATGATATAATTGAGATTTTAGGAGAGTTTGTCACTGAAAATGTTTGCCCCCACAACTGGGTCGTAGGGTATAGGCCACAGCCATCTGCAATGCCCAGCAGAGGCTCATATCCAGGGCAGTTGATTATAAAGGGAGTCCTCTGTGCCATAATTTACTTCAATTAAAAGGGTGGTGGGTCTCTAGGCGCAGCCTTCCATCGGGGATTACATAATGTAGCATGCTAGGAATGTCCAAAGGGAGAGGGCTTGGAACACTTGGAACTTTTTTCCAAGGCCTAGACTTGGGTCATAGGTCTATATACGAGACTTTGCCAGATGATGGGTGTGGTAAAAGCAGAATTCCGTTTTTGTTTCGTTTCGGTTCTTCTTAATGGAGGGGTTCAATCCTCTTCTTACCTTAACTTCTGCTCTGGGTTTTGGGCGAGGATTTTAGCAGCAACTGGAGGCAGTGGCGAAAAATGAGAAAAGAGAAGTGAGCATGGCTGTCTTCCATAGCTCGTGAGCTCTCTGCAAATGAGGGGCAGGTTACGGAGATAGTAAAAGGTTGTTTCTTTAATATGCTTGTACAAATTTTGGGGATGAGTGAAAAGGCTTTTAGATCCTCTAGAAAAACTAGCAAACATAACTCAAGAGTCTGGAAACAAAGACGGATCTGTTCCACAGAGTCAAGTAGGAAACTGGAAAATATGGAATTATTTGTCAAATAGAACCGGACAAAGACAGGAAAAGAAAAGGACGGTCAGTGTTTGGGTTGTGCTCTTTTATGATAGTTTTCTTTTTCTTTGGGAAGGCTGGAAGGAGATGGTCAGATATCTTCAGCAATATTGTCTTCTAATATTTACTTAAGAATAAACCACACTGTTTTCTCAAACCACAATGGGCTCAAACAGCCAGATATTTGGCTCAACCTAATAAGTTTCATGCTTTGAGTCTCCTTGCAAAAACCTATACGACTACACTATCACTTGGTCAAAGAACTTCTAATAAACAGTCCCTGCTAACAGAAACTGCTTCCAGCAAACCGGTAAGGGTTCAAATCATGTGACCTACGCAAGCTGGTGATCTCAAACATAAGCACTAAGCGTCACCTTATTTACTAGAGATCTGCTAATAGGAATAATGTTACAGGCATTTCAGCTATATATATCTCCACTAGCACCAATATCTTGTACAAAATAATGCGACCAACATCTTGTACAAAAGAATACGATCAGAGTACTTCTCATCAAGCTAAGCACTAAGAACTGGTATTACATGGACTCTCTACAAAAGGCAATCACACAAGCTTAATAATGACAAAAGTTAAAAAGGTTAAGCACTTGCACTGATATGAATCATATGATATTCAAATCTATTCTTTGAAGAGAGGGAAGGGAAAATAACATATACAGAGAGAGGCACTTCGAAATGTAAGTCTTGAGAGAAAAAGGGTCAATAATAATAGTATTATAGAACAACTATCACAAGAAGCATAAACACACATGAGGCCTACCTTGAGATCCCATCGCCGACGCTTCTTTTATTCTTTCTTTAGGGAGGAACAGCTTCTATTTGTTTTTGATAAAAATAGTACTTAATCCCCCGAAGAGCTATGTTCCGATGTTATATGGGAGAAATGACTCCATCGCATCAGAAAAAGAATTTTATCATGCTGTAGAATTTCAATGATCAGCAGAACAAGTCACCACCTGGGCAAAGGGATGAAATTGTTATCCAGCACATCTTAGATGAAGACAAAGTTGACAAAAAGATCAAGTTAAAAGGAACCTGATAGCGACAGAACCATGCTCTTATATGGCACCGTGGTGTTCCTGAACCATGCTCTTAGGGGTCCTTGATCATTCTTCATTTGTATTTTCTGATGGACGGCTCCAACCATGAACTAAAGTCGTGTATGTTACATCATCTAAAGCTACGCCTCTTCGAGACATATTATCACATACCGTGAAGGCTTCTTCTACCTTCCCTACCTTGCAAAACCCACTTGTCATTGTGTTATAAGTAACAGCATCAGGAATAATTCCCTTTCCTACCATCTCAGCAAGGAGCTTAGCAGCTTCTTTCATATCACCTGCTTTACAGTACCCATCAATCATGACGGTATAGGTTATTTTATTAGGCTGTATGCCATATGAAGTCATTTCCTGTAAGATACTCTGTACTTTCTCCATCTGATGTAGCTTACAATAACCGTCAATTAAGGCAGTATAGCAGACCACATCTGGCAACAAACCCTCATCTCTCATGTCATCAAAAAGGGGTTTTGCATCCTCGACAAGGCCGATGTTGCACATTCCATCTATCAGAGAAGAATACGTTGAAGAAGTTGGCCGAATGCCTTTACCGCGCATATTATCACGCAGTCTAAAGGCCTCTGTCATGTTCCCGTCAACGCAATAGGCTCGAATAAGTGTGTTGTAAACCACATGATTCGGGACAATATTTTTACTCAGCAACTCATTGAAGAGATGTTTACCTTCCTCAATTTTTTCAGCTTTACAAAATCCATTTATCATAACCCCATATGAATAAACATTGGGAATCAGACCATTCTTTTTGCTTTCATCCCAAAGCATCATGGCTTCTTCCATCTTACCCATATTACACAGCCCATGCATCAACATATTGCAAGTATAAGTGTCTGGTGAAATTCCTCGATTAATCATGTCTTCCCTCAGTTTGAAAGCTTCCTCCAGCTTCCCCTGTTTGCAACAACCAGAGATGAGAGTGTTAAATGTAATTCTATCTAACTGAAGGCCCCTCTCTAGCATCTCCTTGAGAAGCCTAACAGCCTCTGCGATCATCCCTGCTTCGCAAAGTCCATGCATGAGAGCATTTGAGGTCACTATATTGGATCCAAACCCTTTCTCCAGTAGCCTCAGCCAAAGATCAACAGCCTCTGAATGCTTTTTCGCCTTACAAAGCCCACCAACTAAAGTGGTAAGCAAACTATCATTTGGCCTTAAATCTCTCAATAGCATTTCCCTCGTCAATCGCAGGGCCGAATCCAACCTTGAATTCGTACAAAGCAAACTAATTACAGTAGTAAATGCACCATGATTTATGGATAATCTACCTGATAGCATCTCATCCAAGAGCTGTTCAGCTTGATTAATTTGATCAATCTTGCAGAATCCCTGGATGAGTGAAATAAAAGTAACTGAATTAGGCGTAATGCCCTTAGACAACATATCATCTCTCACCTTCAATGCAGCCATAATGTTTCCCATTTTGCACAACCCGCCAATCAATGTGTTATAAACAACCACATTTGGGACAAACCCTTTGTCTGTCATTTCTTTCAAAAGAATCTTAGCTTCATCATACTTCTGTTGTTTCATCAGACCATTAATTAGGACACCAAATGTTATAAGACTCGGGCTCACTCCTTTTTCAATCATACTCTCTTTAAGCTGGAAAGCTTCATCAAATTCCCCACCCTTGCACAGCCCGTCAATAATGTTATTATAAGCAACAACATTTGGAGAAATACCCACCTCCTCCATTTTTGAAAACAACCTCCTTGCATCCTCAACCTTCCCTCCCTTGCAATACGCATTGATCGCGATACTAAACGTATAAACATCAAGCAAAACGCCTTGACAAACAATATCAAACACCTCATAACACTTCTCTAGCTGATTTGCTTTCACAAGAGAAGACAAGAGAAAATTACACGTTTTCAGAGACGGAAACAAACCCTTATCCCTTAGTAACCGAAGCACATCCACGGCCATCTCAAGCCCTGCATTCTTAAATTGTGTGCAATAAACATGAATTAACAAGTCAAATGACCTAACGCCAAGAGTACCAGTCTCCAAAGACGCCAAATGCAAACCAACTAACGCAACAGCTACATCCAAATGCTTCTTGTTATTCGGGTTATCAAGCAAGACGGGAAGCTTCCCATCAATCAAACGTATCAAAAGTAGACGGGCAGGGGCGTCAAGGTTGGAACGAATAAGCAAACGAATCAAAATGGAGTAAGACCTTACAGTGAATCTAAAGCCGACATTTTCGGATGCAAAGTAGAAGAATTTGAGTGCGGTTAATGAATTTACCAACAACCCAGCTTGCAAGAAGAGATTATCAAACTGATGAGGAGACAAATGGGTCAGTAGATCTTTACATTTCGACGAATCTAGAGATGAGTGTGAGAGGAGTGAGGTCACCCCGTTCAAGAAGCTCTCATCGGACCGCTGTGGATGGTCCAGTTGGTTGTTAGCTGGAGTCGGGTGGTTCTTTTGGTGGTGGGATTCGGCAGTGGAGATGATGCACGCGAATGGGCGCTTGATGGGTTTTGGCCTGGTTATCATCAAGAGTTTTCTTAAATCCATACAGAGACGAAAGATACATAGATTGTGAAGAAAATCTTGCCCTTCAGACTGAAGGGGGCTCTGCTGGAGGTAGTCGTGGAGGCGGGGACGCCATGATTTTCGGGGAAAGCAGCAAGTACTACGTGGCCTTTTGTTTGCTGTGAAGGGTTTAAGCCGTTGAAAATTCTAAACCCTGGAGCAGGTGGACAGAAGGTGAATCAGGGCCTGAATGTTTAGGCTGCTGAGGTAGATGAGATGGACAGAGACGCAGAGGGGGAGGAGTGGGGCTGTTCTTGGCCCATGGTAAGGCAGGACCAAGGCAAACACGACCCAGTGCTTCAAATTGGGTAACCATTTTTTTGAGCAAATGGTGGATCGTCTACCCTTTCTACATACATATGGATATGGATTTGGACATAAACAAAGTCGGGTCTAACTTTTTGCAGTACCTCGATAAAAATCAGGGCCGAAAAATCAACTCGGTCAAGACCATAGTGCACCCTCCGCTCCTCATGCCACAAAAATATTAAAAAAAATGTTTTGAGGCACAAAGGCGCATAGTAACAAAAGCGCCTTGAACCAAGTTAGGTCACACCGCGAGTGGTCACCTTGCCATGGGGGTGCATCGTGTGATTTTCTAAGTATAGCATCCGTCTAATGTGCCAATGCGGCACTGCATACTGTCATTGCACCCAGAGTTGGCCTCTATCTTTAGCACGACATGTGCCCTCGAACCTGTTACTCGACATGATTTTTGACATGTGCTTCATCCATAGAGGCTCATTAACTCATTGTGTTCCATAAAAAAGAGCCTTTGTCATCCTATGTAGCCTTTCCTCAATAAGCCCTAAGTGTTCTGGCACGAGGATTCATCTCCATTGGGGGTGAGCGCATTCTTCCGGGACACTGTTTCAGCGCGCTCCGATGCATCGACACAAGGCCTCATTATCGGATATGCTACTTCTCCACGAATTTCTCTGTGCCAAGGTGATCGCTTGACCAGTCTACGTGCTCCAGCATCAGAGCTTATCATCATTGCATCTAAGGATCATGACCTCTGGATCACTTCAAGACAAGAGCAGTTATATGGAGGGCATCGGTCATTAGCTTCCCCACCATTATCAATGACGCCTTTGTGGGACACGTAACAAGGGGAGTGAAGATGTGGCTAGATCAAGGGCATTCTTGAGGGCACTGGCGTTATGCGAGTGAAGCCATACGAAGCGATGTTGTGTAGATTAGGTCGGGTGAGTCCAGGGATTCAATGGAATAATATAACACTATAATATGGTGCACCCTTAGAAGGTACTTCTGAGTGCGCCATGTGTTACATGGTGGCAAGCTATTTGCCGATAATTAAAGGACTTGAGAACTTATTTGCACGACATTTTAAATTTCGAGCTTCTTACTATAAATCTCATGATGCATAGAATTTTAGAGGGAGAAAGTAACTCAACTAATATTGTGGAACTTATGTACTGGACATTGACATAAGACATTAGACTTTCAGTTGATGTTCCCGTACTCACTGTGCGCATCTACCCTCAAAGTAATGTCAGTCCTAAAGTTCTATCTAGGTTGCCTCTATTCCTGCCCCCTGCTCTGATACTTGATATGTCCCAAATACCTGTACCTGGCCTCCGACACGAATAATATCCTTTGTAGCACATCCATGTGCTACGATCCCATCCTTAACATCATTTGGTGACTTTGTTGAGGAAGTGAGCATCAAGCTATAGTCGATATGTTGTTTGACATTCTTAGTCAGACATTCTCATGCCTCAACAGTGCAAGACTAGAGTCGAAGGTATCAGCCATGCTTTGGTAGCTAACGAAGGCCTTTACACAAAATTCTGAGACAACAACACCTCGAGGATCAAGCAAAACCAGTGTCACCCACATTTGACCCTTCTAGATGTGAATGCGCCTAATTTCAACGTTGTGGTAGAAACCGTTGCCCCTCACGCCTACCATCATTGGCATCCAGGACCCCTAACATTTCTCAACGAGGCATATATCTCTTCCAAGCACTTGCTCCCAACCTTGGGTCGGCGACATCCACCCATTGGTTCTGGACATCACTCAAACCCCGACTATAAAAACATGTTCCTAGGTTCTTTGGACCTTGAGGACAAGACTCTTAGCACTTCTTTCCATGGCTCTGGCGCATTTCCTCCAGCCATTACATCTCGCATATTCAAGGGCGATTCTTGCCTAGTGCTCTAACAGTTTTTTTTTCTGTCACCATCGAGCCTTGTGTTACCTTAGCAATGACTAATTTTGGAGACCTATGACTTGATTGTAATGGAAATCAGCCCAAATCGGCCCACTAGAACCCGTACACAAGACATGGTCCCAATTTGCTGCAACTCATTATCTCTAGTCTCCGACTCGTGCTTCTATCTTTGCTCTTATTAAGATCACACCATAGAAGGGCTAATTTTATACCAATCACAACTTTTCATGTTTCTTGTCTAGAATAATCATATATTGATAAATAGGAAGGTGACACATGTTCTCTAAAGTATGGATATGACTAAAAGGCTAAGTGACATCGATTATTGTTCTAATTATCTTTTTTTAGTGTGTCACAATGAGGTGGTCTGGCCAATTAAAAAACATCGAACATCACCTTAATGTTTTAAACCAATAAGATGATGCCATAAACATGGTATTTATCTATTTATAAATCTAATTACATATATTATACATTTGAAAGAATGTAAATTTTCTCTTTCTTATTTGACAGGCTTATCATTATGTCATTTGATATTAAAGCAATCAAAGGAATTTTAGATTTCTCTCTCCTCCATGTTAACATGTCTCACTTAAAAGCGAATTACTCAAATTATGCCAAATCTCTCTCTCTCTCTCTCTCTCTCTCTCTCTCTCATTTTAGATTTATATCTCTCATTCATATCTTGACTTTTACATATGTTAGACAAGTCGAATATTTTTATGACAATTTAACAAACTTAATCTCCCTGATTTTATTTCATTGTAAGTCATATGCAAATACATGTGTGTGTGTGTGTGTGTTTATACATACACATATAACTTTCTCTCTTTTTTGTCTATATTTATATCTTCTTAAACTCTTCTCGGTGAGTTTAATAAATTCAAGTCTCACCATATCGGTTATGATTGCTATTACTATTTTGGATGTACTATTCCTACCATTTTGTATTTCATTTCTTCAATTGTTATTGAAAGACTAACAAATTGTTAATAAAAGTGGTAGAAAACTCATAAAAAGATGGATACAAAATTACTGTCATTATTAGTAGTTTTGTTTTTATTCGACACATAAGTATGAACTTTCTATAAATATTCTAGCCGTTGTTGCTCCCGTGTGTAATGCACGAAGTCAATACTAGTTAAGAGATGATTATCAAAGGAGAAACAATTTTATAAGAACACTCATATTTACCACTGTACATAAGGGGTGAGCCTACAGAGAAAACATATAAGTTTTATATCAAGTCATGGAAAAACTCCGCTAGATTCAAGCGTAAAGCTCTAAGCTTTGATGGATAATTTTTATATAACTTTAAATCTAAGCTACTAGATCCATTTTACAAAAATCGTCATTTCTCCAAAGAGAAACAGTTTGGAAGATTCAAGCCCTCGAATAGACGTCTTTGTTAGTGTTTTATAAATTATTGTGTCAATTTTTTAGGTTCATTTTGCGTGTCAAAATGATGAAAAGAAGGTAAAGAGGCAAAGAGGGAGGAATCCCACATAGAAGGGAATTGAAAAAGTAAGTGGGTATATGGTAAATAGCTCAACTTACTTTAATGCTTATGTGGTATACTAAGGTGTATGCATGTGTACACAGTATGGTGCGATATGGGAAATGATCACATGCACGCGCGCCTGAGCGTGGCAGTAGGCAATGAGGCACAATGTGGCGCTTTGATGGCATATTTTGCACTTTGCACGTGCGCATCATCGCGAGACGTGATTAGACGTCTTCGTGATCTTCCGTTGATGTGATGAACCGGTGCAATGCTTTGGGTCAGATCAGATCGAACCGTTGGCAGCTAGTTGGTTACACTTGCATCGGTTTAGGTTATACACGAATGAGTTGCACCCGTTGGGCAACAGGGTGGTGCTGGTTCGGGCAGACTCACCCGTTGGGAGCTGATTAGTTAATGGTCCAGAACCTGGACGGTTCAACTTAACAGTTTATAATACAACGGTCCAGATTGAATGGGTGCTTGGTGAAAGGGTGTGACCCTTAGTGAGCAGCCACCGGTGCTATTTAAATAGAGCAGAAAATCTGATTTTTTGCAGACATAATATTTAGCCTTTCTCTCGTCTTTTTATTCCTTTATGTAAATCTTCTATTAAGAACGAATTTATGCAAAATTCCTTCTTGTAGAATCATTATCCAAATTTCCATACCCTTATCTGTGAGGTGAATATCATTTGTGCAGATGCTATTCAGTAATGTGCTTCGTTGTATCTTGGAGAATATTTTTCGGTAACCCGCTGCACACCATTTCTAGTGGGGGCAAATATAAATTTAAGGAAAGCATTAGAACGTGCCTTGAAGCCAATTTTTCTTTTCAGTCACGAAACGATACCATATACCACCAACAATCTTAAGTTTATATTTTGCTACAATGGTATTCGTGATGTTGAAACACATGGGCTCAGATTTCAACCATTTGGAGTGCTTTGATGTTGGGGACTTTGTACGTTGGTGAAAGAAGATGCACTTTCTATTACCATGAAAGTGTACTATGTGATCGTGAATCTAAGACCTCCGAAACCCGATACAAATGAGGAGAAAAGTGTTGTTAAAACACGTGAAAGGTTGAAGTGGGATCAAGATAGCGAAATAGGTCGCGGACATATCTTGAACAGCATGTCCAATACATTATTTGATGCCTATCATACCGCCAAGTCTGCAAAAGAGCTTTGAAAACAATTGGAGCGTTGCTATATCACCGAGTATGCTACCAATAAGAGGTTCATTGTCTCTAAATTTTTTTAATACAATGGTTGATGATAGGTCGATTATGGAACACTTTAATGAGATTAAGACCATTCTTGATTAATATTCCCAACACAAGTTAGCCTTGGATGAATTTATTATTGTTACATCAAGTATTGATAAATTGTTTCCCTCTTGGAAAATTTTTAAAAACAGCCTTAAGCATCGTGAGGAAGATATCAACCTTGATGAGTTAGGTACTCATCTTTGGATTGAGGAAGACTTATGCAAGGAAAAAAAGGTCTAAAAACGAAGGCTTTTTAAAATTTTGGTTGTGGAGGAGGGAGAGTCATCCAAGAAGAACTCTTGTGAGAACAACAAAAGAAGGAGTCAAGGAAATGACAACAAGGATAAAGATAAGAAAAAAATCACAAATGAGAGTGCTATCACTGTGGCAAACTAGGGCACTATAAGCGTGATTGTCGTGCCTTGAAAAAATAGAAAAAGGTGACCGAAAATAATCTAGTCACAGGTAATCAGTGTTGTTAATGTCTTTGACGATGATGACGCATGGTGGATTGATTCGGGTGCAACAAGGCATGTGTGTAAGGACAAGAGTTTTTTACAACCTATGAACCAGTGAAAGATCAAAACATTCTTTATATGGGGAATTCATCAATTATGTAGATTGTCGGCAAGGGAAATGTTGAGCTTGAGTTCACATCCATAAAATTTGTCACCCTCACCAATCTTTGTTAGTGCCTGAAATTAAGAAAATTTAGTTTCGGGTTGTATGCTTAACATGTTTGGTTTCAAACTTGTTTTTGAGGCTGATAAGTTTGTACTCTCTAAGGGAGGAGTTTTTATGGGGAAAGAGATATTTTTGTGAGGGAATGTTCAAACTCAATATTAATTATAAGAATGTTATTTCTGCCTTATATTAGTGAGTCAAAATATTTTCTTTTCATAATTGTTTAGGACATGTTAATAATAGGAAAATGAATGATCTGGTTAAATTGAATATTTTGCCTAGTATGCATGTACATAAAGGTTGTTCCCAACCTATTCTGGTAGCACCCAAAGGTTCACTGGGGGTCCCATTTTGCATGACACGTCCGCACAAGCAACAGTCAATGTTCAACGCTTCCAACCGGTCAAAACGTGCACACTCAAGTCACGTGCGCTTCTCACTAGAAACTCAACCTTGCACGATTGCTCATCATGCTCCGACTATAGCACTTTGCCCTTCACCCATCGACGCAGCTTGGCCCTTACCAAAGGAATCGGCCTCGGCCTTCCCCTTGGGGTCGGCCTCGGCCTCCCCTTGGGGGTCAACCTCGGCCTTCCTTTGGGGGTTGGCCTTGGCCTTCCCCAAGGGTTGGCCTTGGATTTCTCCCAGAGGGTTGGCCTTGGATTTCTCCCAAAGGGTTGGCCTTTGGCTTCCATAATTAGCATCTTCACTACTCTTCAAAGGCCCGGACGTCACTCCACGACCCCCGTCGCCCAGACGTCACTCCGTGACCACCGTCGCCGAAAAGTCACTCCGCTACCCCTATTGCCCGGACATTACTCCGCGACCCCCGTCGCCCGGACGTCACTCTGTCGCGCTCATGCGTCACGCCACTGATACAGACCGGCCCCTGGCTCCCTGTCACACTACAGTGCCCCTGGCACCTCACTATTCTGTCGCGCCCATGCATCCGCCGCTGATACAGATGTACCTTGACACCTCACTCACTCGGCCGCGCTACTAATACGGTCGTGCCCCTGGCTCTCTTTCACAATGTCGTGTCCCCAGGCATCGTAAACACTTCACCGTGCCTGAGCGCCATCTCCATGACATGTGTCCCGGGCACCATACACATTTCACCATCCCGTGCACCGCGCCGCTGATATAGCCGTGCCCCTAGGCTCTCTATCATAATGTCGTGCCCCGGGCACCATACACACTTCATCGCGCCCGTGCGCCATCTCCATGACATGTGCCCCTGCACCAGCTATTGTCCGGCGATGGTTGTCATCGCACCCATGCACCACAATCATGTTACATGCCCTCGGGCCACTCATATTTACCACACCATGCGTCCCCACCATGGATGTGGAACATGCTTCGACCCACTCTCTGGAGTGTGCAGCATCCCACGGGGATAGGCGACTCCTCCGGGACACTATCTCTACCGGGGAGCTCTTCAACTCCCCTTCTGCCAGGTAGATGGCTCATCCGGGATGCTACTTTGGCCCGTCAGGTAGACGGCTCCTCCAGAATGCTACCTTGAAGCACTCTGAGTGCTCCAGCACAAGGACTCACTCGCGGGGATAGGCGACTCCTCCGAGACACTATCTCTGCCAGGGAGCTTTTCAAATCTCCTTTTGCCAGGTAGACGGCTCCTTCGGGATGCTACCTTGGCTTGACGCGCTCCGAGTGCTCCGGCACAAGGACTCACTCACGGGGATAGATGACTCCTTCGGGACACTATCTCCACCAGGGAGCTCTTCAACTCCCCTTCTGCCAGGGTAGACTGCCTCCTCCGAGATGCTACCTCGACCTGCAGACTAAGTGACTCCTCCGGGACACTATCTCCATCAGGAAGCTTTTCAACTCTCCTTCTGCCAGGTAGATGGCTCTTCCGGGATGCTACCTGGACCGTCGGGTAGACAGCTCCTTCGGGAAGCTACCTTGCTGGATCGTCGGGTAGACAGCTCCACCGGGAAGCTACCTTGACGGGCTCCGGCACAAAGACTCGCCCGCATGATAGGCGACTCCTCCAGGACACTATCTCCACCAGGGTGTCTTCGTGACTGGCCTACGTGCTTCGGCACTGGGGGCTCGCGTCGGCATCCCTAGGGACTATGACCCCAGGGTCACTCCGAGACGGAAGCAGGTCTTCGGAGGGCATCGTGCCTAGTCCACCTAGCAGCTGGGCGTCAGGTCTTCCCCATCACTGCCAGGCCTATGGGACTCTGCAAGGGCTTAGATTGGTGGCTAGATCAAGGGGTTCTCTGGCCACACCGATGCTGTGGGAGCCAGTCTTTCCAGACAGACAGAGCGACGCTGTGAGGGAGTAGGCCGGGTAAATATGCGATCTGACTGTCCGTGGAGCACCAGCAGCTGTGGACCCCTAGGTGAGGTGTCACTCCCGGGGAGCGCCACGTGTCGATAATGACATCATCATCTCATCCTCTATAAATAGAGGTCTTGAGAATTCATTTGAGGGTTTTTTTGGACATTTTTTGACGGTTGGACATTCTCAGAACATTTTCACTTTCTCATTCTAGAATCTTATAGAGAGAAACATACAGGACCCTGACTCTGGACCTAAGCATCAGACTGTGACTGTCGTCGTGTGTTCATCCTGCGCCATTGCCCTCACAGCACTGCCACGCTCAAGCTCTGTCTGGGAATCCCTTGGTCTCTACCCTTGCTCCACCCTTGTTGTGTCCCACATCATCACACTTGGCATTTGACTTGGACTGCATTCCTTGTGGCACCTCCATGTCGACTGTGAACCAACATTCCTTGGCATCAAAAGTTTTTGCAAGACTTGTATGCTTACTAAAATCACTAGAGCTCCTTTTCCAAATGATGGACAAATGGAGTCAAAGATTTATATTTAATACCTAATGATTTGGGAGATTTTCACTCGACTCCTTCGTTAGGAGGAAACTCATATTATGTGACTTTTATTGATAATTATTCTAGGTATTGCTATATTTATTTATTGCGTAACAAAAATGATGCCATGCCTAATTTTTTCACGCACAAAAATGAAGTAAAAAACTTTTATGATGCCAAAATTAAAGTCCTTAGAATTGATAGGGGAGGGGAGTACTATGAGCCACCATTCTTTGAAGAAAATGACATAGCCCATGAACTTTCTACACCATATACACCACAACAGAATGGTGTGGCAGAAATAAATAATAGGACATTAGTCAAAATAGTTAATGACATGCTTTCCGATTCGAGTCTAGGAAAAGAATTTTGGGGTAAAGCTTTATTAACGCCTTGCTATATATTAAATAAGTTCTTGCTAAAGGAAGTAACGTTACTCCGTATGAATTATGGAAAAAAAGGAAGCCTAATCTAAACTATTTTAAAGTTTGGGGTTGCAGAGCTGCTGTAAGAGTTCCTGAATAAAAAAGAAAGAAATTGGGTGAAAGAGGCATTGAATATATTTTCATTGGTTACGCTTTTACAAAGTAAAGCATATAGGTTCATGGTAATGGAACAGAATGATTATTATTCTACGAACACTATCATTGAATCTAGAGATGGCATCTTTGATGAAAATAGGTTCAAATTCGTCCTAAGCAAGTTGAGCAAAAGGAATGTCAACGTAGAGTTGAGAAAAGCCATGAAAATGAAGTGAAACCTAGGAGAAGCAAAAGAATGAGAATTGCTAAAACTTATGCATGTCTTTGGTAGAAAAAACTAGGACGGTTGTACACAACTCAATACCAATTGTCTTAAATGTGGAATTTGACCCTAGGACTTATGATGAGGCTATGAAGTCTCAAGATTCTTATTTTTGGAAGGAAGCAATAAATGAATTAAATGGATTCAATCAGGGGAAAATGGAACATAGAAATTGGTGGGTAACCAACTGGTTCTAGACCCATCGGTTGTAAATGGATCTTCAAGAAAAAGCTAAGGGTTGATGGAATGATTGAAAATTTTAAGGCAAGGTTAGTGGCTAAGTGTAACGCCCGGAATCCGAGGGTCTGGACGCGTTCTCAATCAAGATCCAAACACGTAAAAAACGTAACTATTATAAAGGTAGGGCAAAGCACCAAATCTAGTAGCGACAGAAATATCTCCATTAAAACTTAATAAATATTTCATCCTCAAAATCCACTAAAACCAAATAGTAAAGAGGTTAATAGCCATTATAAAAATTTTAGTCTCAAATCAAATTACCCACATCCGGGTAAAGTTCTCAAACTGATTTACATTGCTCTATTATGCTAACAAAATCAAAGCTCTAATTTCCCAAGCATGTCACGCCTCTAATCACATCTACTACCTGTGGCAAGGGACAAAACAAATGAATAGGGGTTGAGCTCGAATAGCCCAGTAAGGAGAAAATAAATGGGAAGCAAAAACAATAATTCGTAGCCCAAAACAAGGCCAAAGCTTGACGACCAAGTGATAACAATTGAAGACAATGCAAATAAGGCAAATCAAATATGCGCAATGATCATTAAGGGGTCCAAAGGACCCAAATTGAACACAAAACCCATAGGTACGAAACGCATACTGGTAGCGTAATAGCAGTCATTGTGAGGACTATCCGAAAGTCACATAAAGTGACTACAAAAGCCACTAAAGTGGCTGCAAAAGTCACTATGTGACTACAAAAGTCTTAAAGACTCCCTTTTTAACAAAAGGTTGTTTATTCTAATGATCATATGCAATTTATGAATTACAAACTCAAATAGCACTGGAGGTGATTACGAAGTAATTTGAACAAAACCTCCAAAGTCGTACAATAACTAGCAAAGCGATACTACGTATTAATCCTTACCACTGCAAGAAGTACGAAATCCCTTACAAACAATTAAGTCAGGCCGTACAAAATATATAGCTCAATTAAATCAAAAAACAAACAATCAGATGTGCAATTTCATAGGTGAGATCGCATGTCCAATCGAATTGGGTTCAACGATGATTTAGATTTAAGTAAAGAAAACGTAAACCCTTGCCACAGTAAGAACACACCACCCTTACCTTAATCAAGCTTGTTAACCCTACGGTTATTTGACCTAGGATTATATTTGGTTTTGATGATACCCAACATTGATGTTTATGTTGTCTAACATGCATTGAGTTGATGAAGCAATGGAAACAATCTCATACTCATGCAAACGGACTATTAGACGAGCAACTCGGTCAAAGACTCTCAACGGAACGCATCAAAAAAGGAATTCGTCGTTTGAATTTTACAATGCTTTTATTTCCTTCTTTGTAAACTAGATAGAGAGATGTTCGTATCGATGACTGTATACCTAGAACTTGCCCATAGGTTTCCCTTGTATGCATAAAAGTTTTTCATTATTTGAAAACTAGGAAACTGTATTTTCTGGAATGCAGTTGACTGCATTGGATTGCAGTCGACAGCAACTTGGGCAGTGAGGTATTACAGTCGACTGCATTATAATGCAGTCGACTGCAATACTTCCAGTAGCCTATTACAGTCGACTGCATTGGATTACAGTCGACTGCAAGTTGAAAATTTAGAATTTCCAACGGCTACTTTGGGAATACAGTCGACTGCAATGGGACATTACAGTCGACTGCAATAGCCGTTTGGCGTATTTAATGCTCCACCTAATTTCAAACGGTCATATTCTTTCCCATCTCTATAAATACTCATCTTGGGCATAGTTTTGATTCATCAATTGCATTCAAAGCTCTCTTATCTTTCATATTATCAAAGATCAAAGCAATTGTTCAATCTCTCTTGGTTTTCATTATTTTCTCATCCATTTCAAGAGAGAATTTATTGTGAGCTTACATTTGAGAGATATACACTTTCATAAGTCATCATATACTCATGTTCTAGTGCTTAAACTTGTACTCATCTACTTCTTGAGAGTGAAATCTTGTACACATTTCTTCATCTAAAGTTGCTTGTATCAAAAGCTTTGGAGCTTTGGGATTGTCAAAGCTAGTTCTTGATGTGGGCATAGCATCAAGGGTTTGTAAGAGGTTCGATCTTGACCCGTAAGGAAAATCATACTAGTGGATTCTAGGGCCTTTCAAGGGACTTCCTTGAAGGGGTGGACGTAGGCTTGTGGGTATATCAAGCCGAACCATTTAATTCTCTTTGTCAAGTATCTCTAAACCCTTCTCTCTTTACATTATCGTTTTACATTTGTGTTGAGATTTGTCTAGTTTGCTTACAGCTTTTTCAAGTGTCATTCATATCCTCTCTAAGTTTGTTGTATTTACTTGTTAATTTTTAAAGTAGTCTTAAAACCCTATTCAAGGGTTATTTTTTGATTTCAAAGCTTTTTGGTAATGAAATCATCAAGCTCCACTTTAGAACCCAAAGAGCTTCCCAAGCCTTCTCCCTTCTCCCTCCCCCTCACCCTTTAGAAAGAGAAGCAAGAGAACCTAAATGAAAAGCACTAGAAAGGAAAAAGGAAGCTATTTAAAGGAAAAGTCCTAAGTTGGTAAATTACACTAACACTCTCCAAACTTTTGATACTTATTCAAAAAGTACCCTTAACTTTCTAATATTACGAAAAGGGGATCTTACACTTTCATTCGAAGGGAATACTATTCATCCGAAGGAAACACTATTCATTGACTGAAACACCATTTATTCAAAGGAAACACTATTCATTCGATTGAACATACTATTCATTGACTGAAACACCATTCATTCGAAGCAAATACTATTCATTCAACTGAAAATACTATTCATTGATTGAAACACTATTCATTCGAAGCAAACACTATTCATCCGACTGAAACGCCATCCATCGACTGAAACACTATTCATTTGACTGAAAACGCTATCCATCGACTAAAACACTATTTATTCGACTGAATCCATCATAGATGGTTTAACGATCGATTTCTCTAATAATTTATCCTTTAATTTATTTTCCAACAAATATATCTTCATTAGCATAAAAAAATGGCTCTTACTTATGCACCAGTTGCAAGGATAGCCACTATCAGGGTGCTTATAGCATTGGCTTCCATCCATAAGCTAGTAATTCATCAAATGGATGTTAAAAAAGCATTCTTAAATGGTGAATTAGAAGAGGAGGCATACATGCAACAACTGGAAGGGTTTGTTGTACTTAGGCAAGACATAAAGTTTGTAAATTGGTTAAGTCATTGTATGGACTTAAGCAAGCCCTAAAGCAGTGGCATCAAAAGTTTGATCAAATGGTGATGTCTAAAGGTTTCAAAATTCCAAAATCAGATAAGTGTGTGTACAACAAGTTCAACGACAGTAATGGAGTTATCATTTCCTTATACGTAGATAATATGCTCATTTTTTGTAGTGACTTGGAAAAAGTAGTAAAAATAAAGATATTCTTATTCGATAATTTTGAAGGACATGGGTATTGATGACGTGATCATAAGGAATAATGGTTGCATAATCTTTTCATAATCTCATGATATTGAGAAGGTATTAAAAAGGTTTGACCATTTAAACAGCGTTCCGGTTAGCACTCCATTTGATGAGAGTATAAAGTTGTCTCCTAATGACGGTAGAGCTGTGAGACAACTAGAATATGCGAGGACAATATGTTGCCTAATGTATGCCATAACTTGTACTAGAGCTGATATTGCTTATGCCATAGGGATACTTAGTAGATATACTAGTTGTGTTAGTAATATGTATTGGAATGCAATATATAAGGTCTTTAAGTACCTCAAACGGACCATGAATTTTGGCATATGTTACAACAGGTATCCTTCTGTTTTGGAAGGATTCATAAATGCAGTTAGATTACAAAATCAAGAGGATTATGCTTCCACAAGTGGATGGATATTCACACTTGGTGGGGGCACAATATCCTGGGGTTCAAAGAAATAGACTTGCATCACTAATTCTACTACGACAGTAGAGTTTATTGCTTTAGCTGCAGGAGGCAAGGAGGCAGCGAGGCCAAAGTATTTGCTTTTCAAAATTCTTTTATGGCCTAAGCCTATGGCTTCAATATCGATAATGTGTGATAGTCAATCACCTCTATCACGAGCATGTAGCAGAATGTATAATTGGAAAGTCTAGACATATTGGTCTTAGACATAGTTACATGAGATAGTTAACTACCAAAGGAGTAATTATATTGGAATATATGAAGTCATTGAAAATTTAGCGGATCTGTTAACTAAAAGGCTTCCAAGGCAACTGGTTATTAGGACTTCAAAAGGGATGGGTCTTAAGCCCATTTCAATGATCACCAATGATAGAAATTGCTACTTTACACTTGCTAACATCAAGGTTTGAGTTCAACAAATCAAAAGTACATTATAATGGTGATTGCAAACACTTGAAAATTTTAGTCATCCCAAGGGTACATGCTTGCTAACCATAATGAAAAGAATAGGGTGAGCATAACGCTCTTAGTAAGTCTATAAAAGAATGGGTTAATAGCGAAAATATACCCTCACATATGACACGTTTGCAAATTATGTCTCAGACCTTTCAAAATAGTTTTTTTATCCACCAAACTATGGCTAACGTTGCAAATGTTTACCTTCCGTCCAACTTATTGGGAAAATTTAGGGTTTGCAAAATTACCCCTAAACATGTCAAGGGCATATTGGTAAAATTGCAGGGGCATGTTTTAGAGGGAAAGATTACGGGGCTGTTGCATAAGGGAGTCAAGTAGTCTCTGTTTTGGGTCATTTCCAAAACAGAGAAGATCATTTTGATCGGGGCACTGGAGATGAACGTGGGAGGACTTTGCCATCTTCAATTGTGACTAGGGCTTCATTCTCGCTATAATCGCGACAATGGTGGGGGTTCTGCGCGAGGGCCGCCACGGGCTTCCAGAATACGATAAGTCATTCATTCATTTATCTCTTTTCATTAGATTCAATTATCAATGATTACCTTTTCAATGATTGAAGATTAGTCGCGATTAAGGTTTTTTAGTGTTCATATTTTCCTATTAGAGAATTTCTTGCAATGAGGGTTTATGTTGTGGCTGTTGTAGTGAAATTGGAAAACATGGCTTTTCCTATTATGGAATTGCAACATATTTTAACTTGTCGTTTTTATTAGAGTGAATGCAATTAGGGTTTATGTTAGACTATATCTTGTAATTAGGGTTTATGTTGTGGCAATTGAAATGAAATTGGAAAAATAGGGCTTTTTATGTAATTCACTTTCAACATATTTTAACTTGCACTTTTTATTTGATTTAATGCAGAATATGACTTTGAATTCTTTACTATTGAGTTGCACCATGGAGATGAATTTAGAAACTGCCCTGTTACAATTTATTTGGTGGTAAAGTTGCTTATTTTGACTACTATGATCCAGATCAGATGTCTTTGCTTGAGTTGGTTGATTGTTGTGAGAAATTAGGATATGAAATAGATATGGAGAAACAAGAGAACTTGCCAAAATTTATTCTAAGATGCATGGTTGCACCTTAAGTACATGACTTCTGTTACTGGGGACAGATCAGATTGCCCTAGGCTTAACAAAAAATGTAAAAGACAATAGGGTAATAGAAGTTATGTGAAGCACAGTGAACCCATGGATAGTTAAGCTAACAGTCAAGCCACTTCTACTTCTACTGTTCTGCCTAAAAATGGGCAATCTTCTGGTAGAATTTTAGAGGTAGAGAACACCATAGATGAAGACAGTGATGGCTCTGTAACCTCAAAGGAATCAGTAGAGGTTAGGGAAGAAAATGGTAGGATAGTGGACAGTGATTAGCCTGTTAGTGATGATGAAGTTGTGAAGCTAAGAACCATTGAAGTAGGGGACTTAACAAAGGCAGTTGATGTTGGGCATGACTCTAACTGTACACCAAATGAGGTGGAAGTGGATAGTTCATCTGATGAAGAAGGTGCTCCCAAAATGAAAAAAAAACCATGGATAAAGATTAGTTATCCCCAATTTAATGACTCAATGTCTGAAGATCCCTCATTTAAGTTAGGTCAGTGCTTTGCCTCACACTTACAATTGAGGGAAGCTATTAGGAATTATGCATGTAAGAATGGCAAAGCCATTAGCTTCACAAAGATGGAGAATAGAAGGGTTAGAGCTGTGTGTTTTGAGGGTGACTGCCTTGGGTCCTATATGCTTCTTACATGTACAGGACCACCACTTTGCAAGTGAAAGCCCTAAATCCAGAACACACTTGCCCAAGGACATATAGTGTTGACATGGTGAACCATAGTTGGATTGCAAGAACGATAAAGTCTTCCTTGAGATCTAATCCTAAATGGCCAGTTCAAGCTATAGCTGATACACTTCATGAATCCTACAACATTGAGGCCTCTGAATGGCAGATATATAAGGCTAAGAAACTTGCTATGGAGGAAATTAAGGGCAATTGCAAGGAACAATATGAGAACTGTGGAGCTATAAGGCAGAGGTTTTAAGGAGTAACCTCAATACCACTTTTGATTTGGAGGTTCAGGGTAGTAAGTTTAAAAGACTATATGTATGTTTTGGGGGTTGCAAGAAAGGACTTGTGCAGTGCTTAAGGCCTGTACTCATGATGGATCGATGCCATTTAAAAGGCCCTTATAAAGGGATTCTAATAGCTGCAATTGGGATAGACCCTAATGATGGTATGTGGCCATTGGCTCATGCAGTGGTTGAAGTGGAGAATAAGGATAATTGGAAGTTGTCACACCCCCCAAAAGGACAGTGCAACGCTAAACCCGCTAGTTAACATATATACCTCAAATAGAAACAGAGCTTTACTGCAAACCTCTAAAGAAACAGCGGAAGCATGGCTTAAACGTTACAGTCATCCATAAGTGGAAAGACTGAACATAACATTATATTACATACCACCTCTCTTCTATACAAGTACTACACTCCAAAGAAAAAAAACAACTAAGACGTTGCTCACCCTGTGTAATACTCTTGAGCCTCCCCGAGGTAGTCCTCTTCGTCCCTTGGCAAATACTCTGACTCCGAACCTAGAGAAAAAAAAAGTATCGGGAATGGGTCAGCCAATTGGCTCAGTAGGGTATCCGGTGCTTTTAAGTCCAAACATGATTAGATTATATTATGCATAGTTAGTATAAACATGTAAATCACTTGGACAAATGATACCTTTGTACTTCAAAATAATTTAACATATCGAGTAACACTTGCCTTCAAAACAAACGAGAATAGCATATCGAGCAAGATTTCAATCTCGTAGAACATATGCAAGAATGGCAAGCAAGACTTAAATATTAACTTGATCTCACTAAGTATAATGAAACAAAATAAACAAGTTGAAGACCAATATGCAAATATGCCCCTCATGCACGAGCCAACCTTCCCTAAGTGCGAGAGGCTTTTCATATCGCAACCAACTGATGTAACGGGTTCGATAGAAGAAGTCTACATCATCACAGGCACGCCAATAATTCCTTTCGAGAAGTAGTACGCATAGCTAGTGCGTACTATCGAGACATGAACGAGAACCTGGCCGGATAACTTCCAACCCCGGCAAATACCACCCTCAACTCACTTGTTTCCTCCTCCTTCACGTGACATGCATAATCATGCAAAGATGTAAACAAAAGGGCCATCAAGTAATCAGCAAAATAATTTAAGCCCTTCTCAAATCACTCATTTGCCATATTATCAACATATACAGTGTCCATTCAAGACCTGAAATTTGCCTAGTTATTCACCATTAAGCCCAACACGAAGGAACTACTAGTTTAGGTTACCTAATCTGCCCAGTATTTCAAATGGCAGCAGGAGTAGTCTGTACTCCGAAAATCATAAGGATTCAATTACAAGGTCTCCACAGTCAAACTATATATTTCTGAAAACTAGACTTAAAGAGCTACATCCCAGTATTTTACGTGAAACGAAAATATTGTTTTAAGATCATATTAAGCCCTTAAAAAGATAAACTTCAGAATCTGCCTAACAACAGTTTCACAAGATAAGTTCCAAGCCACGAATTTTAACCCATAGCAATAGTACGTGAAATAATCTAAAATTTGGTATTTATACTCTATACATGTACTAGTGTAACATATAAAATAACCAAGTCCATATCTTAACTAAACTTATACATTTCTAAGCATCAAAATTACTCTAATTCCATGACTCTACAGTTTCACAGAACAGGTTTAGAGCCACGAATTTTAAACCATAGTAATAGTGCTTGAAATAATCTGAAATTTGGTATGTATACTCTACACATGTAGTAGTACAACATATAAAATAACAAAACTCATATCTCAACTAAAACCATACATATCTAGGCACCAAAGTTATTTCATTTTCATGACTGTTTTGCAAGTTTTGAACATATCTCTCTCTTAAGACCATTACAAGCAAGTTTATAAGTATTTCACTACTCATAATACTTCTCTAACATGCTTTAAAACCTAAAAGAACAAGATAACCTACCTTAAAGAATTTTTAGGTCAAGCCAATTGAAAATATTTGAATCAAATCTCTATCCTTTGTTCTTCCTTTTCTTCTTCTCTTCTTCCTTTCTCTCTTTTCTTTTCTTTCTCCTTCTCTCTTTTTTTCCTACTCTTTCCCTTCTCTCTTTTCTCTTTGTTTGGCCGAAGGTGGTCTTCCACTCCCCTTCTCTTTTGTTTCTAAGTTATCCACTTAGGTTTCTTTTTATTTCTTTATTAGTTTCCTATGATTACTCACCACCAAACATAGGTGGCACACCAAAATGCTATTAATCCCACACCCCTTCACGTGACCCCTAATAGCTAACTTAGGGTATTTTAAAATTGACCCCAAAGTTTTGCATAATTACTTTTTAACCCCCAAAGTTTTACATAATTATATTTTGGGCCCACAACTTAATTTCGATATATATTTTATGTATATAAATAATATAACACGATTATATTATTTCAATCAAATTTAAATATGTCTAAACTTAATAAAATAATTAGTAGCTGATTAAGATTGGGGTCTCACACTCTCCCCTCCTTAAAAGAATTTAGTCCCTAAATTCATACCTAATCATGTGAACAAGTGCGGGTACTTAGACCTAATCTCATCTTCACGCTCCCAGGTGGCCTCTTCAATATCATGATATTGCTATTTGACCTTATAACCAATGGAATCACCTTATTCCTCAATACCTGATCCCGACGATCCAAAATCTCGATCGGCTGCTCAACATAAGTCATATCTGCTTCTATGTGAACCGCTGATCATACAATACATGTGATGGATCTGGCTAGTATTTACGCAACATAGATATATGAAATACATTATGTACCCCATATAATGAAGGCGGCAAGGCAACCCGATACACTAAATTACCAAAATCTCATAAGGCCCAACAAACCTCGGAGATAGCTTACCTTTCTTACCAAATCTCATGACTCCTTTCGTTGGAGAAATTTTAATAAAAACAAAGTCTCCCACTGTAAATTCCAAACCACGTTGATGAGCGTCGGCGTAGCTTTTTTGTCTACTCTGTGCTGTACGGAAACCTTGTTGAATTAATTGTATCTTATCAGTGGTTTTATGAATAATATCAGATTTGATAAGCTTACCTTCCCCAACCTCTGATCAACAAACTGGAGATCTACATTTTCTTCCATATAACGCCTCATAAGGAGCCATATCGACACTAGAATGGTAGTTGTTATTATAAGAGAATTCAACAAGTGGTAAATGTGAATCCCAACTATCTTTCAAGTCTATCACACAAGCTCTTAAATTATCCTCCAAGGTCTGAATAGTACATTCACTCTGACCATCTGTTTGAGGGTGAAAGGCTGTACTCAAGGCTAACTGTGTACCCATAACCTTCTGAAAAGCTTGCCAAAATTGAGAAGTAAAATGTGGATCCCTGTTAGAAACAATACTAACAGGAACTCCATGCAAACGAACTATCTCATCGATATATAACTTAGCTAGTTTTTCCAATGAATATTTTATATTCAGAGTGAGAAAATGTGCAGACTTAGTAAGACAGTCTACTATTACCCAAATTGCACCATTTCCGTCTCGAGTCTGCGGTAAACCTGTCACAAAATCCATAGTTATGTGCTCCCATTTCCACTCAGGAATAGATAGAGGCTGTAGATAACCACCCGGCTTTTGATGTTTCCTGTTTTTACCAGCTGACATGTTAGGCACTTGGAAACAAATTTGGCTATATCACCCTTCATACCATTCCACCAATAATGTGATTTCAAATCTCTGTACATTTTAGTGCTACCCGGATGAATACTGTACTTACTCTGATGTGCTTCTTTCAAAATCTCCTGTTTAACCTCATCATTATTTGGTACACAAACACGATCTCTAAATCTCAATATATCTTCAAAAGATAATGAAAATTCAGGTTGCAACCCTTGTTCTACCTTCGTTCTAATTTTCTGCAACTTTGGGTCCTTTCCCTGAGCTTCCCGTATCAGTTGCATTAATGCAGGCCAAACTTTAATATTAGCAAATAGAAATCCCATCCCAGTGGCACGCGGCCTCCAATCACACACATTAGTTAACATATCCCATTCCTTAAGCATTAGATTAGCAATCATATTCTTTCTGCTTAAGGCATCAGCAACCACATTAGCCTTACCCTGGTGGTATGAAATAGAACAACTGTAATCGTTTAATAATTCCATCCATCTACGTTGTCTCATATTCAATTCCTTCTGTGAAAATAAATATTTCAAGCTCTTATGATCAGTGTAAACTTCAAATACTGCTCCATACATATAATGTCTCCACTTATGTAAGGCAAAAACAATAGCTGCTAATTCTAGATCATGAGTGGGAAAATTCTCTTCATACGACTTTAGTTTAGGTGATGCATAAGCAATTACCTTACCTCTTTGCATAAGTACACAACCCAACCCTTTGTGAGATGCATCACTGTATATTACAAAATCATCATTCCCGTTAGGCAGAACCAAGATAGGTGCACTGACCAATCTATGTTTCAGCTCCTGAAAACTCTTCTCACAATTATCATCCTAAATAAAAGTTACTTTCTTCTGAGTCAAACGGGATAATGGACCAGCAATTTTAGAAAATCCCTCAACAAATCTACGGTAATATCCGGCTAACTCCAAAAAACTACGTACCTCCAATACTGTTGAAGGTGTTTTCCAACTTTGTATAGCCTCAATCTTAGCTGGATCCACTGATATTCCTGCACCTGATATTATATGCCCCAGAAAAGCAACTTGTTCCAACCAAAACATACACTTTTCAAATTTGGCATACAAGCTTTTATCCCGTAAGGTTTGCAAAACAAGTCTAAGATGCTGAGCATGCTATTGGGTATCCCAAGAATAAACCAAAATATCATCAATAAAGACTACCACAAAACTATTCAAGTATGGTTTGAATATGCGATTCATCAAATCCATAAACGCCGTGGGTGCATTAGTAACTCCAAATGGCATAACTAGAAATTCGTAATGACCATACCTAGTCCTGAAAGCAGTCTTAGGGACATCATCCTTCCTTACCTTTAACTGGTGATAACCTGACCTCAAATCCAATTTAGAAAATATCTTAGCTCCTTGCAATTGATCAAACAAATCCTCGATATGGGGTAACAGATACTTATTTTTTATGGTTACTTGATTCAATTGTCTGTAGTCAATACATAAACGTAAGGTACCATCCTTTTTCTTAACAAATAAGACAGGCGAACCCCAAGGTGAAGTACTTGGTCTAATAAAACCTTTATCAAGTAAATCTTGTAATTGCACCTTCAACTCCTTCAATTCAGCAGGAGCCATTCTGTAAGGAGCTTTAGATAGAGGTGCAGTGCTTGGAACAAGTTCAATAATGAATTCTATCTCCCTATCGGGTGGTAGAGAAATCAAGTCCTGCGAAAATACATCTGAATATTCCTGGAAAATAGGGATGACCTCCAGCCTAGTCACTGGCTCCGAACAGTCAATAGCATACACAATATATCCCACACAACCCTTATCAAGTAACTTCTGAGCACGTAAGGCAGAAATAATAGGGGTAGTAGTTGGACTTTTATCCCCCACATAAATAAATACTGACTGATCTGGTAAAGTGAACATAACAGTTTTTGCAAAACAGTCAACACTAGTATGGTTGTGGGATAACCAATCCATACCCAAAATAACATCCAACTCTCTCATAGGTAATGCAATCAAATAGGCATGCAATACATGGCTATTCATGTTAATCTCACAGGCTTTGTAAACTCTATCTGTCTATAAAGAATCACCCACAGGGGTACTAACTTTGACCATAAAAGGTAAAGACTCTGACAGCATGGGCAAATGATACACGAAATGTGATGCAACATATGAATGTGTAGAGTCAGGATCAATCAATATTCTAGCCAAAGTACCAGAAATTAAAACAGTACCTCCAACAACAGCAGGTGATCCATGTACTTCATCCCGTCCTAGTGCAAATGCTCTAGCACTTATTGTCGGTTTATTCACCTTCCTACCGGTACTAATACCAGTACCAGATGTGTCCCCAGCAGTAGTAGCCACAGATCTTTTATTCTTAGGACAATCCCTCATCTGATGCCCCTGTGTCCCACATGCAAAACATATTCCCTTTCTCTTCCTACAAACCTCTTCTGTATGCCCAGTCATACCACAAAATGTGCAATATCGATTAACTGCTTGTACAGGCTGCTGTTGAGGTGGTATATACTGAGGAGGCCTCACTCCAGGCCTAGGCTGAGGTCGCGGTCCAGTTATAAATGGTCGGGTCGTAAATCCCTGTGTCTGGGGTCTAGGTGTATATGCCATACTTCTCATATCTGTTCTTAGAAATTTCCTATCACCAGATGTTGAAGGAAATCTTCCTGCTTGCCACTGTGGCACCGGGGGCCTAGATAAACTCATATGTGCCCTATTTGCCTGTGTAAACCTCAAAGTCTTCTCAATATTAAGTGCTCGATCTACAATCTCGTGATAGTCAGAGATATTAAGAGGTGCGATAGCTTCCTGTATGTCAAGATTCAAGCCAGTCTCAAACTTTCTAGCTTTCCTATCACCACCCTCAACCAAATAAGATGCATGTCGAGCCAAAGCAGTAAATTCTTTTTCATATTCTTGTACAGTCTTGTTATTCTATTCAAGTTGCAGGAAAGCCAATTCCCTATCTCATCTAACACTTGCTGGAATATACTTCTTGTTAAACTCAGTAGTAAACAAGTCCCAAGTTCTCATAATATTACCGGCTGTCCATTTCGCATCAATCGTCTTCCACCAAAACCCTGCATCCTCGCTCAAGTAAAAAGTAGCCAATGAAACTTTTTGTGCAGGAGTTAATTGCATTCTCTCAAATAATTTCTCCTTATTACTTATCCATTCCTTTGCCTCATCTGAATTAGCGCCACTCGCGAATATAGTAGGCTTAAGCTTAACAAACCTTTCAAGCAAGGTCAGATCATTAGTAACCATAGCGGATCTCACCTGTGAACTCTCACCAACCTGACTCTGCTGATGATTATTTTATGAAGATTCTAGGGCATTGGCTATAGTCCAACTAACCCAATTATCTCTCGTAAATTAGGGTCAGTTCCTTGTGTACCCTGCCCCACGATACGTTCCTCTCTCTGGCCCGCCATATATCACACCTGAACAGGTGAAAGAATAAGTTTAGGCCACACTAAATTTCAAAATTAAATAAACTAATCGATTCCAAAGATCTTAGCCTGGCTTCTAAGGAACTATAGCTCTGATACCACTAAATGTCACACCCCCCGGAAGGACAGTGCAACGCTAAACCTGCTACTTAACATATATACCTCAAATATAAACAGAGCTTTACTACAAACCTCTAAAGAAACAGCGGAAGCATGACTTAAACGTTACAGTCGTCCATAAGTGGAAAGACTGAACATAACATTATATTACAGACCACCTCTCTTCTATACAAGTACTACACTCCAAAGAAAAAAAAACAACTAAGAAGTTGCTCACCCTGCGTAATACTCTTGAGCCTCCCCGAGGTAGTCCTCTTCATCCCTTGGCAAGATACTCTGACTCCGAACTTAGAGAAAAAAAAGTATCGGGAATGGGTAAGCCTAATGGCTCAGTAGGGTATCCGGTGCTTTTAAGTCCAAACATGATTAGATTATACTATACATAGTTAGTATAAACGTGTAAATCACTTGGACAAATGATACCTTTGTACTTTTAAATAATTTAACATATCGAGTAACACTTGCCTTCAAAACAATCGAGAAACTGTTGTTAGGCAGATTCTGAAGTTTATCTTTTTAAGGCTTAATATGATCTTAAAACAATATTTTCGTGTCATGTAAAATACTGGGATGTAGCTCTTTAAGTCTAGTTTTCAGAAATATATAGTTTGACTGTGGAGGCCTTGTAATTAAATTCTTATGATTTTCGGAGTACAGACTACTCCTGCTGCCATTTGAAATACTGGGCAGATTAGGTAACCTAAACTAGTAGTTCCTTCCTGTTGGGCTTAATGGTGAATAACTAGGCAAATTTCAGGTCTTGAATGGACACTAAAATATCTACATAATAATATGAGTATACATATGAGTAGGGTACTTAAGGAAGAACCTCAAATTATTTCTCGCTCGATTACCAAATTAGTTGGCGCATTAGGGATTAGTTTACATGTTTGGTATGTGTTGTTGATAATATGGCAAATGTGATTTGAGAGGGGCTTAAACCTCTTTTGATGTACTTGATGACCCTTTTGTTGACATTTGTGCATGATTATGCATGTCACGTGAAGGAGGAGGAAAAAAGTGAGTTGAGGGTGGTATTTGCCGGGGTTGGAAGTTATCCGGCCAGGGTTCTCGTTCTCGTTCATGTCTCAATAGTACGCACTAGCTATGCGTACTACTTCTCGAAAGGAGTTATTGGCGTGCCTTTGATGATGTTAGACTTCTTCTATCGAACCCGTTACATTAGTTGGTTGCGATATGAAAAGCCTCTCGCACTCAGGGAAGGTTGGCTCGTGCATGAGGGGCATATTTGCATATTGGTATTCAACTTGTTTATATTGTTTCATTATACTTAGCGAGATTAAGTTAATATTTAAGTCTTGCTTGCCATTCTTGCATATGTTCACAAGATAGGTTCCAAGCCACGAATTTTAAACCATAGCAATAGTACGTGAAATAATATGAAATTTGGTATTTATACTCTATACATGTACTAGTGTAACATATAAAATAACCAAGTCCATATATTAACTAAACTTATACATTTCTAAACATCAAAATTACTCTAATTCCATGACTCTACAGTTTCACAGAACAAGTTTCAAGCCACGAATTTTAAACCATAGTAATAGTGCTTGAAATAATCTGAAATTTGGTATGTATGCTCTACACATGTAGTAGTACAACATATAAAATAACCAAACCCATATTGCAACTAAAACCATACATTTCTAGGCACCAAAGTTATTTTATTTTCAAGACTGTTTTGCAGGTTTTGAACATATCTCTCTCTTAAGACCATTACAAGCAAGTTTATAAGTATTTCACTGCTCATAATACTTCTCTAACATGCTTTAAAACCTAAAAGAACAAGATAACCTATCTTAAAGAATTTTTAGGTCAAGCCAATTGAAGATAGTTGAATCAAATCTCTATTCTTTGTTCTTCCTTTTCTTCTTCTCTTCTTCCTTTCTCTCTTTTCTTTTCTTTCTCCTTCTCTCTCTTTTTTTTCCTACTCTTTCCCTTCTTTCTTTTCTCTTTGTTTGGCCGAAGGTGGTCTTCCACTGCCCTTCTCTTTTGTTTCTAAGTTATCCACTTAGGTTTCTTTCTATTTCTTTATTAGATTCCTATGATTACTCACCACCAAACATAGGTGGCACACCAAAATGCTATTAATCCCACACCCCTTCACGTGACCCCTAATAGCTAACTTAGGGTATTTTAAAATTGACCCCAAAGTTTTGCATAATTACTTTTTAACCCCCAAAGTTTTACATAATTATATTTTGGGCCCACAACTTAATTTCAATATATATTTTATGTATATAAATAATATAAAACGATTATATTATTTCAATCAAATTTAAATATGTCTAAACTTAATAAAATGATTAGTAGCTGATTAAGATTGGGGTCTCACAGAAGTGGTTTGTTAACCTATTAATTAATGATGTGGGCATTCAAAATCAGTCTGTCTGGACATTTATAAGTGATAAGCAGAAAGGTCTTGTTCAAGTGTTAGAGGAGTTTGTACCACAGGCAGAACACAAGTTTTGTGTCCAATATCTTGTTCAAAATTTTAGACTTGAGTTTAGGAGCAAAACATTGACCGATCAGGTATGGGCTTGTGCTAGAGCTTCATATAAAGATAAGTTTGAGAGATAGATGGCAGTCATGAAAAAGGTCAGTGAGGGTGCACATTCTTGGTTGCTTGCTAAGCCAGCTGAACACTAGAGCAGGTCACACTTTAGGACATTCCCTAAGTGTGACATTTTACTTAACAACTGGTGTGAGTCTTTCAATGCAGCGATTTTGCCTGCAAGAGACAAGCCTATCATATCATTGCTAGAGTGGATCAGGTTGTACAACATGAAAAAGGATGGTGGAGAAAAGAAAGTGGATAGCAAATAAGGCAAGAAATATTTGCCCAGGCATCCAGGCCAAACTGGAAACCATCACAGAGCATTCCAATGTCTGTATACCACAATATGCTGGTGAAAAGAAGTTTTAAATTTTATTGATGTATGGGGGACAGACCAGTGTTGACTTGAATGCACATAGTTATAGCTGTATAAAGTGGGACTTAACAGGAATACCATGTATCCATGCTGTTGCTACAATCCATCATGCAGGGGAGCTACCTGAGAGTTATGTGCATCAATATTATTGGTTTGATACCTACAAGAGAGCTTATGACAATATTATGTACCCTCTGAATAATGAAGATCAATGGCCACAAACTGAAATGGATCCATTACTACCACCTACACTTAGAGCCATAGTAGGTAGACCAAAGAGACACAGAAAAAGACACCAAAGTGAAGTGAAAACCCCAAATAAGCTAAGGAAATTCCAAGCAACACACAGCTATAGAACATGTTGTAAACTTGGTCATAACAGCAGATCTTGTGCACAAATTTTAGAAAAAAGTTAGTGTTGTATTATAGGCGAACCAAGAGGGTGTAGCTCAAGCTATAGCTTAGGGGGGTGGTACTCAAGAGGAAGATGGCCAGGGTGGTAATCAAGGGGGTAGTACTCAAGATGAAGATGGCCAGGGTGGTACTCAAGGGGGTGGTACTCAAGATGAAGATGGCTAGGTCAGGTAGAACACTATTGGTGCCCAGGAGTCAATGTCAGAAGAAATTACTATCCCAAAGGTACATGTGCATAGCATTTTGCATTTTTTTATTTTATGTTACCTTGTATTTGGATTAACTAACTTGTTTTTGAATTTTTTATTCAGAACATCTCGACTAAAATGGACCTGTCACATAATCTCTCCTTGGATTTGGACTTGCCATGGGAAAAGGGCTGAGCAGGTGACTGGCATTCCTTTATTTTATGTTACCTTGTATTTGTATTAACTAACTTGTTATTTTTGGTTTTTCTTAGGAGCAACAGCTTCAACCCCTGCCAAGCAGTGGAGATAGAAATGAGGCACACAATGCAGCAGTGGCTCAAGCAATAAGGGAATTTCAAGCAATCAATGCTCAACTGCAGCCCAAATATAAAGACACTAAGCTATTTTAAGTGCTTGGCAAGTCACTGGACTCCTCCCTGGAGAATGTTAGTAAGGCAAGTGAACAATGGGGTACAGTTTATAGCCCTGTAGTTGTTTCTGACAGAACAAAGAAGCATGCAAAAGGGACTTTGGGGTTGGTAAGACTTTGTGCATATGCAATGTAATTTTCAATACTATTTGGGATGGTTTTAGTTATACTTGTTTAATTTTCTGTTATAGAGGAATAAGGCCAGACCTATTTGGAAGCCAACTGCCCCACATATTGACCTATCACAAATAACCTGAGCCAGCAACATATGGCTACATGAAATGCTTATTTAACATCAGAAGTGGTAATAAAATCTTTCCACTAGAGTTAAAAAAACAAAGCACAAAATGTCTATATTCTTACACTTTGGAATTCATGCAGGTTAAAGCGCCTCCAATCACAGTGCAAGGACACCCAGTTTTTAAGCAAGCACCTCCAGCAGTGATGAAGAAAATGGGGTCAACATCGGTGAAGGTTGCTCAATATACTTGGAAGGGAGAAGCATGCACAGCCACCTTATCCTTACAAACTGCTGTGATTTAGACTAAAAGTTCTACTCATGGCAAGGGGAAATAAAAGGACACTGCTAGTGGAAAAATAGCAGCCAGAGGCACCTCATCCTTGCAAGCTGCTGCAATTCAGACTAGAACTTCTTTTAAAAGTAAGGGGAGGGATGGACACTGCTATTGGAAAGAAAGCAGTGGGGGGAGGCAAGGGTAAAGGGAATGAGAGAAAGGCATGGAAGTGATGTAGGTTGGCATGGAAGTTAGTAGGTAGATAATTTACATATATAAGTATTTGTAGGTTGGCTTTTGGCTATGGAGTTTGGGTTATATGGCCATTTTGTGTGAAGAAAATTTGGGAGTACATAGGGCCATTTTTTGGTACAAATAGGGTATGGTGAATGCTATATACTTGGGCATTTTTTGTGCACATACAGGGGGTACATGGTGATCATTTGGCCAGCTTTAAAAGGGCCAAACTTTGTGCAGGGTGTAAATGGTGAACATATGGGCAGATAAATAGATGAGCAACTTTTTGTTTGTATACAGTAGCATTTGGCCAGGTCTCTAAGGCATTCTCTATGTAGTAAATGCTTAAGAACTCTTGTTCACAATTGATGTAACTTTGATCCTTTAAAACCCTGAATGGATGATTAAGTTTTAATATTAATGACTATTTTGTCATGTGTTAGATGCTTAGTGTTTAAACATCTGTTGTTATATTTGATTCTGTGACTGTAAAGTTGTCAAGACTTAGATATTTACATCAACAAAAAGATGGCACGCTGATAACATTTAGGGCAAATACAATAGGGTTGCATACAACTAGGGCAAATATAATATCTTGCCTGTGTTGTTTACACAACTTTTTTCCCCAAACCTAAACCCTACCAATAGAACTATAGCTGCACACAAGATCACAGTCTATTTCTTCAAGCTTGAGTTCTTGATGAGCAACTCCATATTCCTCCTCTCCAACTCAGACTTCTTTATCTCCAATTGTTGGTTCCTCAACTTCAATTGTATAGTCCTCTTGTGCAGTTCATCATTCTGTACATGCCCCTCTTCTAATTTCTTCAATGCCAACCTCCCAAATACCATTCCATAGACGCATACATTTGGATCAAACCATTTAAAGAACTTATATTTTTGTTCATCCTACATACATATAAAAAAACCCTATATTAGATAAGATCAAAATTCCATATGATTATCAAATTATGAGTGTAGCTAGTTACCTTGTAGTGAGCACATCCCAAAAATCTTCTTCCCAGATTGTTCTTGGTCCACGACATGCTTAAAGGGGCTATTTGTCTACAATAGTAGGTGGTGGGCATGGATGAATTTGTGGAGTGGTTTGATTTCCGAGATCTGGAAGTATTGTTGCTTTTAACCATGAGTGTGTGTGTGTGTGTGTGTGCGTGTCTCTGCTATGTGAGTGTGTGTGTGTGTGTGTCTCTGCTATGTGAGTGTGTGTGTGTGTGTGTCTACTGCGTGAGTGTGTGTATGTGCGCGCGCGTGTGTGTGCGTGTGTGTGTGCGCGCGTGTGTGCGTAACAGTGTTTTTTGCAGAGTGTGTGTGTGTGTCTACAGTGTGTGTGTGTGTGTGTGTGCGCGTGTGTGCATTTTGAATTTGGTGAAAAAGAAGTCATTTTGCCCTCTATTCAGGTTTACAGTGTTTTTTGCAAAATTATACCCTAACATTTTGTTGGTGCTGCATTTTTATACCCTAGCAAAAAGTGACCTGACCAAAATACCCTCTCAGTTAACAGAAAAACTAATAGGGTGTGGGGGTCAGAATCATGCCATATTTTGGTGGATAAAAAAGCTATTTTGAAAGGTCTGAGACATAATTTGCAAACGTGCCATATGTGAGGGTATATTTTCGCTATTAACCCTAAAAGAATTATTCTTTGGAGTGTTAGTGATGGTACAATCTTGATAGACCTTACTAGTGACTGTGAAGTGGGTCCACTTCTGGCGAGTTTAAGGGCTTAACTCTAGAGTGCTCATGAAAAATAAGATACGAATTACAAGGCATCTAATACGTAAGTTGTTTTATGGATTTGAGTATGAACAGGAGTTCTATGTGTGATATGTGATCAGTTAGTCAACAAGGATTGGTGGTTCAAAATTTACCTACCACACTATTCAGATTAGCCTTGTTATGTAATCACTAAGTGAAGATTCAAGTCAAAATACATCTTCATTTATACATGTACTTCACTGGATAGAAGATCTGGTTTTTGTTTTTCACTTTTGTTCTATATTTTGCAAATGGTAGAGATTGTTAGTGTTTTTCAAAATATTGTGTCAATTTCTGGGGTTCATTTTTTATGTCAAAATGATGAAAGGAATGTGAAGAGGCAAAGATGGAGGAATCCCACATAGAAGGGAATTGGAAAAGTAAGTGGGTATATAGCAAGGAACTCCACTTACTTTAATACTTACATAGTATACTAAGGTATATGAATGTGCATCGAGAATGGTACGATACAAGAAATGATTGCACGCACATGAGCATGAGCGTTCCAGTGGGTTGTGAGGCACAATGTGGCGCTTCGAGATCGCACTTTGCACTTTGTGCGTGCGCATCGTTGCGAGACGTGATTAGACGCTTTCATGATGGAATCTAGGCCGTTGGTGTGATGAACCAGTGTAACAGTTCGGGTCGGATCAGATTCGACCGTTGGCAGCTGGTTGGTTACACTTGTATCAGTTCGTGTTATACCCGAACGGTTGCACCTGTTGGGCAGCAGGGTTGTGTTGGTTCGGGCATACTCACCCATTGGGAGCTGGTTAGTGAATGGTCCAGAACCTAGACTGTTAAGCTTAACGGTTTCTGATCCAGATTGAATATGTGCATGGTGAAAGGGTATGACCCTTGGTTAGCAGCCACCATTGCTCTATAAATAGAGTAGAAAATCTAGTTTTTTGCATACCTAATACTTATCCTTTCTCTAGTCTTTTTCTTCCTTTATGCAAATCTTCTACTAAGAATGAATTTCTGTAGAATTCTTTCTTGCAGAACCATTATCCAGATTTTCATACACTTATCTGTGGCATGAATATCATTTGTGCAAATGCTATTAACAAGTGCACTTCGTTATATCTTGAAGGATATTTGTTGGTAACCCGCTACACACCATTTCTGGGGGCAATTATAAACTTAAGGAAAGTGCTACAACGTGCCTCGAAGCCAATTCTTCTTTTCAGTCACCAAACCATGCTATATACCACCAACAGTCTTCAAGAACTGTAACATCATCATCTTTCTTGTTCAAATCTAGAGAAGATGGTGCTGATTTGAATCAATCAATTGGCTCTCAAATGAATTTTTCAGAGAAAAGAATCAGATGAACTGTATCTGTGTCAAAACTTAACAATGATTGTACTTACTTTCCTTTAACAACTGGAAGGGTTTGTTGTATGTGGCAAGAACATAAAGTTTGTAAATTAATTAAGTAATTATATGGACTTAAGTCAGCTCCAAAACAGTGGCATCAAAAGTTTGATCAAATTGTGATGTCTAATGGTTTCAAAATTCAAGATCGGATAAGTGTGTGTACAACAAGTTCAATTGCAGTAAGGGAGTAATCATTTGCTTATACGTAGATGATATGCTTATTTTTTATACTGACTTGGAACAAGTTATAAAAACAAAGAGATTTTTATTCGATAAATTTGAAATGAAGGACATGGGTGTTGGTGACGTGATTTTGGGAATTAAAATCATAAGGAATAATGGTTGCATAACCTTGTCACAATTTCATTATATTAAGAAGGTGCTAAAAAGATTTGACAATTTGAACAGCACTCCGGTTAGTACTCTGTGTGAGGAGAGTATAAAGTTGTCTCCCAATGATTATAGAGTTGTGAGACAAATAGTATCTGCGAGTGCAGTAGGTTGCCTAATGTATGCCATGACTTTTACTAGAGTGGATATTGCTTATATCATAGGGAGACTTAGTAGATATACTAGTTGTCCTAGTAATATGCATTGGAATGCAATATATAGTTCTTTGAAGTACCTCAAACGAACCATGAATTTTGGCATATGTTATAATGGGTATCCTTCAGTTTTGGAAGGATTCATAGATGCCAATTGGATTACGAATTAGGAGGATTATACTTCCTCAAGTGGATGAATTTTCACACTTGGTGGGGGCATAATATCCTGGGGTACAAAGAAACAAACTAGCATTACTGGTTCTACCATGACAGTAGAGTTTATTATTTTAGCTGCAGGAGGCATAAAGGTAGAATGGCTAAGGAATTTGCTTTTAGAAATTCCTTTACGGCCTAAGCCTATAGCTCCAAAATCGATAATGTGTGATAGTCAATCAACTCTATCACGAGCATGTAGTGAAGTGTATAATTCGAAAGTCTAGGCATATTGGTCTTAGGCATAGTTACCTGAGACAATTAATTACCGAACGAGTAATTACATTGGAATGGAAAATTTTGGTAGATCCGTTAACTAAAAGGCTTCCAAGGCAACTGGTTATTAGGACTTCACAAGGGATGGGTCTCAAGCCTATTTAAATGATCACCAATGATAAAAATCTCGACTCAACGCTTGCTAACACTAAGGCTTCGTTTGACAAAATTTTTTTTTTGGTTTTCAGTTTTTAAAGAGCAGCTTAATTTTTTTTTTTATAAAAACAAGTGGGTGTTTGATAACCCCTTTTTTTTTTAGGTTTTTTTTTTTGGTGTTTGGTAACCCTTTTTATTTTGACTTTTTTTTTGGTGGTTTGCGGTGGCGGTGGTGGGGCGTAGCGGTGGTCGACGGTGGTGGTGGTGGTGGCTGACGGCCGGAGGTGGCTGCCGGCAGTCACCGGCGGTGGTGGCCGGCGGCCGGAGGTAGCTGCCGGCCGTCTCCGGCGGTGGTCGCCGGCGGCCGGAGGTGGCTGCCGGCAGTCTCCGGCGGTGGTCGCCGTCGGCCGGAGGTGGCTGCCGGTGGTCGCCGGCGGCCGGCAGTCTCCGGCGGTGGTCGCCTGAGGTGGCTGCCGGCGGTGGGAGGGTGGTGGTGGTGGTCGAAAAAAAAAACCAAAAGTGAAAAAAAAAACCAGTTTTTGGAGTTTTTTTTTTACTCTGCAGTTTAAAAACTAGTTTTTTAAATTGAAAAAAAAATGGTTACCAAACGCTCCTTTTTTTTCAGTTTTTAAAACTGAAAAAAAAGAGAGGAAAAAAAAGAGTGTCAAACGGGGCCTAAGTCTTGAGTTCAATGAGTCAAAAATACATTATAATGGTGAATGTAATTTGAAAATTTTTGTCATCTTAAGGGTACGTGCTTGGTAACCGTAATGAAAAGAATAGGGTGAGCATAACGATCTTAGTAGGTCTATAAAAGAATTATTCTTTGGAGTGTTAGTTACGGTACATTCTTAATAGACCTGACTAGTGGCTATGAAGTGAGTCCACTTATGTCAAGTTTAAAGGCTTAACTCTAGAGCGCTCATGAAAGACAAGATACACATTACAAGGCCTTTAATGCATAATCTGTTTTTTGGATTTGCGTATGGATAGGAGTTCCATGTGTGATATGTGACCGGCTAGTCAACAAAGATTGGTGGTTCAAAGTTTACCTACCACACTTTTTAGATTAGCCTTGTTATGTATTCACCAAGTGAAGATTCAAGTCGCAAGATGTCTTCATTTATGCATGTACTATGATAAGATCTGTTTTTTGTTTTTTTTGCTTTGTTCTATATTTTGTAAAATTGGGGGGATTGTTAGTGTTTTCCAAAATATTGTGTCAGTTTTTGGAGTTCATTTTGTGTGTCAAAATGATGAATAGAAGGTGAAGATAGAAGGAAATTGGAAAAGTAAGAGGGTATATAGTAAGGAACTCCACTTACTTTAATACTTATGAAAGATATATAATGTGCACCGAGTATGGTGTGATACGAGAAACGATCACACGCACGCACGTGTGAGCATGGAAGTGGGTTGTGAGGCGCAATGTGGCACTTTGATAGTGCACTTTACACTTCACTCATGCGCATCGTCCCAAGACGCGATTAGATGCCTTCATGATCGAATCTGGGCCGTTGGCGTGATGAATCAGTGCAACAGTTCGAGTTGAAGTAGATTGGACTGTTGCAGCTGGTTGGTTACATTTGGTTGGTTACATTGATAACGGGTAGGCCCAAATAATTTGATCTGAGCTATGCTCATTTACCCAAACGGTTGCATCCGTTGGTCTGTAAGGTGGTGCTGGTTCGAGCAGACTCACTCGTCGAGAGTTGGTTAGTTAATGGTCCAGAACCTGGACCGTTAATCTTAACAGTTTTCGATCCAAGCGATCTAGATTGAATGGGTGCATGGTGAAAGGGCGTATCCCTTGGTGAGCAGCCACCAGTGCTCTATAAATAGAGCAAATAAATCTGATTTTTTGCACAACTAATACTTATCCTTTCTCTAATCTTTTTCTTCCTTTCTGCAAAAATTCTGCATAATTCTTTCTTGTAGAACTATTATCTAGATTTCCATACACTTATTTATGGGGTGCTATCATTTGTGTAAACATTATTAACTAGTGCGTTTCATTGTATCTTAGAGGATATTTGCCGGCAATCCGTTACACACCATTTCTAGTGGAGACAAATATGAAACTTAAGGAAGCGTTACAAAGTGTCTCGAAACTAATTTTTCTATTGAGTCACGAAACCATGCCATATACCACCAATAGTCTTCAAGATCTGTAACGACGTCATCTTTCTTGTTTAAATCTAGAGAAGATTGCGCTGCTTGATTTGTAATCAATTAATTAACTCTCCAATGAATTTTTCAGAGAAAAGAATCAGATGAATCATCTTTGAGTCAAAATTTAACAGTGATTGTACTTATTTTTCTTCAAGTCAATAAAATTGTTCGTTATTTTCTTTTTCTCCATCTATGGACTCAAAATTTATTTGTACACATAGTATCACTTGAGTTAATCGATAACTTGATTTCTCGAAAGAATAATGAAAACTTTAATGGGTTGCGTTAATTTGTATGAACATCCTATAAAATCGGGAGTTCTCGAATCATAACATTAGAAATCTAAAATCATTGAGACCGAGAAGTTTTGAATAGAGATCCACACATAGAACAATGTTTGGATCTATACAAATTAGTATACTTATTATTGTTATTATCATTTACAAAAACTGCGAGCCTCAATCATATAAACTCCACTCATTTTTTATTATTTATTTAGGGAAAAAAAATAACAAACCCTATTATTGTTCCACGTGACCGTGTACATCATAGTCTTCTTACGCACCGACGCTACACCCGATAATCCACGTAGGCACCGCCCTTCTTGGTTTCGTAATTTATTCACACAGAGGGAGAGTCGGCGGCTGCGTAAAACAAACACGGCTTCTGGCTCTCTGTTCGCGTTTTTGATCGGAGCCCTCATTCGCACACTCAAAAACTTAGGGTTTCTCGTTCGATTCAAGCCTTTTGCTATGGTAAATGTCAATCTGAATCTGTCGCAATGACTTTCTTTCTTAGTTAAACCTTGTAACTTTCCTGAAGTTTTGTCTATGCTTTTATTGGTTTGTTTCCATAGTTTAAGCTGCTTTGAATCCTCGATCTGTACTTTGACATTGCAAACCTGAAGATTGCCAGCGCTATGTCGCTTCTTCGTTCGATTAATTTCATTTCATGTTTGTTTTATGATGCAGAGCATAACTAGGACGAAATCTTTGTCTCCATTTTCGCCTTGTACATCATTTTGTCGCTTAGAGGCCAATTTTTGGGAACAAACGCACTTTTAGGTTTTGAGATAGATTTTTTCCTATTAATAATCTGTGGTTAATGATAATCGTGCCCCCTTGTTCTGTGCACTTGGCTCCTCTCCGATACACCGTCCACCTAATTTCACCACCAATACACATATTGATCTTTGACATGTGATGCACATATGAAAAATTTAAATGCTTACGCGCTCATCCCATCAAATGGCTGATGCACAAACCTTCGCCCAACGCCAGCACCTATTACTCGACACACACTGCCGCCCTTAACTTCTGAGGCATTACCATGATGCTTCACTACATCCATTACTTGTAGTAGTTACTCTCATTTTCATCAATTCACTGTACAAGTTCTTTATTCTCACCATATATGGTTGTAGGAAACTTTAGAATCAGTTCTTTGGTCATTAGTGAACTTGTTTTTTATATTCCGGGTGTTCAAGTATGCTTGGGACATAACTCAAGGAAGATGAGATCAGAATGTGGTGTAATCTTTGTTTTCCCCAAAGCTAGATATAACACTATAACTACCAATGGTGTATAGGAACTTATGCAATAAAGTTTTTTCGATTTTGTTTTTGCAATGACTGCTAACTGTTCATGGGGAAGAGCTGATATTTGAACCATTTTCTGTTTCTTTTGTAGGACAACTCAGTGAAAAAAGAAAAAGTCAGCATACTGGCCATTACAGACCATGTAGTCATGCCTCTTAGTGCTGTTTTAAATGCAATCAGGGTTGTCAAGAAGGAAGGGGCTGAAGAGACGGATCCTGTAATTATCACTCAAGCATCTTCATTAAGTATGCTATCATTTTTCCTCTAGAATTAATTACTTCGTTATTGTTTTGGTTATTTGTATGTACGAACCCTTGTATAGACCACGCGACATGACTATTATCTTTGGCATTATTCTGTGGCTCCAGCTCCGATGCAAAGCTAACTCCATGCGTCAAAAGTTTGTCTACACCTTTCTTTCAATATCATCCAAAAAGGGACAAAGTGCCCATCTTCTTTCTCCTTCGTAACTCCCTAGGCACCCCACCTGTCCCCACCCTTATGACATCTCCTTAAGTGTTTACAACATGACCCCTATGGACATGGCACATAGCAAAACAGAGGATCCCCAGATACCGGCAATCTCACAATGTAGGAGTGGATGATGAACAGGCTCCTCGTCCTTCTTGCACACTACGCACGGACGAGGCGACACAACTGACCCTGCCTTCTCAGATCCTCTCCGTGCCGCTGTCCAAACAAAGAAGGCCATGCCGTGTTCTTATTTAGGGGGTTGCGGTGGGCAGAATACTGCTCCGTGGACTTCTCGATATGACACATAGAATATTAGTGAGATTGCAACAAGAAGAGCTCCTTTATTGGGCTTCCGCCAGAGGTGCCTGCATAGGTAATCCCACATCCTCCAACACGGCCAGAAAGGAATGCACTAAATCAAGTTTCCGATCTTGTAAATCCCGCCCAAACCTTTGATTCAGCACTAAGCGGCTACCAGTGATATGCACATAAACTGACTCATAACCATGGTAAACAATTAGTCTCTAAGTAGCCCTCCCCACGCCATAGCGACTCTTCCCTGGTTTTGGATGCCACCCAAAAAGCTTGGGGCCAAATCCCTCCCGCATTAGCCCTTTCCGCCCTAGAGTACCTCCAGAGCTACTTGTTCAATAGCGACCGATTGAGCTGGAATTCCTTCACACATCACCCAGAGACTGGAGATAATACCACTTTCCAACTAACTATGTGGTAACGTGAGCTCCATCTCACTCCATTTTCTCTAAACTTTTGTCTGCAACCTATCAAGTTCGTTCGAACTGATGCAGGTATGGGAAACAAGGTCATAAAATACCCTGGCAAGCTAGACACGGTGCTTAGTGTAAGTCTCCCGCGGGATAAAGATTCCCTTCCCCAGCCTGCTAATCTTTTATCAACCTTTGCCACAAATGGCTTCCAAACAGCCTTAGATTGTTTCGTTTAGCAGCAGAAGGCAAAGATATGGGTGCGCACGGGGTGCGTGTCCGAAACTTTTTTTTTTTCAATTTATTTTTTGGATCTTGGGTGCGGCTCGGATATACACCCAGGGATTTTTGGCAGAGAGTAGAAGAAGAAAGAAAGAGAAGGAGGAGAAGAGAAGAAGGAGAACAAGAAAGGAGGAGGAGGATAAGAGAAGAAACAACCTGCGCCGGTGCGGCAAGGGTCTTCCGGCGATCGGCGACGGTCTTCTGGCGATCGGCGAGGGTCTTCCGACGATCGGCGAGGGTCTTCCGGCGACCGGCGACCGCCCCCCTCCTTGCCCAGATCTGAGTTGTGACGGCTATGTAATATATAAACAGGGCTAGGGTTTTTTTGAAGTTTCTCTTTATTATGTTTGACTCCCCCACTTTGTTAACAATCTTTTAAAATGGCCCCAAATTTTTTAAAATATGACAGAACTTCTACAAACTTTTTCATAATTGATTATGCACTTTCAATATTTCTAAAGCAGCCCTCAAAATTAACAAAATACCTTATTATTTGTCTAAAATAGCATTATTTTTCTTACATATAATTAATAACTTTTTGCCGTATCCCCGCCGCACCCGTATCCTATTTTTTGAAAAAATGACGTATCCGCGTATCCGCACCCGTATCGCATCCGCACCCGCACCGGAATCCGTGCTTCTTAGGCCGTAGTTATAATTATTTGCCCTACTATAGAGACCTAGTGAAGCCTTTACACCTTGAAGGTGTTCCATATTGGTTTCAGGTATTGTAACCACTTCGGACAGAAAGCCAAGGATCATGGCCTGCTTGCAGGGACTGTGGTTGTGTTCTAAGGCTCTTATTCTATACAGTATAAGGATGACCATGAGTCTGGATAATTTATAGCTGATTGACTAGCTTCAGAAGGTCGGTGGTTTCATGGTCTTGCTTGCAGAGTCAAGGCCCAAATGCTATTAAATTGCTTCTTTTATTTTGTACATAAGTGATCTTAGAGAAAATTAGAGGAAATTATGGTTAATGGTGTTGAAAGAAACTATCTTGGGAGGCTTGTTCTGCGTGGCATTTAATCTTATGTGGTTCTTGTCTGGATTGTGCTTCAATAAATATTGTCTTTGGACAACCCGAAAAGGGGAGAAAAGGAAATCTATGCAAGTACCTTTCTTTGTAATTTCCTCTCATCTACCTGGCCTTTTCTTCACTCTAATGAACCTGTTCCCTAGCTGTTGCATCAGTCATTATCTGATTCATATACGCAGATAAATTTTTTCCCTCGTATAAGCTGTCTTTTTACATCTGGTGTTGGTGAATAACAGGCTCCCTGCCGGTGGAACCCTCGTCTACAGATATTGTTTTATCCTTCTCTAGGTCGCCTGACTTTCCAGGTGATCAACTCTTTAAGGAGTATTCAAGAGTATTGAAACCTGGTGGTGAAATTGTACTTCAGCAGACATTACAATATGCTACAGGGGAACTGGTAATGATACAAATCATCTTTAGTTTAGTGGAATATTGGGTCAGCGAGTTGTATTGATCTTCTTGTTTCTTTTTGTGCAGACAACCTCTTCCATCGAGCGCAAGTTATTGGTGGCTGGCTTCGTGGACATACATGAGGCTAAAATAGCAACCACGGTATCATCTGAAGTTGTACAGTCTTTTGGGGTCAGTAATCTTATAACACCATCCCTTTTGTTCTCTTTCTAAATGATTCTAATAAGTAATCATTCTCATAGTATAGAATTGAGTTTCTAAATGATTCTAATATGTAATCATTCTCATAGTAAAACATGGAGTTGAATTTGATTCTCCTTATTGAACAGATCAAGGCCAAGAGACCCTCTTGGAAGATTGGTTCTTCTTTCTCTATCAAGAAGGCCCCCAAAGTTTTGCCCACACTGCAATTTGATGATGACAGTGATCTCATTGATGAGGATAGCCTCTTATCTGAAGAGGATTTTAAAAAGCCCAAGCTCCCACCAGGTAGTGGAACAAGATTCTATTTCTGCATTTGTGGATGACTTACAACGTAACATCTTTGCATGGTTACTTATTTGCACCTTCTACAGTTGGTGATTGTGAAGTCGGAAGCACAAGAAAAGCTTGCAAAAATTGCACTTGCGGACGAGCAGAGGAGGAGGAGAAAGTGCCAAAGCTAGGATCGACTGTGGACCTGAATAACTTCAAGTCAGCCTGTAATAGTGTATGTCTTTGCTTTATAGTTAATCTGGTATTTGTTGTCAGTCCCTCATTTGCTCTGTTTCCTTTGAGTGAAAATTATATAAATGGCAAACCTTAGAGATATAGAGGGACACTTGGACCATCTAAGTTACATATGTTTTACTATGTGCCTCATTTGAGCAGTGGTGGGTGCATAGAGGAAAGATATTATCTATAGTTGGTCTTCTGGCCTTTATAACTTGCTCTGTTTGACATTTCCTTTACTGTTTTGCGCGCTGGCATTTCTGCTGCTTTGCCTACCATTATTATTTTCACGCTGAGTGTTCTACCATTACTAAGGTTATTATAATTGTCGTTCTTATGCTTGTCTTATTTTTTGGGCACATTTCTGAAAGAGTTCTTTGTTTCTATACATCTCTAAATTTGATGCATGCTGCAGTGTGGATTGGGAGATGCTTTCCGGTGCAGTACATGCCCTTTCAAGGGTCTTCCTCCGTTTGAGGGTCGTCCTCCTTTCAAAGTGGGCGAAAAGGTGCGTAGTAAGATTAAGGGCAATTCCTTACCCCAACACCCCCTCATCCACTGTCTGTTTCAAAGCATGAATTTAGACCAATGCTTCCCTTTTTTCTCCTTAACTAAGCATTGGCACTTAGTTGGAATTTTGAGGTGCAGGTGACCTTTGGAATGGATGTTGGGATTTTTTCCGTTGCAGTTTTTAATATCAATCCTAATAAAAAAAATGAAGTTTTAAATATGAATCATATAAGAAGTTACAGCAAAAAGCATAACATGAAGAAGACTTGTTAGAATGTGCTGATTTCAGATTATTTGTAATGAAGCGTATCAAATTGTGATAGGATAACTTATGGTTTAAAGAGCTGAGATAGTATTATTACCTCAGTAGGTTATGAGGTAGTAAACGGGTGCTTTTTGCGGGTTGGTTTCTTTTAGGGCAAGGGATATTCTTGCATTATGAGGGGAATATATATCACTAACTTCTTTATTCTTTTCCTTCTTCCAGGTAACTCTCCGTGGGGACTTCCTTGCGGATGACATTTAGAAACTGGAACCTGCCATTTTGCTCGCGTATCGTCTCCAAGTAGTGGTGGTAGATTCGTCACTGCTTAACATTTCTGATTTAAGCTGTATGCCGGTTATAGAGGGCGCATCACTTCGGCGTGGTGCCTGCATAGCGGCTACCTGTAGAATAGAATTTGTCGTAGAGAATTTTTGTTTTTAATAGGGAATGCGTGGATTATATTTTGTGGATCTTGTTTTACAGTATATTATCGGTGAAGGGTGTTTTCTTAGCCAGTGGGTAAAAAGACCTCGGTAGGAAGTCTTTTGGAATTTTTACGGATTATGTGATTGGTAGGGTAGTATAAGAACCGAGTTTGAGTTGAATAGGGGTGTTGGCACTTGGTCCGCAAAAATCGTTTACCCAAAGTCGGGCTTGGCTTGATTCTTCATTTGGTTATTTTGTTCGTTTTGTTTCTTTAGTCCTCAAAACTAAAACCATTCCTAAACCATAAATTAGACCTTTTTGAATCCCAATCACTCAATTTGATTAAAACTAGAGTAAGAGTGAAGAAAAGTTAGCTGGAATTTTCACGTGGCTCGTGATGGTTGAGCTTGTGACCATGCGATTGCCTAGTTGACGATATTAGTGTGTGTTAGCACTGTGATGTTAGACAAATTTCTGGAGGTTGAAGAAGTTTGCCCTGCCTATGGAGAAGCATGAAGTATCTCCATGGCTATATGGTGTGTGAGCGTGGGAGTATGATTTAGGCCTACGAAATGGAGGTTTAGCTGCAAAAGATACATGGGGTAAATGAGATACGGAGATGATTTTAGAGTTTCTGGCTGGGTTTGGGCTTTTGAGATTAAATGGGCCTTTTGATTTCGCAATTCAAAGATGGTAAGAGAGAATGTAATATTTTATTGAAAACATAATATTTGTATAAAAAGTGAAGTGTATTATTATCATACATGATACGTAACTATTTTTTTATTGAATGTTTATGGACATATTTGCAAACCATTTGAAGTATTCAAGCTCGACTCGTTTTAAAAAAAATGAAGTTAAATTTTTTTGTTAATATTCGGTTTATATTTCATACAAGCTGAACAAGAATGAATTTTTATGCACAAACAATAAGTTGTTCATGAACAATTCGATTCATTTATAATCACAGTGATAGTTATGCAAGTGTTCAAATGTTTGTAGTGTTCTTCCTTTGCATCTTTGTTCTTGGGTAATCCCACGTCTCATTCAAGAGAAGTCTGACACAATCATGGCGCTTTAGAAAAATAAGAAAAGCGAATTGTGGAGAAAATTACATTGAAATAATTCATTGATTTATTAGTGTTTCTCCTGACCGGCAAATTATCAAACTCAAAGATCACACCCAACAGAGTCTAAGGAGGACCAAAAGAACAAACATGGAGAGGTCAATTTCTCTCCAATATGGAAGCAAAAATAGAACCTAGTATAGATTCACGTTGAATTCATGTCGTGTATCTTCTTGTCGTAATAATAAGTTAATTGGCTACCAAGGGGGTAAGCAAAATAAACCTTTGCTACGAAAGGGGTAAGCACAAACACGCCAATTTCAACGAATATAGGAACAAGTTTCTTCTTGAATTCATCCTCAACTCATCTTCTTGATGACAACTAAAAGACCTCACTCAATCAACAACTAAAGGAGACTAACTATCATCATTCTCTTAATAGCAAAGAAACAACTATCCTGTCGAGAAGCATATCAGAAAAGCAGGCAAACAAAACCGATGAAGCTTATCAGAAAAGCACCGATTCATCAACGATGAGAGACTGTGGCGAAGACACGAAACAGAAACGGTATGAAGTCAAAAACTCTCGCGAGAAAAGACATGGATATATATATATATTAAGAAAAAGGGGTGCACCCGGATCTAATCTACTAGAGGATAGCATACGAGAAAATGAACATACAAGGAGGTTGGAAATTCTCAAAGATGACAGAGACCCGCGCCCTAAGGCACTGGCTAGGGTTTTGCAAAGTTCTTTTTTGAAAGAGGGAGATAGAGATAAGCCTAGGGAAATAGAAATCTAGTTTGACGAACTTGCCAAATAAATTTGAACTATTTGCTTTCCTTATTCCTTGGTCCATTGCATGTATGAGCCCCGTTATGATGACCGCTTCCATTCTCTTAGCTTTTACAACTTGTGCTTGCGACCTTGCATGGGAAAGAGAAAACCTCTTACCGCTCAGTTGTTACTTTGGTCTCACTATTTGTTTTTCCTAATAACGACTTTATCACCTGATACCTTGATACCTGATGCATCATTGGTCGATCTGTAATAGTTGAGAAATGCAATGTTTTACTAGCAGAAGGTGAAACAAACGGCGGGTAAATACGAAAGCCCTTTGGTCAAATAGAGGTGACAACATTTCAAGCGATTTTGTCACAAAAAAAAAAAACAAACAAACGATGGGTTTGTATCCCGGTTCACCAACTAGGCGCATCTTAGCAGAATTCTTTGGAATAGATTAAATTAATTAGGTTACATTTACCAGGCCTAATTTGTAATAATAATCTCTAATTAAAATCTATTATAATTGTCTCAAAATTCTGAAAAAAATTTTTATGGGGTGAACTGGCCGTTTTCGATAAACCGGTCAGTTAGTTGACTTTTCTCAGTTTGCGATTTTTGTCAAATATTCTGTCATATTACCAGATCACAAAACCTAGGGCAACCATATATAAAGGAAGTCTTAAGATAACAGCTGTCCCACAAATCTGCCACCCCCTTTACGTAAAGCCTAGAGAGAAAGAGAGAGAGGAAAACAAGGCTAGGGTAAGGGAAAATTCAAGGTAATAAAATCCCTAAACTCTCTCTTTAGTTTAGCCATACATTTGGATGTTTTATAAATGTTTTTGGTGTGAAATTGGTAGCTTTTGGTGTGTGTTTAGTGAGTGCTAAGGTGGTATAGGGGGGAGGTGGGGCTGGGCTGCCATGGGGCAGCTGTGGTGTGGTGTGTTGCGTGTGTATTGATGTGAGTGTGTTTGAGAAGGAAGCTGCTGTACAGTAGCATAAGAGTGGGTTAGAGTTTTTGTCATATCTCTTTTATTTCAAATTCGATGGAGATGATTTTACACTTTCTAAAAACTTCATTGTGTTGCCTTTAACTTTTTAGATCAAGTCAAATCGGGAACAAGATTCTATTTCTGCATTTGTGGATGACTTACAACGTAACATCTTTGCATGGTTACTTATTTGCACCTTCTACAGTTGGTGATTGTGAAGTCGAAAGCACAAGAAAAGCTTGCAAAAATTGCACTTGCGGACGAGCAGAGGAGGAGGAGAAAATGCCAAAGCTAGGATCGACTGTGGACCTGAATAACTTCAAGTCAGCCTGTAATAGTGTATGTCTTTGCTTTATAGTTAATCTGGTATTTGTTGTCAGTCCCTCATTTGCTCTGTGTCCTTTGAGTGAAAATTATATAAATGGCAAACCTTAGAGATATAGAGGGACATTTGGACCATCTAAGTTACATATGTTTTAGTATGTGCCTCATTTGAGCAGTGGTGGGTGCATAGAGGAAAGATATGATATAGCTAAATGTATCCACCTTACTAAATGGTGACACGTGGCGTGGTTGACCCCGAATCAACTTTGGGGTCTGTATCAGATAGGCTCTAGAGGAGGTGATAGAGTCCTAACGCAGTTCTAATACTTCGAAGGCCTATCGGGAGAGAGTCCTAGAAAAGGGAGGAGTCTGGGAGCAGTCTATATGAAGAGAAAGGCCTCAGGTACACAGACAAGTTCACACACAAGCACCCAGTGCATTTTCTGCTATTCAGAGCTCTACCCTAGTAGCGAGATTTTGACTTTAGCATCAGAGCATCCTCCATCGGAACATCCCGAGTGGTCACTCCGTGTTCTATTTTGCAGGTCCATTTCCCAGCCGTGGTTCCCGATCAATATTCTAGTAGCAACATTTTGGCTCCATCCGTGGGACCGACAGAGAACATGGCGAGGAAATCATCTTCAGACACTCCTGCAGCCAGTCGCTCTGTCCAAAATCGGCGAGCAAGATCAAGTGGCTCTCGCCGAAGAGGGCGGCAACCAACACCATTCCAGTAACGATTGGATTAATGTGACCTCAGTCACCCCGAATACGACTGACAGCTCCCAGGGAACTCGTTCCCCAACCCCTCTTTTAAAAAGAGGGGACTTGTTCCATCGCCTGACCCGAAAGCTGTTTAACACTCCGAACGCAAATCTGACCAGAGAAGTCCATGAACTTAGGGGCCTTGTAACTACCTTACAGAAAAAGCTTGCAGAGGTAGCCCCGACGATTTCTACTAACCAGACGCGTCTAGATCCCAACGACCTTCGTCTTAGACTGACCTCAAGGTTGGACTATAGTCGAAGGCATGAATCAGAGACTGATCCTAGCTATCAGCCAGAACAAGAAACCGGGAAACATGTCACCAGAAGTGGCTCATGCTTCCGACGTGAGACATCAATGGAGGACAGCACGAATTCACCCCTGTCATGGGCGGCGAAATTTGAGATCGACGCGGTGCGGACCAAAGGCATTGTCCCCAAGGACGAGTTCATGCCTTCAAATGAAAAGTGCGTCCCCAAGGGCGAACTTCTCACAAGACCATCTCTGGGCCCCTCCCGGAGGAATTAAATCCCCTAAGGGAAGACTCTGGATACCCCCTGTCCAAAGCAATTGAGAAAGCAAAGCTTCCTCCTAACTTTTGGATGCCACAGTGCGATCTGTATGATGGGAGCGGAGACCTTGGAGAGCACGTCTACCAATTTCAAACAAATATGCTACTCCTCCAAGTCTCAGATGCCGTCATGTGCCGAGCTTTTCAACCACTTTGAGGAAGGCAGCACACGCGTGGTTTAAGTCTCTACGACCCATGTCCATCCATTCCTTCCCCCAGCTGTCTGACCTATTTCAGAAACATTTTGTGAGCAGCGGAACTTGGAGGAAGAATTCAGCAAGTCTCCTCAACGTGGTCCAAGAAAGGAACGAATCCTTGTCGTGATATTTGGGACGCTTCACTGCAGCGACATTGGAAATAGATAACCTGGATAAGTCAGTAAAGTACACGGCTTTTATGATCGGGCTTCGTCCTACATCCAAGTTCCCATTTGCGGTAAATAAGAGCCCCCTGGAAACATGAGCGCCTTGTTGGATAAAGCCAACAAGTACATCCAGGCCGAAGAATACTTGGAAACCCACAAAGAACACCGAGAGGAAAATGGCAAGAGCAAGAAAAGAGAACTCAAGAGGATAGTCCAAGAGGTGGATGGGCTTCCAAGCGTTCGAGAAGGGACGAGAGGCGCCCCAAAGAGATGTTAGACATGAAGAATCTGACGCCATTAACTGCCAGACCATCACAGATTCTCCATGAGATAAAGGATAAACAAATCTTAGAAAAACCAGACAAGATGAGGTCTGCGCCTAGTAAGAGAGACAGAAATTTGTGGTGTCGTTGCCACAACGACCATGGCCATACTACCGATAATTATGAATCGCTCAAGCGTGCAATAGAGGCTCTCATCAAATGCGGACACTTGCGAGGATATGTCAATCGAAGAAATGAAAAGAGGGAAGCCACTCCCTTAGCAGAAAGGGAAGAAGTGCAAGAAAATGCGGGCGTCATCAATACTATCTCTGGAGGAATTGCCGCAGGAGGCTCGTTCAGGCAGGGACGAAAAGCTTACGTAAGAGAAGTCTTCACAACTGTAGGCCCGTCGACTAAAAAGCAAAAGATAGAACCGACCCCGACAATATCCTTCTCTGACGATGATGTGGGAGACACAAGAATACCTCATGACGACCCCCTGGTGGTTACCCTTCAAGTGGGAAACTTCGACATGAAGAAAATCCTCATGGATAATGGGAGCTCGGCGGAGGTGCTTTTTTATGAGGCGTTTCAAAAAATGAACATTCCACCCGACCGCTTATGGAAGATTGATATGCCACTATACGGCTTCTCTAACCGCCCTGTTGTCTGCGAGGGAATTATTGCATTACCAGTAACAGTGGGTGCCCCTCCAACCTAAGCCAAGTTGATGCTAGATTTTGTGGTTGTTCGCGTTCCTTCAGCTTACAATGCCATACTCGGGAGAACAGCCTTGAACCAGTTAAAGGCAGTGGTGTTCACGTATCATCTGAAGATGAAGTTCCCTACGGAACATGGAGTAGGGGAAGTCAAAGGCAACGATATAGTGGCCCGACAATGCTACATGGCATCATGTCGAGCCATAAATAAAGAAGCTTTTATCATCGAGGACCTCCGAGATGGCCTAAAGGAGAACCTTTGACGGGTATTCCCCAATTTTGGGAGTTATATTTGAGGACCAGCGCCGCTTATGGCCAAGCCCATTCATCGACGTACCGGCGTTGCCCAGAGATCTGCTTCGTCAGATGCGGCTGCGACGCCACCTCCATCAGCCACCGCGACCATCTTTGCTCCAGATCTACACCACTACAGGGACTGGAAAAACACGGTCAACATAGCGCCGTGCAGCCACTGTGGAGGAGCATCGGCATCAGCAATCATCATCCTGGAGACTTTGCCCATTCTGAAGTAAGACTTAGGATTCTTTTTTGAATTCTTAGAGTAGTATTCAGGTAGTCAGTTGTGAATAACAAGGACAACATTAGCACCATTGTACTTTCAATGTTTTACCCAAGCAATGAAGTCTTTTTCTGAGCATAACTACGATGATTGCAAACTCTTGCTCAAGCAGTGATCAAGTAAACCTCTTCTTATTGTTTTTAAGTTCTCAAGAACTACTAAATATTGGCCAGTCCGAGCAAAGCGCCCGAGCGCGTGGCATGAATATGTCACCCGAGCAGTTTGCTCGAGCAGGGTGCTCGTCTATGGCTTTTTACAGATTAACTTGGCTCCCAAGAGCCCAAATGCCTTTCTCATACACTCTTCCCAAGAAGAGGTGTACATAAGGTAGAACTCAAGTCCTATCTAGAACGGTTTAGCTATAGTTCTAACTCGTGAAACGGTAAAGTCCTTGTGGAAATTCATCACCCCACCATACTTTGCTAATTCAAAGCCTAGCCGAGCGGGAGTGCGAGGCTTCTTTGCCAACCCTTAGCTGACGATAAGGGCTTGCACCAAAGTAAAACACAATGCAAGATGTGAAGGCACAAGCTCATAAACGTAGTTGCATAAAACACACCCCCAGGGGGTAGTGAAAGTATCACCCAATGTGATAAGGTTAGACACAAGTCTTACCTGACATGGTCTAGCTTTAGTTCTAGCCCGAGAAACAGCAAAACCAAGTGGGAATTTGTCGCCCTACCCTATTTTGTTAATTCGAAGCTTGGCCGAGCAAGAGTGCGAGGCTTCTTTGCAGCCCTTAGCTGACGATAAGGGTTCGCGTCAAAATAAAACGCAAGCATGATGTTGTCAGCTCAAGCTAAAGAACACACACTTGCACAAAACAAACACTTAGCACATGCAACAGCTTGCATGCACAGCTCTGTGTCCTCTTTCTAGAGAAGCCAACGTGGGGCACAACCCCTAATGGATCCCGAGATCTCATAATTCATCTTCCCAAAGTTCCAAGGTTGAAGCTCCCAAGAGCTTAGGTCTGAGCACATGGAGTAGCGAAATAAGATTACCTTTACAAGCGGATGAAGAATCCCTTACAAATTTGACGTGTGTCTCAACACAATGCAAGACGAGAAGAGATTCAACACATTATTACGAAGATAAAACCCATCAAAGGGTAAACCAATGCATATCAAATTGTAAGCGTTGGGGCAATAAGAGTACTGGGGGCACATCAAGTAGCAATTACAAAATAGGGGAATACATATAAATGGTCCTAAGATGGGGGAGCATTCCCAGGAGAAATAGCATCTCCAGCTTCGGGAGGTGTGGCCGTCTCCCCCGATGGCGACTCAAAGGTAGGCACCACTATATCGTCCAAGAAAAGGCTAGGGTACTTGGCCATCTCAGCTCCTTGGCTTTCTGGAAGCCCTCTTGGAAGATAGAGAGTCCATCTTCTGTCCGCTTTCGTAGCCATTTTTCACCGGCCGTACCATCAAGGAATGCCTGGATGGCCTTGTTCCCGACCATACCTTCTTATGTCGTAGCTTCTCGCACCTTTTCTCCAGGCGACCAGCTTGGTAAGCAGTTCAGCATTCTCCACCTTCAGGTTTTTGAACTCCTTATCCAGCTTGTCAGCCTTGCCTTCGGCTGCTCTCTTGTCAGTCTCAGCGGTGATGGGCAACGTCCATCACCATTGCAAATCTATCCTGCATCTAGCTGTTGTAGCAGTATGCCTGAAAAGAGAAGAAAGATGAAGACAATGATATGGAAGAACTTAATTGAAAGCTCAAAGAGAATGAAGTAATTCAAATTACGTTGTAAGCAGCTTGGACGTGCGCCATAGCAAAGGCCTCATGAGACTGGTTTTCCAAGATTTGTTTATCACTTGGCAGTGCCCCGTGAGCTAAGTGCTGAGCAGAGACATGCGAGCTTGGCATTCCTGAGTCGCCCCTCTTAATGGTTCATCTGGGGAGAAAAATTGGATCTTTTTCGACACGAGATCCTCAACCACAAGAGGAGGCACTGGAGGAGTCGGAGCTCGGGCCCTTTTTACCAGAGGAGAAGAACCTTCCCCTGTACCTTCCTTCCTTTTCCTCTTGGAAGCCTTTTGGAGCAGACCCAAAAAATCACCTTTTGCACCATCTCCTTTGCCAACCATTTCTGAAAAAAGAACAAGGTTAGGTCACATGTTTACAAATATAAAGGAAAGAAATATATAAACATGGCTTTAGACTCTACCTAGACTTGGAGTCCTAGAAGATGACGTTCCTATCGCCAGTCCTTGAGTCTTAGGCCCCAAAACAAGTTGAGACTCTATGACAGGAGTGGGAGGAATAGGCACAGCGAGGGCAGGAAGAATGAGCCCCGCATGCCGCATCTCTTGATCTGAAAGGGGCTCGTTAATATTGAGGACACCCATTCTCTTTATATGATCAATCAGCTTTTTTGTGGTAGGGTTGGGAGCCAGGGAACCATTCTTTTTATAGTCTTTACAGAAACAGTTCCACTTTCTTGGGAACTCTGATTTGCCGCTTGGCCTCTGAATGAAGAAGTACCGGGAGTGCCAACTTTTGTTGGATTTAGGACCCCCCTTTATCACTCGGATTCGGTTGTGAATATGGTACCAACCAACACTATTGGCCACGTTCTTTATAAAACGTACTTCAAGGTATAGACTCATAAAGTCATCAACCGTCACTGGATACCCTAAAGTTTGCACCAGGTAGATCAAAATAACGAGTTTTCTCCACCCGTTGGGCACAAGTTGACCTGACGCCATTTTATAGTGGTTGAAGAAGGCGACAGCAAAGAGGTGCATTGGAACCCTATAGCCAGATCTAATCTGACCTTCATAGACACTTGTTTCCAAGTTCGTACCATAATTAGCAGGCTCTTGGAGCGCAGGAACCCGAGCAAAGAAGGGAGGAGGCAAAGGAATTTCTTCCAAAAGCTCAACTATGCTATCTTTTGTCATCTTGTTCCTCTTCTTATCTGCGGAGAACCAAGTGTCTTCATCAAACTTATCTTCGGCTTCATCCTTGATTTCCCCAAGAGCATCTCTACGGGAAAACAAAGTGCTGACTTTGGGAGTAGAAGTTCCTGCTTGACTTCTATGAGTTGAAGTACCTACTTGCGAAGATCTACTTTCTGAAGTTCCTAAATCATTTTCTATGGAACTACTCAAAGTTGACGAAGAACTACTCGAGGGTGTTGAAGACATGTTCTAAACAGAATCTACGATATTTAGTGCTACTAAAGAGAAATAGATATGCGCCGAGCAAGAAGAAAAAGAGAGGAACTTACTTGTTAGAGTTGAGCCGAACAGATTGAGAGTGAGTAGCAGAGGGCAAATGAAGCGAGGAGCCCAAATATATAGAGGGTTGGTGAAATAACCGCCCCTGCAAAGGCGGCAACATTAAGACATATGTCTTGTGCGATTCCCGAAGCATTAAATTTTGAAATTTAAAAAGTAACCGCCTTAGTTTTGGCGGCTAAAGGACCGTTACACCTGCATGCTTCCCTGACACATGGCAAGATAGTAATTGGACCATCTCGAATAAATTGCCCGAGCAGAGTTCCCGAACAGACTCCTTAAGCAGAGTTCCCAAATAGACTCCCTGAGCAGAGTTCCCGAACAGAGTGCCCGAGCAGAACCATCTTGGTGCTCAAGCAAAGATGGAAGTATGCCCGAGCAGATTGCCCGAGCAGAACCATCTTCATGCCCAAGCACAGATGGTAAGTATGCTGGAACAGAGTGCCCGAGCAGAACTTTACTAGTCCCAAGTGCAATGAAACACTGCCCGAGCAGAGTTCCCGAACAGACAGCCCGAGCAGACTGCCTGAACTGACAGCCCGAGCAGATCGCCCGAGCAGACAGCTCGATCGCAGTGTCTGTGCAGAATTTTCCTCAAGTCCGAGCACAAAGGGTCATGCCCCGACCAGGGTTCATGACCAGGTTACCTGACCAGGGCTCCCGAGCAGGTCTCCCGACCAGACCTCTCGACCAAGCTATTCGAGCAGAGATCCCGAGCAGGCCTCCCAAGCAGGTCTCCCAACCAGACGTCCTGGCCAGAGCTCTCGAGTAGATTTCCTGATGCACATTTGTTCAAGTATGACATCCCGAAGATCCCCTCTGAGTAATGGACAGGGAAAATTCGTAGTTGAGTTGCCTTTGGTTGGCCCTTACACCATATGCTTCTGGCTGTTCTCTTGGAAGAACCGTCAGAAGCAGGGGGCATTATGATATAACTAAATGTATCCACCTTACTAAATGGTGACACGTGGCGTGGTTGACCCCGAATCAACTTTGGGGTCTGTATCAGATAAGCTCTAGATGAGGTGATAGAGGCCTTGTAGGACTCTACTACTGGAAGGAGAGTCCTAACGCAGTTCTAATATGTCGAAGGCCTATCGGGAGAGAGTCCTGGAAAAGGGAGGAGTCTGGGAGCAGTCTATATGAAAAGAAAGGCCTCAGGTACACAGACGAGTTCACACACAAGCACCCAGTGCATTTTCTGCTATTCAGAGTTCTACCCTAGTAGCGAGATTCTGACTTTAGCATCGGAGCATCCTCCACCGGAACATCCCCGGTGGTCACTCCGTGTTCTATTTTGCAGGTCCATTTCCTAGCCTTGGTTCCCGATCAATATTCTAGAAGCAACATATATTATCTATAGTTGGTCTTCTGGCCTTTATAACTTGCTCCGTTTGACATTTCCTTTACTGTTTTGCGCGCTGGCATTTCTGCGACTTTGCCTACCATTATTATTTTCACGCTGAGTGTTCTACCATTACTAAGGTTATTATAATTGTCGTTCTTATGCTTGTCTTATTTTATTTGGCACATTTCTGAAAGAGTTCTTTGTTTCTATACATTTCTAAATTTGATGCATGCTGCAGTGTGGATTGGGAGATGCTTTCTGGTGCAGTACATGCCCTTTCAAGGGTCTTCCTCCTTTCAAAGTGGGCGAAAAGGTGCATAGTAAGATTAAAGGCAATTCCTTACCCCAACACCCCCTCATCCACTGTTTGTTTCAAAGCATGAATTTAGACCAATGCTTCCCTTTTTTTCTCCTTAACTAAGCATTGGCACTTAGTTGGAATTTTGAGGTGCAGGTGACCTTTGGAATGGATGTTGGGATTTTTTCCGTTGCAGTTTTTAATATCAATCCTAATAAAAAAATGTGGATGACTTACAACGTAACATCTTTCTGCATTTGTGGATGACTTACAACGTAACAACGACTATTAGGATTGATACCTGATGCATCATTGGTCGATCTGTAATAGTTGAGAAATGCAAAGTTTTTCTAGCAGAAGTTGAAAAAAAAGGCAGGTAAATGCGAAAGCCCTTTGGTCAAATACAGGTGACAACAATTTGAGCGATTTTGTAACAAGAAAAAGAAAAAAAAACATACGATGGGTGTGTACCCGGTTCACCAACTAGGCGCTTCTCAGCAGAATTCTTTGGGATGTGGTTTACATGACCAACTTCTTTTTTCATGTTAGGGTCTTGAAGCAACAACACAACTTAGGTAGCGTTTGAAAACAATTTCGTTCTTAGTTTTTTCTCTAATTCTGTAAACTGGAGAAAAAAAATGCTTTTGACACATAATTTTTGTTTTTTTTCCTTCAGATTTGAAAACCAATTTTAAAACAGGACTGTTTTGAAAACTCCTTTTTGGAGTCTTGGGTTTCTAGTTTTTGTTTTATGCCCCCCCCAACCGCCCACACCCACACACACCACAGCCATCAGCCGGCCACCGCCATGCCCCACCACCGCTACCACTACCAAAGAAAAAATTCAAAATAAAAACTGGGTAATCAAACACCCATTTATTTTTGTAAAATATAAAAACTAAACTAAACTAAACTGATTTTGATTTTTGTTTCTTTTGAAACAGAAAATCAAAACTGTAAGTGATTTCAAACAGACCTTTAATCTAGTCTTGAAATACACTAATATGTGTAGAAGTAATTGATAATCCCGAAGCAATGGTCTCAACCATACAAAATTAGATACATTATAATAATAAGTCCTGCTTCCCTCAGTCCCTATGGTCGTGACCAATAGTTGTTATCAGACTGCAAAAATTAATTATTGTTATAACGGGCATTTTTGTTAATTGCTTACTAGAATTTGGAGTTAAGGAATAATTAGGTTTTATGAAAATGTGGATTATACTCTTGGAATTAGATGGCCCTATTTGAATTTAGAATTTTGTTTAACCCATTCAAAAATTAAAAAAAGAACGTAATGGATAAAGTTTTCTACTTAAATATATTTCTACTCTTCTAACACCTTACATGGTTTGACCTAGGAGCACAATAAATTTCAAAGTAGCCCTCAAAGAACCTTTAGAAAGAGATCTCCTGAGGTTTTGGTCATTAGTTTGTGATTTATGATTTTTATGCTAGAAAGGATATGTGATAGCGGGGAAGGGAGTTAATTCTAGACTATTGAATTGGACTAGAAAGCTAGTGAATTATATCTCGGGAGTTTGCTTATCAAGACGACTCGGAATGAGTTGTGAAGGATTCACGATGCAAGAGATTAAGAATTCTTTTTAAGTGAATACGAAAGTCTAAATTCTCTAAAGGCATGATATATCACTTCCAAGAGAAAATGGTATAAAGCTCTCGGGAGAAGAAGTTCTGATCCTTAAAAATGTAGGTCAAGGGACTTACTTATAGTGGTCTGTGACACCAGAAATGATAAAGTTGGTCAATATCAATCTATGATTTGATGATAAGATAGAGTATTTAATTACAACCGCAGATTTGACAAAAGTCAACTAATTGGCCGGTTTGTCAAAAATCGATCCTTTCATGCCATAGGTCTACAATAATTTTTTCTAAAATTTGAGACTTTATATTCAGTAATTATCTCTGATTTTGCATATGAGATGTACCATATTCGACAATTATCTTCATAAATCATTGATTTAATCACTTACATCAAGGATAAATCACAAATAATTCCTTAAATCATCTAGAAAAATTACAATCTAGACACTTGGACTGGACTGACATATTTCGACTGGACTGGGCCCAATAACTGACGGACTATTGGACTAGATTACTAGATTGCTAGACTGGATTAGACAACTTGACTAAACAAATCGACTGGACAACTGGACTAAATGAAATTAATTAGGTTACATTTACCAGGCTTAATATGTAATAATAATCTGTAATTAAAATCAATTATAATTGTCTCAAAATTCTAAAAAAATATTTTATGGGGTGAACTGGTCATTTTCGATAAATCGGTCAGTTAGTTGACTTATCTTAGTTTGCGATTTTTGTCAAATATTCTGTCGTATCACCAGATCACAAAACCTTGGGCAACCATATATAAAGGAGGTCTTAATATAATAGCCATCCCACAAATCTACCACCCCCTTTACGTAAAGCCTAGAGAGAGAGAGAGAGAGAGAGAGAGAGAGAAAAACAAGGCTAGGGCAAGGGAAAATTCAATGTAATAAAAAAACTCTCTCTTTAGTTTAGCCATAAATTTGGATGTTTTATATATGTTTTTGGTGTGAAATTGGTAGCTTTTGGTGTGATTTTGGTGAGTGTGAAGGTGTTATAGGGGGAGGTGGGGCTGGGCTGCCATGGGGCAGCAGTGGTGTGGTGTGTGTATTGATGTGGGTGTGTTTAAGAAGGAAGCTGTTGTACAGTAGCATAAAAGTGGGTTAGGGTTTTTGTCATATCTCTTTTATTCCAAATTCGATTGAGATGATTTTACACTTACTAAAAACTTCATTGTGTTGCCTTTAACTTTTTAGTTTTGAGTTTTCTTAGAATCCCACATTTGTACATTGAAAAATGACCTTAAATTCAATTCACTGTATGAGTCCAGAATTTTTCAGTTTCTGGCAACCACTTCAATTTGTCATAGAAAATTCATTAATCATGAGTTTTTTTTTTGTGAAATTGATATTTTTAGAAACCTTTTGAGTTTTCTGAGATTTATAGTATTTCAGCTCTATAATGACCATTGAACAAAACTGGTCTGCACAGAGATGTGCTGTGTCTATCAATCACTTCGATTTGGTATAGAAAAGTCATTACTTATTGGATTTTTGTGACCCTTATACTTATGAAAACCACAGCAAGTCTTCTTAAAATTTTTGGTTTGAGTTTTCTAAGATTCTTCATGTTTCTTCCTCAAAATGGTCAATTTACAAAACTAGGATTTGCTGAAAAATGTTGTTTATAGAATTATAGATCAGTCCATTGTCCAAAACTTTTTAAGCAAATTCTGAGCATATTTGGACAAAGTGTAAAACTAAAATCCCCTTATTTTTGTGAAACATTCAATGTAAAATTTTATGGGATTTTTCTAGTTATGCAAAGGGCCTGAAATGATCTTATTTTAAAAATAGGCTTTTAAATTATTTGATATAGTAAACAAATTTATTTTTAGCTGAAAATTTTACAGTAATCTAACCATACTGAGGCGCTTGAGCGTTTGAAATTTTTTGGCATTTTGGTGTCGTTTGAATATATTTTGAAATAAGAACCTTAGCGCTCAATTTAAGGAGTGGTTTAGGGTTCCGAACGGAGAATTCTCATAAAGGCCATTTTTGTCCAAAAAAACCCATCTAGTTGTCTAAAAGGACGTTTTGGGTTATTTCTGGGTGTGAAAATGGTACGTTAGGCATCGGGAGTAGTTTGGTAATTCTACACAAGTCTAGGGGTATTTTGATATTTCACTAACTTGGGAAAAATTTAGCACCTAGGCATGATTTAACGACAATGAATAATGTCCTGATGATTTATTATTAGGTTCCAATAGACAAGAGTTAGGGTAGACTTGGAAGAAAGAACTGCTTAGCTATTCAGGTACATGTGCGTCCATATACTCTATTTGCAAAATATATAAATATATACATGATTTAATCAAATCAAAGTTTTTGAAGTTCTTGTACTACATATGTTTTCTTGTTAAATCATTTGATAAGAAAATTAAGTTAAAAATGCCATGGACTGTTCTGTGAGTAGTTGATTTAAATTCGATACATGTTGAATGAGATAATAAACTTGACTTGGTTGATGTGCCCTATATCCAATGGAGAAAAGTTGGATTTCAGGCCTGAGTCAACGAGACTTGTTCGTTGATGCATAGTACTGTTGCTTGTGGTTCACCCTTGCGGCCACAGAATTATTTATCCCGGGTATAGAAGGGATTTTAGGCCCTAGTTAGGGGGGCTAGTACCCTGGCCGTAGCATACCTAAATTGTGTTATCTATGATAGATGCAAAGGAATTTTCTTGATGTTATACTTCCGTTTGAGAATCGTTTGTGAAAGAGTGTGTGTGTGTGTGTGTATATATATGTATATATATATATATATATATATATATATATATATATATATATATATATAGGAGGAACATTTTGGTGATAGCAATATTGATTTTTGAGTTGAAAAAGGAAACCGTGGCATGTTTTGACATCCTCAAACCTATTTTAGGATCATGGTTGTGTACTTGCTGGGCTTTTGCTCATTCGTTATTTTTCAAGTGATAACCAAGGGGAGGCAGATCCTTATGAGCAACACAAGTAAGGGGTGCCCGAAGAGAACCATTAGAATAACGAAATTTCTTTAGCATTAAGAATTTTTAGTTTTTTGGATGTTATTTTGAATGAACTACTGTAAGGAGCGTAGGTCTCCTCAAATTTCTTCATAGTTGTCAATGACTTGTAAGTGAGAGTTTTGAATTGGTTATTGATGAAATTCTATGTGAGGCTTGCAATAGCCAATAAATTGTTTTAGAATTTAGCAAGTTCGAATGAATTCTGAGTACAGGTTGTAGTAGGCCTTGCAGAGCCCTCGTGGTGGCTTAGCGGGCTTGCGACTGGTCACGGGCCTAACTCATGGGCTCACCCCTGGGTTTTGATCGTGACACCAGACCTTGATAGATAGGGCCTTTGGCCTATATTTTCAGGAATCAACTTTTTTTCCTTAGATTTTTATACCATTTCTCTTAGAAGTGGTATATCATCTCTTAAGAGAAACTACCACTTCATATCTTATTTGTATATATTTTTGAGCCACTTGCACCGTGGATCCTTCACAAAGCCTTCCCAAGTTTTCTAGGCAAGTGGACTCTCGCCGTACATTTTATCACCTTCTAGGTGCGTGCCTAAGTCGTTTCCATAGTATAACTTTGTTCCCGAACCCATTTCTTTGTTTTCAATAGATTAGTAGTCTTTTGGACATTTTTAGAGTCATTTTCAGATTTTTCTCTATTTTATTAAATAAGACAGGGAATCCTAAAATACTTAGATCCCATTTCCCAGGGTCCCGAGGATTTTTTCCATGATGATTTGCTACAATGACGACTATGTTGGGGACTAAAAACTAGAGGACTAGACTTGATATGTTTTTATTGTTCTTTGGCCTTTTGTATTTCCTTGTGGTGTATAACATGTACAATGGGCTATAGCTGTGGTAACCGTGCTCTTATTTCATGCCTCACACTTGCGCACATTTGTTCTTAACCCACCCACTAGAGGGCAACATTTGAAACCCTTGAACTTCCTAGCTTTGAGGCGAATGCTACTCTACTCTTAGCTCCAAGGCCTCGTACTAAAGGGACCTCCTGATTTCCTTCACATATTAAATGACTTGTACACGTAATGGTAATCACCCATAATTGACCGCCTAAGTTATGGGTGAGAAGTACATCGTACTAGTCCAGCCGAAGGAGTGACCTTAAACCGACGTTGAGAAAAAAACCACGCACCCCGGCCATTTCATTGCTGTACCATTTTTCTGGGGAATACCTGTTTTGGCCTATGGCATATTGGCAGGGGAACTAACCAATATGGTTTACCAAAAAAATGTTGTGCTTGCAAATTTGAACTGGTTAGTTGATGATCCAAACCTTGAACCTACTGACCAACCAGAGGATTAACAAACCAGGTTACTGGACGGTTAGTCAGAAGCTTTGACTGTCCAAATTATCCAACTTTCCAAACCCTAAACCCACTTACGGCCGGTTAACACATTGGGTAATCGGACGATTAGTCAGTGATCTAACCTTCAAGAAGTTTTTCCAGTCCAAAACCCTAAACCCAATGACTAACCGCCAGTTATCCCATCTCGTTACTAAGCATTTAGTCAGAGACTTTGATTGTCCAGAATGGTCCAACTTTCCAAGCCCTAAACCCTCTAACCACCAGACCGATTAACACACAAGGTTGCCAGATAGTTAATCAAATGTCCTGCAGTTAATCACCTCTGTCTCCCCAATAGGGTATAAACTTGCCAGCTTTATATGTGGTCTGTGTGATTTAATTCTCCATACAAGTTAAAAGAGATTAGTAGCAAGATTCATTCAGGAAACTTTTTTGAACCCCAATGTCGAAGAATACCTAAAGTTCATAGATTTGTTCTGCATCGTCAGTGAACTATAGAAGGATTTTCAGGCCGATTCCGTAGCCTTGGCAGATCAACGAGCATGGATGTTAGAGGAAATTAAAAACCCTAAGAAGAGAAGTAAGAGAGAACTAGAGGACGAGCATAAGGTTGAGAAAAAAGATGATAAGAAGAAGGCCGAGTTCGAATGGCAGTACGACTCTGAAGATGAGGAAGGAAAACTCGTTGTAGACACTAGAAGTGAGCATCAAACTGTTCAAACCGATTTGATTCGATTCGCTCGAACCGAACTGTCCAAAAATTTTTACATTTCGGTTTCACATTTCTCAAATCGACCTTGGTTTGGTTTGCTTGACCGTTCACACTTTTGAAACCGATTGCAAACCTGAACCAAACCTACCTATAATATGTTACATGATTTTATTAACATTCATTGATAATTTTCACATACATGATACCAAGAAAATCCATATGAGCAAAACCTTGAAGTTAAAAGAAAAGAAAATAATGAGAGCACTTATAACACAAAAATTTACTGACTCATTAATATCTCTTTTATAATTACTCATTATTTCTCTTACATCAACGTCAAATTTATGCTTGAGCTTTTGTTCTAGTACATATCTGAATGAAAACTTATACATGTTAACACGAGCACTTATATATTAAATATAGCAAGATTATGTGCAATTTATAGTATACAACTTCAATTTTAATTACATTTAGATCCAATGGTCATATACAAAGGAATGACGTCTTTAAATGGACGCAAACGATCCAAACCGACTAAACGAATCATTTAAACCAACCAAACTGAACCATCCAAACCGATGGTGTTTGGTTGAGTTCGTTTCACAATTTTTTAAACCGAAGGGTAACGGTTCGGTTTACAATTTGACCCATAAACGAACCAAACCGAATCGTGCTCATGCGTAGTAGACATTACATTTTTGTAGTTATTTTTAATTAGATAAATAGTGGGCTTTATTATTAAGCCTAAGCCCAGTAATATGAATTAATTGATTAATTTGGTCCAGTCAATTCTAGTTGTCAAGGTCATAAGTTAAGTTGTCAAGTCCAGTGCTCTTGTCTAGACCAACAGTCCAGTCCAATTATGTCATTCCAGCCCAAGTGACTAGATTTTATTATCTATTTTATGTTCTCTAGATAGTTTAGGGAATTATTCTGTGAATTTTTCCTAATGCAAGGATTAAATCAATAGTTTAAATGGTTAAAGAGGACAAATCCCGAATCTGGTACATCCCATCTGTAAAATCAAAGATAATTACCGAAGCTAGGGTCAAATAATGCCCTCAAATTTTAAAAATATTATTTTTAAATTATGGGATAAAGCGGCCAGTTTTTGACTAACCGGGTGGTTAGTTGACTTTTGTCAATATGTGATTTATCAAATATTTTGACTTATCTCCAGCTAGCAGATTGGCATAGTCAATCTTATCAGTTCTGACGCCGCAAAGCTCTATAAAAGTTCCCTTGACTTTCATTTTTAGGGGTATGAAGCTTATTCCTTTTAGAGCTTTTGTACCATTTTTTTTGTGAAATGGTATATCACATCTCGAGAATTTAGCCTTCCATATTCACTTAAAAGTCTTTTAATCTCTTGTATCGTGGATCCTCTAGAAAGTATTCCCAAGTCATCCATATAAGCAAATTCTCGAGGTAATTTTAATAATTTTCTACTCTAGGTAATCATTCTAGAATCATCTCCCATTTTCCGCAGTTGCATTTCTATCACAAAAGCCATAAAAAGAGTCTTTTTTTATTTCTCAGTCTAAGTCTAGGACTGAAATGTAGATTGCTTCCCATAGGACCAGAGCCGAACTATGATGGTTTTGATTCGGATTAGTCTAACTGGATAAGTGGGCGATTCGACCCCTGATGTCGAGTACAAGCCAACAATATAAAAATAAACTTAGGGTTAGTATTATTGCACATTTTACATGTTATGTCTTTTTAAAGGCCAGAAATCAATAGAAATGAAGTAGAGACCGAACGGTTCCGGTGCCTAATGTCTTCCCACTGCATAACTTAGTCCTCATTTCCTTGTTTTCCATTGTCCCTTTGGACATTTTTAGAGTCATTTCTTGGTTTTTTTTCTTATTTCTCCCATTTGCTTGAATTTAATTAAAATAGTGACTCCCAAATTCTTCCTTCTATAGGGGATTTTTCGAGCTTGTTGGCTATAGTAGCGACTCAAACTAATAGGACTAGACTTTAAAAATTTTATTGATATTGTTGTATTTTCTCTGTATTTTGTGACATGTACAAAATGCTGAAGATGGACCACAGACCCGATGATTCACATAAAGATGTACATGCTAGCACTTGCACTTATGGAATGAATCAGAATTAGTTAATACAAAATTTCCACCGTACCTTCACTAGAGCTGCCTCTCAAAAAGCCTGAGTTCAAACTTGGGAAGATGTTATGAAAGAGTTCGTGAATCAATACAAGTATAATGCCAACTTGGACATTACTCGAAGAGATTATGAAACCACTAAGCGGGAGCCGAGAGAATTAGTGTCTGCCTTTATAATGAGATGGAAGAATAAGGCCACTCAAATGGTGAATCGCCCTATGTAGGAGGAATATGTGAACAACGTCAGGAATAATCTACTCCGCTTGTACCATGACTATATTTTCTATCACTATTATACCTCGTTCAAGGCCTTAATGGGATCCCTCATGCAGATCGAGGATGCCATCAATAACGAAACCATTTCCCCTGAGTCGAAGCCAAGGGTATATCGAGCAGGTCTAAGGAACTCTAATGTATAACTCAAGTACGCACTGCCAATAATGTCAACAATGTGCAAGTGCCATAGATAGTGTCTTGGGAGGCCATTAAGGAGCCTAGGAGGAAGCTCACGGCATTGAATACGCTGCTGCCCAAGGTATTGAACAGTTGTTGAGGATAGGTATAAAATCTAAGCTGCCGCCTACCTCTACGCTAGCAGTGATACCGAAAGGATACATCATTCATTCTTTCTGCGCTTATCATCAAAGGAAGGGACACTCTACAGAGAGGTGCATAATGCTCGGGCATGCTATCCAGGACCTCATTCACAAATGCAGAATCTTCTTTTCTGCCAAGCCTAATGTCCTGAAAGAATCCTTACCGCCTCATAGCATTAATTTCATTGATGATAGCAGACCAGTTATAGATCTGGCCACCTTTATGCTCCATCCAGTCAACAAGTTCAGTTAGTTTGAGTGTGTGATTCTCTGCCATAGTATTGTGATGTTATCACATGGGAAGAGTTAATAGAAGGTGAAACCTTTACTGCTGAGGAAGAGTATGATGAAGAAATAAGATTTATGTTCAGGCCTAATGCTGAGGTATACCACCTAGCCAGATCAGGCCGAATGTACCAAACTGTCCCCAACCAGCCACATCCACCCACTATTTTCTCAAGATCCCCAGACGATGAGGCGCAGTTGAAGAAATTCCAAGCAAATATATCCTTTCAGGGTTTGTTATCAGCCTCATATTCTCACCGACAAGCCCTAATGAAATTACTTAGCAAGGCACAAATACCTATCCAAACCCAACCTGAAGACCTATCCAAGTGCTAAAGGCTGTACATTATGAGAATTTTCTCATCTATCAGATTTGCCCAAGTCAGGACCTAGCCACAACAACCCGCTCCATATCACAATGCAAACACTTGATAAGAGGGTTCCCTTAATCCTTATAGACAATGGTTCTACCCTGAATGTCTACCTCTTACGCACTGTTCAAGCCCTCGACGTTGACCCCTCAGAGTTTACCCCTTCCAACTAAGCCGTCGAAACCTATACAATACCAAGAGAGAGGTGATTGGTACTGTCAAGCTCCCAACGGCTGTTTGAACTAGCAGTTTTGAAGTAAAGTTTCATGTGTTAGATATACCCATTGTTATTAAAGGCGCAGGCACACCTAAGGCGCAAAAGATCCCTGGAGCCTAGGTATAAGGGGCTGGCGCGCGCTTTATCGAAGCGAGGCACAAAAATAAAATAAATAAATAATAATGCATTAAAATAATAAAATTATGTTAAAACTCTGGATGTTTGTACACAAGTAAAAACTAGACTACTGGTGGTGGGCAAACTATATCTTTTACTTCAATTGAAGGATGAATTACAATAAGAGGATTCATTTAACAGTCCAGAAAAATAGAATTGACTTTAGTTATGCTTTTCCTTCATCTGTCAGTGCTATTGAAACATGAAAGACATAGTAGCTCTATGATGCTTTTATGTTGGAACATGAAAGACATATCGCTATTTTTCAACCATACAATTATATTAAAAGATAGTTACTAGGTTTTTATTGCTATTCAATCAAAATAAGGAGTTGTTCAGCATTTCAGTTTAGCTAATAGGAAGCCCAATGTTGTTTTAGTAATATTACAACACAACACAATGTAATATTACAACACAGCACAAATGCACAATTAATCATCCCCGAATTCCCCACAGGTCAACACATCACAATTAATCATCTTTGTCTCTCTTTAACTTGTACATTATTGTTGTGACTACTGTCACAGTTGGCAACGAGGGATGGAGAGAGTGATTGTGAGGGACGACCTGAGGGGAGGGGGAGGGAGGGAGGGAGAGAGAGAGAGAGAGAGAGAAATTGGCTGGATAGAGGCATGGTCTACGTGGATGACTAGAGCAGCCATGCAGCAGTGGCAGAGATGAGCGACAACGAATGGAGCAGCAGGCGACTGGTGGCCAACGACCAAGGGAAAGGCGATGGCAGCGACCGGAGCAAGGGATGGACGGAACAGTCACAGTGGCGAGAAAGTGACATTGAGAGTTGTGGTCTTGAAAATGATTTGGAATTTTAGGGATTTTGGAGTTAGGTTTAATTGGTAAAGCTAAAAAAAGAAAAAAAAGAAAAGTGGATGACCTATGGCTAGAATCCATGTGCCTACATTTGCACCTTCACTACTGCTATGTGCCTTGTGCCTGTGCTCCTAGGTGCACGAGGTGCGCACCTTATTAAACGTGCTGCACTTAGGCCTAGGCGAGGTGCGAATAGTGAGCCTAGCTGTGCCTTGTGCCTAGGTGCTCTTTTTATAACGCTGGATATACCTAAGCGTGCAGTGACCGAAGCAAAGGATGGACGAAACAGTCACAGTGGCGAGAAAGTGACATTGAGAGTTGTGGTCGTGAAAATGATTTGGAATTTTAGGGATTTTGGAGTTAGGTATAATTGGTAAAGCTAAAAAAAGAAAAATAAAATAAAAGTGGACGGCCTATGGCTAGAATCCATGTGCCTACATTTGCACCTTCACTGCTGCTATGTGCCTTGTGCTTGTGCGCCTAGGTACACGAGGTGCGCGCCTTATTAAACGTACTGCGCTTAGGCCTAGGCGAGGTGCGAATAATGAGCCTAGCTATGCCTTGTGCCTAGGCGCACTTTTTATAATCCTGGATATACCTATCCCATTCAATCTCCAGTTGGGAAGACCATGGATACACTCCATAAGGATAATCCCATTGACATTGCCCGATAAGGTTAAGTATATGTGGGACAAGGCCGTCTTCAGAATCATGGGTGATTCAAAGCTAGCTCATATTGGACAGATGAAAAAAAAACAAAGACTGTGTTACGATGCCACATGACTCGTTGGATGTTCTGCTCAGTGGATTGACAATCTAGTTCAATGTTTGGAATACAACAATGTTTGTCTGGTTGCAAACTTCCTTCATTTTGCCCCTTACAGTAACACGACAATGCTCCCCATGTTGAGGAAGCTTCACTACTCGCATGGAAATGGCTTAAGCCAAAATTGCCAAGGAGTTTCCAGTTTTCCAGCTTTCGAGAATAAGAAAGAGTAGTTTGGGTTAGGATATAAGCAGACCAATAAGGAAATGAAGGAAGCCATCAGAAAAAGGGTTTAGGCCAAGAAAAAGAAAGAGAACGAACTTCACATAAACTTCAAAGATGAAGGTCCTTACCCTGCATGGATGTTTGTTAAGGAAGGAGAGACTGGGCCCTTCTACAGATTTTCGAAACCTGTCTACACCGTGGAAATAGGGAAGCTGATCAAAGGATGGGAAATCTTCTACAACTGTGCATGGGTTGAAGATGAGGCAATGATAATCCTGATTGAGCCAAGTACCGAGGATGTTTCTGACTAGTCGGGGTTCATGGAACCGAAAGGGATGACAACATACTTCAATGATATGCACATCTTGGTGTTTGCCTACAAAGTGGACGACTAGATTATAAATCCAGCAAGCCTAATGACTGAAGCATAGGGTGATGCATAGAATTTGATGATTGAGCACGAACCGCTGACTGTGGGAGAAATTACTGAAGGGCGTCCTGCTGCCGAAGCTGCTCCTGAACAGGAAGACCTGGATGTTTATTTCACTCTAGACAACCTAAACTTGCTCACTTATTTTGTTTTTCAGACTATTTGATTGATAATGTGATGATTAATTTTAGTTACCCTTGGTTGCTGATATAGGTTATGATGAATTAATCAATACAGTTAATGATGAGTCGCAACCATAGTTATTAAAGGTACATCTAAGGTGCAAAGGGTCCCTGGAGCCTAGGCGCAAGGTGCAAGTCGTAGACGAGCACCTTTTCTATGAGAGGCACAAAATAAAAATAGACATTAGTGCATAAAACCAATAAAATCACATAAATTCTTTTTCTGAACATGGAAATTAACAAATTTTCAACCTTAGGAAAATCTTCAAATCCAATTAGAGGTACTTAATCCTAAGTGAACATAACAATGTTATCCTCATCATTAGTAAGGGTTAAGGTAATAATGCTTTCTTCAAAAGGGAATCATAGGCTCCAAGTCTGGAAGAGATTCCTCCTCAATTTTGTTTTCTGTCTATAAGGTGAAGTCTAGTAGAGATTCCTCCTCAATCATAGGCGTTAGCACAATGAACAACAACAAGAGAATCGTTTGATTGGGGTTTTAGGTTTTTTTTTGTGTGTGGTATTATTATTGATTTACTCTGTTATGAAACAAAGAATCGAAGACAATGAATGGTTAAGATTATGCCACGATATAAAAATCAAAGACTAGGAATTTTTGGGCTTTTTTTTTGCTCCTCTATGGCCGATATGTGCTTGGGTGCCTAGGCGCACAAGGCATGCACCTTTTTGAAGGGTTGTGCTTAGCCCTAGGTGAGGCACACTCCCTGTGCCTTGCACTTAGTCGTGCCCTTGATAACACTGGTCATAACTAATTGATCTGGAAGAGAAAAAATATTTAAAAGAAATGATGGAAGAAAAGAATCTAGTTGTGTCAAGCCAGTGGTAGAAAAAACAGTCAAAGTTAACATAGGTACACTAAAAATGTAAGAGAAATCAAAATAGGGGCTAGCCTAAATGGGAGGGGGAGAGAAAGAGAAGAAATTATTGCACTCTTTCGGAGCTTTATAGATGTATTTGCTTGGTCATATGATGACATGCCTGGTATTGACCCGTCGATTGTGGACCATCGCCTACCTACCTTGCCCTTCGAGTGGTCCCTTAAGGTTAATGAGGGTGTTATATAGCTATTCCACATTGGATTCATCAGAGTGATTGAGTACCTTAACTAGCTAGCCAACATTCTACCAGTTCCTAAACCAACCTGCCAAGTCCGAATGTGTGTTGACTACCGAGACCTTAACCGAGCTTCCCTTAGGACAACTTTCCCTTACCCATCATAGATATGATTGTAGACAACACCACATAGCATGAGTTCATTTCTTTCGTAGATTACTTTGCAGGGTATAACCAAATAAAGATGGCTCCCGCAGATCAGGAGAAAACAACTTTCACCACCCGTTGGGGCACCTTTTGTTACGTAGTGATGCCTTTTGGATTGAGATTTCTGGGGCTACATACCAGCAACTTTCTACTACTCTTTTCCATATTATAATTCACAAGGAGGTAGAAGTATATGTAGATGATATGATAATCACATCTATAAAGCGTGAAGATCACAGAACAATTCTGGGGAAGTACTTTGATGGGTTAATGCATTACAACATGAGACTTAACCCCAGAATTGTGTGTTAGGGGTTACAACCAAAAAAATTGCTAGGATTTCTAGTGAGAAAATGGAAAATAGAGGTTGATCTACCTAAGATCAAAGCCACAGTTGAAATTCCCCCACCCAGAAGCGAGAGAAATTTGAGGGTTCTTGGGTAGAATCCAATACATTGACCGGTTCATCTCCTAGCTGACCATGATATGTGAGCTTGTGTTTAAGTTTTTAAAGAAGGATTCAACCAAAGAGTGGAACCACTTATGCCAAGAAGTTTTCGATAAGATCAAGCAACCCTCTAGTTCTGAGACGTCTGATACCCGGTAGTCCCTTATTACTATACCTAATAGTAACTGATACTTTAGCTAGAGCCATGTTTGCCCAACATTTAGAGAATTCTTTAGTTGAAAGAGCCATTTACTATGTCAGCTAGAAATTAACCCAAGGAAGGTGAATTACTCAGCTTTAGTGAAAACGCATGTATCTCTGGTTTGGGTAACACAGAGATCAAGGCATTATGTGTTGGCTTACCCTATCAGACTGTTGACCAGAATGAACTACCTATCTGAGAAACCAGTCTTATCCAACTGCACAGCCAAGTGGCTTTTGTTACTTTCAGAATTTGATATCTATGTTATCCAAAAGTCAGTTAAGGCCGTGACCGACTTGTTAGCTGATTGTCTGACAGAAGATACTAGTAGATGGGAGGCCAAATTTTGAATGAAGGATATTTTGTCACTGAATGATAAGGTGGCAGTTGTATTTTGACGAAGCAGTGAATAGTAAGGGATTTGGAGTAGAATAATGTTAATCTCGCCAGATGAAGACCATTCACCCATAGCCATCAAACTGAATTTCGACGGTACTAACAACACTGCTGAATACGAAGCTTGTATCATTGGTTTAGAGATGGCTCTACTTGTAGGAGTTAGAGAGATTACAGGATGTGGAGTTTCAGCGTTGATAATATACCATATTCAAGGGATGTGGAGAATCAAAGATAAACGTATATAGGCATACCATGCCCATTTGGAGAAGATCGTAGATCGGTTCGAGGATGTAGAATTCCATTACCTACCCTGGCTCAAGAATAATTTTGCCGATGCCTTAGCCATACTCGCGTGGATAGTGGATATACCCGAAGGACAAGTTCGTGATAAAGAGATTGACTAGCTTATCGCTTTATGAAGGCACAAGTAGAGGAGGACGGAGTAGCCGAAACATGGTACATTGATGTCCATAATCTTATCCACGATGGTAAATACTCTGATGGATGTTCCACAAAGGACGGTGTATCTTTGAGAAGGTGGGTAGCATAGTTTATCACTTGCGGCTAAGGATTATACAACATACACTATAATGGAGAACACCTATTGTGTGTGACCGAGAGAGAAAGCAATCAAATCACCAAAGACATACATGCAGGAGAGTGTGGACCACACATGAGTGGCCGAATTCTAGCAAAGAAGACTCTCCGATAAGGGTATTACTGGAGTACAACAGAGCAGGATTTGTCGAGCTTGTAAATAGGTGCTATAAGTGTCAATTTACAGCATCTTCCTCCTCAAAAGTTATACAACATGACATCATCATGGCCTTTTTTAGTTTGGGAAATAAATGTGATAGGGAAGATCAGTCCTAAAGCTTCTAATGGACACGAGTTTATTCTGGTAGCCATAGACTATTTCACAAAGTTGGTGGGAGCCGCTCGTACACAGTGCTTATCATCAGTGAGGTGGCCCAGTTCATTCAGACCAATATCATTTGTCAATACAGAGTGCCTCGAGAGTTGATCTCAGATAATGGGCTACATTTATAAAGAGAAGTCACAGATTTACCTGAAGAATATGGTATCATTTGACATCGCTCATCGCCTTACTACCTACAGACTAATAGGGCTGTAGAAGCTGCTAATAAGAATATTAAGAAAATGCTGAGTAATATGACTTATTTTTGTAGGAGTTGGCCAGATAAGTCTCCCTATGCCTTCTGGGGCTGTAAGACATCAGTGAGAACCTCAACCGGAGCTACCCCAATTCGCTAGTCTATGGTCTAGAGGCCACACTCCCAGCAAAATCGAAAGTGATTTCTCTCAGGCTACTATTGGAAAATGAAGTAGCCGAGGAAGACTGGGTGCAGTTCAGATTTGAAGGGTTAGTGCTGGCAGATGAGAAAGGGCTGAAGCGTTATACCACATTCAGGGTAGCCAAAAGTGGATAGCCCAAGCCTTTAACAAACGAGTGAAGGGACGAGGTCTAAATTAGGGACATTTGGTGCTGAAGGAAAACATCGGACAAATCTGGAAGCCACGAGGAAAATTTAAACCTAACTGGTCAGGTCCTTATATGATCAAACAAATCATGACTGGGGTGCAGCGTTATTAGTCGATTTGGATAGAATCCAGTTATCATAACTAGTCAATCTAGACCAACTAAAGAAATATTATGCTTGAGTGAAATTTGTAAATGAACTACGAATGACCTGATCCTCGTTAAGAATATTATCCAGCACACACATGTCAATGAAACACATACATGGAGGCACATAGGCAGCCCATAAAGTTACATCAGGTGCGGTCAAATTTTAATAATAGTCTTTTATTCCACTGGCTAAGATATTAACTAACATTCTTGAGAAAAATAAAAAATGCCTACTAGGATGAAAACACTGTGAAGAGTGGCCTAGGCAAAAGTAGGGCAAAGAAAAAATGAAAATCGTAATACTAGAAAAAATAAAGTATCCCGTGAAAACCCAGCAAAGGGCAGCCTAGGCAAAACTTAGGGTAAAAGAAAAAGTTATAGGTTATATTAGCAAGCTAAGGCTAATCTATCAGCACATTTATTTCTTCTTCTTTAAAGAGGGACGATCCTCTTCATCTAAAAATATGATTGACTTTAACTTCTCCATATCCTTCTTGTAAGTTAATCTTTGAGATATCGAGATAATATCCTCCAAAACGTCTGCTTCGGAAGACGGACTTTGGTTTGCTTTCTCAATCTCTGTACCTTTGCCATTCCTGTGATTAAACTGACCCCTGATATTACCATCCTTTCCCGTACTTAAGTTGCTTTGGTAGACAATGGTCTCTTTTGTTGTTTCTTCTTAGGCAGTGAGGAAGGGTTTTGTCGGGGCTCATCAATATGCAAATACCGTATCAGATTCCAGTCAAAATCAAACTTTTCTTCAAACAATTGGGAACGAATTCAAGACCGCCTGATCCATGTAACCTAGATTTCTTCCTCAGCTTGAGGATGACGAGAACTCTTAACTATAATCTAACAAGATCTACCAGAATCAGGTGTTTCTGGCACTACGTCGATAGCAGCCCGAGCATTCTCTTTAGGTCGCTCCAGAAACCTGATCTCACATTCACTCGGGAAATCCCAAGCCAGCTCTGCCCTCAGCATTCTCTCCAAAGTATGAGCCTTCTCCTGAACCTTAGGCCAAAGTCAGTTGATGTATTCCTCAAACAACAATGGAGCAATCAGATCCATACAATCGACAAATGTGTCACTCACTACAAAGCGATCAAAATAGGGAGAAGACCCCCAACCTTTGCAAACTGCTTGGATCAGTGAAGGGCTAGGCTAATTCACCACAGTGTCAAAGTCACTGTAAAAATGTGGAACAATGTAATTGAACTGACTCAAAATCCAGCAGGCAAATTAAAAGGAAGAATAACGTAATCCCAAGTTATAGACATAGAAATATTCGGTAGTCTGCAGTGCAGACCTGCAGACTCCCCACTAGTATCAGTACCAATGGATATGTTTGGACTCCCTACACAGAAAAAACAAGTCCAATCATCTATTATAGAATGACACTCAAATAGCAGAGGCCGAGAATGGAAAGAACAAGGGTGATATTTCCCCTCAGCAAGAGTAGTTATCAGTCCCATGTGATCTAAGAGCCACATATACAGGAGTAAAGGGCTAGCACTAAATGAAAGACATGGGTCTTCATGGACGCTGGTAATGCCATTTATGGTCTCAGCCATCACCACCGAAAACGTTTGCCCTTTTGTAGACACCTGGACTAATAACTCACTCAGTCTCGCATCAACAATATTAGCGCCAAAAATAGTGAGATATTTGGCCACCAAACACAACGCTAGAGCCACCACCAGACCACATGCATACTTCAGATTATGGTTATCCAATTTAGTAGAAAAGTACTCCACGATAGGAGAAAGAAAAATGCCTTCACCTCACATAAAAGACCTGGCACGCTTTTCCTAACTCTCAACAAACCCATGAGGGCCTTAACATATCTGTCCTGGGCGACTGGAACAATAATGGGTAAATTAACAGGAATATCTATCGGAGCAGAGAATGAGTCGGGCAAAGTTCTTCCAAGCTGAAATGAAAGACATGATCATCGGTATCCCAGAATGTGCATGCCACCCAGAGAATGTCTTTGTGAACGACCACATTCTGAAGACTCGTGACAAGCCTTAGATTGAATCACCCATCGAGATGAATGATTTTGATTTTGTTAAAGGAATCAGCAAAGACTCAGAATCAAAGCTCGAAGATCGTGGGATTGTCTTCGGAAGCCATCGGGAGCTTTCTGAGAGGATGAAAGTTGAATGTCCCTTTGTAAGGGATGAGTCCTAAACTAATAAAGAGAGAGACCTAAGTTGTATAAAGATAGGATTCAAAAATTTAAAAGTCAAAAATTTTTATCGGACAAACCAGATGATTTTCGACAAACTAGCCAGTTTTCTTATTTGGTTTAAAGTTTTGCCAATCAATCTCCCTAATCAACCGTCTGGTTTTCAAAAATATTGATTTTTCTTTTGATAAACCATCCTATTTTACCAAAAAAAAAACCAACCGTCTAGTTTTACCATGAAATTGGATTTCACCTTTGATCAAAGGGCCAGTTTTACCATGAAATTTGATTCTATATCTGATCAAACGTCGGATTTTACCCAAAATTTTGATTCTTTCACTAATTAACCTGCCGGTTAGTCAGTGCTTGTAAACATTTGACAGGGTTTGCCTATTTTTAGGCGAAACCTTGTACCGGTTCAAGTCAATTCAATTCAATCTCAATTTTCAATCCAGTGTTAGCCTTTTCTCCTTTCTTTCTGTGAATGTGTGTGAGCATATATTCAGGCTAAGCATTAATATAGGAATTGCTAAATAGAGTCTCAATTCAAAAGAAAGAAAAAAATAATTTTGCATTACTTCGTTTGAAATCATCCATAAGGGACTGTAACTCTTACTCTAGCAAATTTAATGTCCTGGCATCAATTCCTTCAGGTCTTCTTCAAGCTAGCCTCCTCCTCCTCGTTGGTCCCCAAGGATTCATCATCTTCTTCATATTCTTCTTTGCCCTTGGGTTTGCGGGATGACTCCATCAAATTGTGGCTTCTTATAGGTCTTACAAAAGACTGAGGCAATCCGAAAGGATTTGTGTCTCTGCTTCAGTGGAGGGGTTAGGGCTTTTTCTTTACTCCCACGGTAGATTCCTTTCCCTTAGATAGTGCCAAATTCAATTTGCTCACCGTCTTCATAAAGGTTTGACTCATAGCCCTCGTCTCACTTGGCTTTCGTCTTGAGGTACCGGAGCCCCTTCCTAGGAGTTTGAGTGGCAACAGCAAGGGTCAATAGCTCTGCAGAGCTTTGTCATCTACTTGATCCACCTCCGAAGGTGGCATCAAGGAGTAGGAGTAGGTGCCTAAGTGATCATGGCAGAGGACCCATACACCTCTAGTAAGTCTCGGTAAGTGAATACCATTTCCTTGAGATTGTGTATCATCCAATAGGCATCCTTTAACAATGAGCAAGTGACTTGCAATAAAGAAGTTCATGGAATTAAAATCAAGGAAAAATAACAGTTTGAACATAGTTAAGGTCTAGGTTTAGCGTCTGGACTTACGTGAGCTCCTTAAGCCCAAAAACCTCAGAATCCTTCTTTGGCCGGGGGATCGGCTCTTGCTCCTTGGTCTTACCCTTTAGGAAGATCGAGACTGTCCAAGGAGGGAACGAGAGATCGTCTATAGACTCTGCCTTTTTCTTCCCCTTTCTCTTCCAGTCTTGGGTAGCCCTAGCCCGCTGTACCCTTCTTAGCTACTTCGTAGACAATGGAGGAGCCAAGTCCTCTCTCACGAATGCCTCGTAGGTAGAAGGATCATTTGGCCACCTTAAGAAGGATACACCAATCAGCCTGATCAAGCTCTGCCTCTGTACCCTGTGTCTAGGGTCCCCGTTTGGTATATCTCGAGGGGAGGGGTAGCCAGAATATGAGCCTCGACGTCCATGTGAGCTGGAAGAGTACCAGCTCTCCCAGATAAAACTCCTCCTACAAGGGATTTACCAATAACACCTGGCATCGGGAGAGGGCTAACTCCTTGAGATAAGCCTCGACTATCTTCTACTCTGACAGAGAACCCTGAAAAGTAATGAACAAATCGTAACTATTCATAAGCATGCATATGAAAGAAAATTCAATGAATCTCTTATCGGGCATTGAGTCAGCCCGTTGAAGCTTTCATGGTAGGCCTCTATGGTGGTCCCCATTTACTCATCCCAAAAATTCCACCAGTACATTGCTGGCTCAGTCTCTCCCATCTGCCCCTCACTCAATCGAGGAGCACGTGATCCCAGGACCTCGAAGGCTCAAACCTATGAACCGAAATGACACGTGAGCAAGATGTCTAGAGACATGCATGAGAATAATTAGAAGAGAACTAAAAGAGAATATGCATACCTGCCATATGTTGTAATATCCGATGAAGCTCAGAGACTCTGCTCGGGACACTGTGTTGATAGAATGATACAAATATGCCAAAGCGGGAGTACCCCAGTCGTACTTCCCAATCTCTCCCACCTCCTTTAAGGACCGTATGTACCACAACTGCACAGAGTTATCCCCATTATTAAATAGAGTCTCCCCCAAGACATAAAGCAGAACCCTTAGATGTACTAATCAATTGTCTAGCCATCGGCCCCCTCCAAATCCATATCCTCATTGTATGCATGAAGGGTAGCCAAAAAGATGGAATCATCCCTTTTGAAGGACAGTTCAAAATCAAGTAATTGGGTCACGAGGCCTCCATTCTTGTTGAGATCATAGGCCCAAGGAACAGGCCTCTCTCAAACGCAAATATCGGTGACATTTATGAAATGCAAGAGGTAAGCATCGTGGAATCCCACTAATGCTCGGCCAAGCATAGAAGGTTTTTTTTACTAGGGGTCGTCGCATGCAACCTGTCTAGGAAAAGCTTGAAATCGGTACCGGTTATCCTAGCACCTATGGTTTGGGATATCTTAGCCCATAATTCCCTAACTAAATTTGGGGATCCCCTACATCACATGTTCAAGGGAGAGGCTGCAACATCAAGAAAAAAATTAAAGAATCTCAAAGGACAATTCAGTTTCTGCATGTAGTGCATGTAAAAATAGCATGGATGGGCCCTACTTTGCATGGGTAACTTGTGTGTGAAAAAGTGTGTGTAGTGGGAGAAAATTGTTAGAAAACATACCTCTTCCGAAACAAAGTGCTTGCTCAAGTGAACTCTTTGATCCAGAGTTAAGAGCAAGTGATCATCCGTCCGAATCGTCGGCCAGAAGCGCGAAATTTGGCCAATTTGCTACCCTCCTTTATGCCAGATTCTAGTTCGTATAGAATCCATAGTCTCTTAGAAATTAGGAAAGACTGGAAGAGGATTGAAGAGATTTAGAGGCTAAAGATGTAATTAGGATAGGATTGTTTGCTTAGGAGTCCTTGGAGAAAGAAATTTGAGAGAGAATGTGATTAGATTATTATCGAAGTGTTGAAAAAAAATCCTAAATATTGCTCACAAATCTGAACGGATTAACTGGCTGGTTTTTCATTTAAATTGGTTAAACCTACTGACTAACCGACCGGTTTTCAACTCTTCAACTTTCAAAACTCCAAACCTACTAACTAACCAACCAATTTTTTACTTTTCAATTTCCAAAATTTCAAAGCTGCTAACTAACCGGTCGGTTGTTGACTCAATATACCAACTTTTTCTGTCTTCAGACTAACAGGCCAATTTTTGACCCCTTAAAAAAAGTTTTGAAAATAAATCTTATATACCCGTGTGCTTGGTGTGCTTGCATAACTTTTTTGTTACCTGAATTTGCTGTTTTGCTTGCCTGTGCATTTCTTAAGATACCTAGCTTATTCCCACTAGGGTATTTTTATCCAACATTTATGTGCTTGCATGTGCATGTCTCCTACTCCATCCTCGGGTTGTTTGGCGATCTGAGCATTCGAATTTGTTGTTTAGTTCAGTGTTTTGTACTGTGTAAGACCAATGTTAATCCCGTGTTTGTTGCTACAAGTAACATGTTTGTCATATTAGTTATATTGATAGGTTAAACACTCAATGACCAGCTGTCTCATTACATTCTTGGCTCCAACTTTGAGTGAAATTTTGGAAATTTTAGTTATCTAAGCGACCAACTGCTTTGACGCGTTGTTGGCTCTGACTCTTAGATATAAGTCTGGCTTTAACTAAGTGACTAATCGCTTCGATGCATTGTTGGCTCTGGCGCTTAGTCAAACCTTTACTTTGTTCGTCGACCACTTAAATCGATTTGGTGGCCAAAGTTATTGTCGTACTGCTAGACATCTAGCAATACTACCATCTTCTCTGTCGACCATCCAAATCAATTTGGTGGCTCTAGCAACATGCAAGATTCTTTTTGCAGTATGTCTAGATGACCTTTTCAAATCGATTTGGGAGCTCTAGCATCTAGATATACAGCTTTGTCTGTCGACTATTCAAATTGATTTGGTGGCTCCTACAACGGGCAAAATTATTACTTCTTTTACATGTCTAGACGATCCTTTCAAATTAATTTGGGAGCTCTAAAATCTAGATGTGGGTTTTGTTTGTATACCATTCAAATTAATTTGGCTACTCTGGCAAGAGAGAAATTTTTTGTTTGTGTAGTGCTTCGAACAGTATTTGTATCTTAACGAACTACGTTGGTCAGATTCCTCTCTGGAGGATACATAGAAAACCCTGTAAAGGTCCAACCTCATATCTATGTCATGGTCCTCGAGTCTATTCAAAGTCTTATGGTCTTTTTGTGTCACTACAAAAGTGTGTTGTTTATAGGTGTTGTTGGCCTGTGCATGAGCTCCCTCACGAGAGGCTCTGTATACTTTGTCTAACCGAGGAAGGGTGGCTCGTAGATTTTAATGCTTTGTCTAAGGTCCGTATGATGAATGAATATTTTGTCAAGGATGGAGAAAAATGAAGTTACTATGGATTCCCATAACCAGCTTACAACCTGGAGACAAGGAAGCTGATATATTTTTGATTGTTAGTGGGTGGAGGATGAAGAATTGCCAAACCTGACAAAATCGAGAAAAAAATAATACCTCTATTTGGATGGACTTTATGGAGTTGGAGGGAATGACATAATGTTTCAACGATATGTAACACATCCTTGTGCTTATCTATGAGATGGATGATCAGACTACTAACTCGACAAGCTTGATCACTTTAGGACAGGGCAACATGCAAAATTAGATATCGAGTATGGACTACTAGCTATGGGAAGATCACTGAGGAGCGTCCGGATGCCAACATTATTCCTGAATCGGAGGACCTAGATGCGTATGCCTCCCTAGACAATCTGAATTTGCTTACCTACTATGTTTTTCCTGACTTTTCAATTGATAATATGATGGTCAATATTGATTACTCTTTGGTTGCTGATCTAAGTTATGACGAATTAATCAACACGGTTAATGATAAATCATAACTATGGATGAGGAAGAGAAAAAAATACTTGTAAAAATGACAAAAGAAATAAAAAATTGAGAGTCTAGTTAAGTCAAGCTAGTGGCAGAACAAATAGTCAAAGTCAACATAGGCACACCTGAAAATGTGAAAGAAATTAAAATAGGGGTTAGCCTAGATGTAGGGAAAGAGAGAGAGGGAGAGAGAGAGGGAGTCACTGCACTCCTAAAAGAGTTCATTGATGTATTTGCTTGGTCATATATGGTGACATACCCGGTATTGACTTGTTGATCGTTGAGCATCACCTACTAGTCTGACAGAAGTCAAAACCGTCAAGCAGAAACTCCATAAGTTGAGACCAATGTGGTCTGTCAAAGTCATGGAGGAAGTCCTGAAACTCTTCCATATAGGGTTTATCAAGGTTATTAAGTACATGTCCCTAAAATGACCGGCCAAGTCCTTAAATTGATCGGCCAAGTTTGGATGTGTGTTGACTATTGAGACCTTAACTGAGTTTCTCCCAAGGACGATTTCCCTCTTCCTATCATTGACTTGATGATAGACAACACCGCAGAGCACAAGTTGGTTTCATCCGTAGATTGTTTCGCTGGATACTATCAGATAAAGATGGCTCCCAACGATCAGGATAAAATAACCTTATCACACCATGGGGCATATTCTACTGCATAGTGATGCCTTTTGGATTGAAAAATACCGGGGCTACATATAACGAGGTACATATCAATGAGCTACTACTACCATATTCCACCATATGATCCATAAAGAGGAAAAAATGGAGGTACATGATATAATTATTAAGTCTAAGAAGCGGGAAGATCATTACATAGTTTTGAGAGAGTATTTTGAGAGATTGAGACAGTACAATGTGAGACTCCACTCCCAGAAGTGAGTGTTTGGGGTTACAGCCAGTAAGCTACTGGGGTTTATTGTCAATAGCTGGGCATAGAGGTTGACGCAGCTAAAATTAGGGCCATAGGAAGATGGCCCTGCCAAGAAGCGAGAAAGAAATCTGAGGATAATTAGGTAATATCCAATACATCAGCCGATTTATTTCCTAGTTGATCATGACTTGTGAGCCCATATTCACATTGTTGAAGAAGGATGCAACCAAGGCGTGGAACCCCCTCTGCCAGGAAAATTTTAATATGATTAAGCCGTACATGATTAACCCCTCTGTTCTGAGCCCTCTGATACCCAGTATTCCTTTATTGTTATACATAATTGTGACCTATACCGCAACCAGAGTGATGTTGGTTCAATATCTAGAGAATTCACTAGTCGAGAGGGTTATTTCCTTAGTGGAGACATACGTGTCATTAGTCTGGGTAACACAGAGATTAAGAAATTACAAGTTAGCTTACACCATCAGGTTGTTGGCTAGAATGGATCTGATGAAATACCTGTTTGAGAAGCCAGTCTTACGTAATCGCACAACAAAGTGGCTCCCGCTACTTTCTGAGCTTGACATCACCTATGTCACCTAGAAGTCCATAAAAGAAAATGTCGTGGCAGACATGCTAGCTAGTTGTCCAATAGAGGATGTAAGTGGATAGAGGCAAAATCCTGAAAGAAGATGTTTGTGTCGTAGCACTTGAGACCCGAAGGATGTTATATTTTAATGTAGCCACAAACAGTAACCCATTCAAAGTAGGGATACTGTTAATCTCACCAGACGGGGCTCATACCCATATAGCCATCAAGTTGACCTTCGACGGTACTAGCAATACTGCCAAATACAAAGCATGCATCATCAGTTTGGAAATAACACTGAGCCTATGAGTCAGAGAAATTATAGTGTGTGGTGATTAAGCCCTGACCATACATCAGATACAGGGGATGTAAAGGATTAGATATGAACGTTTACATTCATACCACGCCCATCTGGAGAAGATTGTAGACCAATTCAAATGTGCCCTGACTTAAGACTAACTTTACTGATACTTTAGCAACACTAGCACCGACGGTGGAGATACGAGAAGAATCGAAAATATGGCCATTTGTAATTTGGAAGAGGGATAGACCAGCTTACTGTTTCATGATTGCACCTAGAGAGGAAGCCGAGATAGTCGAACTGTGGTACACGAATATCCAGATACTGATTTGAGATAGTAAGTGCCCCGAAGGAGCTTCTGCAAAGATCGTGTGTCTTTGAGAAGATGGACGTGCAGTTTATTATGCATGACTTATACTTGTACAAGAAACATTATAATGGGGAACATAGTGTCACAGAGAGGGAAGGTTATCTGATCATAAAAGATATACACTCAGCTGAGTTTGGACCGCATATGGATGAGCAGATGCTAGCAAAGAAAGTGCTTCGACAAGATACTATTGGAGTGCAATGGAACAAGATTGTATCGAGCATGTAAGAAAGTGTTACAAGTGCCAGGTGTATGCCAACTTGCAACAGCTCCCTCCTCAGGACTTGTACAACATGAAATCTCTTTGGCCTTTCTCAGTTGGGGAATAGACGTGATAGGAAAGATCAGTCCTAAAGCTTCAATTGGACATGATTTCATACTTGTGGCCATAAATTACTTCACAAAATGGGTGGAGATTGCTTCGTACACAGTGTTAAATGCCAAGAAGGTGGCTCAGTTCATTCGTACCAATATTATCTATCGACATGGCGTTCCTCATGAGTTGATTTCTAACAACAGTTTGTATTTTGAAGGGGAGGTCACAGATTTAGCTAAAGAGTATGGTATAGTCTGACATCCTATAGTCCGTAGACCAATGGGGCTGTAGACGTCGCCAATAAGATCATCAAGAATATGTTGAGTAAGATGACGAAGTCCTGTTGGAGTTGGCCAGATAAACTCCCCTATGTCCTTTGGGGCTATAGGACGTTAGTAAGAATATCTATTGGGGCTACTCGATACTCATTAGTTTATGGCATAGAGGCAGTCCTCCCACCTTTCTCAGGGTACTGCTGGAGAATCAGATAGCCAAGGAAGATTGGGTATGACACTGCTTTAAAGAGATGAGAAGAGATTAAAAGCCCTTTATCACATCTAGGGTAAAAGAATGTGGCTTAAAAAGGAGATTTGGTATTAAAAGAGAGTATCAGACAAATCTAGAAGCCGTGAGGGAAATTTGAACATAACTGGTCAGGCCCTTATCTGATCAGACAAATCTAGAAGCCGTGATGGGAGGTGCAGCCTTATAGTCGATTTAGATGGAACCAAATTGTCATAATTATTTAATCTAGACTGATTAAAAAAATACTACGCCTGAATGATAACTGTAAATGAACTACAAATGACCTGATCCTTCTTTAAAAATAGTACTCAGCACATACATCTTGATGTAACACTTTAGATGGAGATACGTAGGCAGCCCTAAAGATACGTCAGTGCGGTCAAATTTCAATTAAAAATCTTTATTCCATTGGCTATAAATTGGACTATATTCTTGAAAAAAAATAACAAAAATCCCATTAGGTTGAAAATCCTGCAAAGGGCGTCCTAGCCAAAAGATAGGGCAACAAAAAAAAAATAATAATAATAAGCCGAACAGGTCAAAAACCCTACAAATGGCGGCCTAGGAAAAAGTTAGGGCAAAAGAAAAGCTTCTAAGTCCTATCAGCAACCTAAGAGTAAACTATTGTCATCAAATCCCTTTCTTCCTCGAGGAAGGACGATCATCCTTATCCAAAAATATAACCGAGCCGAACTTTGGATTATCCTTCCTGAAAGTTAGCCGCCTTATTACTGGAACCCTCTTCTCTAGAGTCCCTACTTCATCCACTGAACCGTTCCCCACTTTTTCAGTGTTGACACTATCTCTATGCCTTCGATCAAATTAACCTTGGACATAAGCATCCACACCGTCTTCAGAGTTTGGAGTAGCCTTGAAAATAAACCTCCTTTTATGGTGTTTTTTGTTAGCTAGCAGAGATTGTTTGACCCGAGTTTTATTGAAGTGCAAGGCCCGTATCTAATTCCCGTCCACACATCGAACTTTTCTTTAAACAACTAAGAGCCAATCCAAGTTCGCCAGATCCATATGACTCGGGTCTCCTCTTCTGTCTGAGGTCAATGAAAACCTAGAATTATACTTTGTGATGATTTATGAAAGTCTTGGGAGTCAGGCCTTAAATCTTTTTCAAAATGAGCTTCCTCTTTAGCTCTTTCATGAAACTTGATCTCAATCCCACTTGGGAATTCCAGTTCAATTTAGCCTGCGGTCTGTTCTCAGTAGCCAACACCGTCGCCCGAATGCAGGGCCAGAGCCAATAGATGTATGAATCTGATAGCAAAGGAGCAACTGGGTTTGTACCAGTAACATAAATCCCAGCCTTTATGAAATGATGCCAATAGGGAAGGGTACCCTAACCTTGAGAAATAGTCTTCATGAGTGAAGGAATGGTTATCTGACCATAAAGAAATTGCTGTAAGATGCCAAAAGGTTTTGCTCATAACTAAATAGTCCTAAAATTTGACAAGTAATTAAAAATGACGAATAACGCAGTCCCATAAGGCAAACCTAGTGATACCCAGAAGTCCACAAAATGGGTCCATGGGGCCTCCACCAGTTCCAATACCAGCAGATATCCTTGGATTCTCTGACGTAGAAAAATCGTGTCTAAGCATCTATACCTGAACGACCCTCAAAGAGCAAAAGCATAGTGTGGAAAGAGCGAGGGTAATACCTCACCTCAGTAGGTACAACTATCAACCGCATGTGATCCAAGAGCCACATGTAGAGAAGCAAGTGGCCACCCCAAACACTGCTCTAGGATCTCTATGCACCTTTGTAATAGCATTAATGGTTTCAAGTACTACTACAAGAATTAAGGTTCTTCATCGCAAAGACATCTGAGGTATCAGCTCAACTAACCTTACATCGGCAACCCCCGGGCCCACAATGGTAAGATACTTGGCAATAAGATAGAATGCCCAAGTAGCCATTCAGCCACTCACATATTGCTCATCGTGATTACCGGTTTAGCAAAAAACTATTTAACAACGGGAGAAAGCAGAATTTGAATTGTTTCGCATTAGCTTCAAACAAGCTCATGAGGGGCAGAAGATATCCGTCTTGGGTAACATGAACAACAATTGGTAGGTTTGCGGGGATATCCAACAAAGTTGAGAGTTTTTATATGTAGGACAAAGCTCGCCAAGATTGAATATGAAGACATGATCCTGGGAATTCCAAAATTTACAAGAGGCCTGAAGAATATCTTCATAGACGACAACCATATGAAAACTCATGACTGCCTTCAAACAAAAGTGCTCATCCAAGTGAATGAGTTCCATTTTGTTGAAAGGGTCATCGACCGATCAGAATCGAATTTAAAAATTATTGGATTGACTTTGGAGGCCATTGGGGTTTCTTTGGGAGAATGAGAGTCTTTTACTTCTTCTGAAGGGTGTATCTCGAATACATATGGGGAGAAAACACTAAGTTATGTAGCGATAAGATTGAAAATTTAAAATTTTAAAAACTCATCAAACAAATAGGATGGTTTTAGACAAATCGGCCGATTTTCCCTATGTTATGTATGTTTATAAAGATCCATCTCTTTGTTCAATAAGCCGGTTTTAGGTCCCCGCAAAAAAAGAATCGGTTAACTTACTCTTTGTCTTCTTTAAACTCTCTTCCCCTTGTGTCTGGCTAAGGCTAGATTCATAGTTTCTCTTCCTTGGAGTTTTCCTTGAAGCACTTGGCTCTATTCCTTCCCCTTCTAAGGGTTTGTCCTCAAAAGAGAAGCCTTCTAATACTTCACCGATAGGCTTCACAAAAAGCCTTACTTGAATAGCCATTCTACACGTATTGAACTCCTCACTTGTAAGGTTAGAAGTTTCAAAAGCTATAAATTCAAAAGTTGTTTGACTCCTGGTTCACATTCTCCACCATTCTTACCTCCTCTTTCTGCTTGAATACCTTCCTAGCAATGAGCCTAGGATTTTCGCTATACAAAATTGGGCAAAGAATACCTTGGACTAATCCGAAGGGCCTCTTCTTGCATTTGAAATTCCTTTAATGGCATTTTTCGCATGAACCAATGTTTGAGCATTCATCCTTATATGATTTGGTGTGTGATTGCATGTCAGGTTGGTGAATCCAACACCCTTGTGAATGTAATTCTCACTTTTATGATTGGCTGTCCATGGACATTGTTGGTTCAAGCCTTGGGTTATATTCTTAAAAATTCTCATGCTTGTATCAAAATGACTAACCGCTTGAAGGCGTCGTTAGCTTTGACTTTAAGATATATAACCTAATTTTATCGAAATATCTACTACTTGAGTACGTTGTTGGCTCTGGCACTTAGTCAAATCACCACTTTGACCGTCAACCACTTCAATCAACTAAGTGGCTTTGATAAAAGACAAATTCCTAATCATTCAATGATCGATCATTGTTATCAGTTCCAGCTCCAGTTTTCTGTATCTCTAGATGACCAATTGTCATTACCATTGGCTTCAGCTTCTAGGAAAATGTTCTATAGCTAAGCGATCAATCGCCGTTACTATTGGCTCTGCTTTTAGTCATAAGCCTTCTGTGGGTCAAGATGACCAATTGTGGTTACCATTGACTCTGGCTTCTAGGTATACATATTTTCATATTACTAGATAGCCAATTATTGTTACCATTGGCTCTGGCTTCTAGGGTATATCCTTATGGCTAAGCAACCAGTTGTGGTTACTATTGGCTCTGGCTCTTCGTCATAAGCCTTACGGTGTCTTTAGATGACCACCATTGCCATTACCATTGCCTCTAATTTCTAGATACACTTATATTCATATTCCTAAACGACCAATTGTCGTTACTGTTGGCTCTGGCTTCTAAAAGTATGTCCTTGTGGCGAAGCGACAAATTGTTTTTATCGTTGACTCTGGATCTCGGTCATAAGTTTTTAGTGCATCTGGACGACCAATTGTTGTTAGCATTGGCTCCGACTTCTAGATTAGCTTTCCTATTCATATTTAAGTGACCAATTATCATTACTATTAGCTCTGGCTCTTAGATATGACTTTTCAATAATCTTAGACGGCCAATGGTTGTTACTGTTTGCTCCGACTTCTAGAATGCGCCTTTGTTTGGTGACTAATCATTTTTACTATTGGTTCTGGCTCGAGATAAGGTTAGACTTCACTTTTTCTTTTAGTATTGATAGTCAACCAATGGTTATTACTGTTGGCTCTGGCTTTCAACATACCCTCACCTTCCGAACTACATTGGTCTTATTCCTCCTCGGGGAATACGTGGGAAGCCTTATAAAGGTCTACCTCATATATATGTAATAATTTGCTAGTCCGTTCAAGATCTTGTGGTCTTCGTCTTTCCTAAAAAAATGTGTTGTTTCTCGGTGATGTTCGCCCACATGCGAGCTCCCTCACAGAGGAGCTCTGTAGATACCTTTTTTTGTAGTCATTTTTAGTTAAATACTTATTGGGCTTTATTATTAACTAAAGTTCATTATCATGGCTTAGGCCTAATAAAATTTTAAACTTAATTTAGTTCGATAGTCCAGTCTAATCAATAAGTTGGTTTGGTCCAGTCCATTTAGGCAATTTAAGTCCACATGTCAAGAGTGCAATTTACATAAAAGATCTTAGAATTATTTGTGATTTATCTTGGATGCAAGTGATTTATTCCTTGATTTACCTAAAATATTAAAATAAATTTTCATATTTGGTACATCCCATCTAATGAAATTAGAGATAATTATTGAATTAGCGGTAGGTAATGTCTTAAAATTCAAAAAAAATAAAATTTAGACAAACCGGCCGGTTGGTTTACTTTCCTCAGTTTGCATTTTTATCAAATACTCTGTCTTAGATCACATTAGGATATTCATTTTTATCATTTTTGGTGTCTCATACCTCTATAAATAGGGCCTTTGGCCTACACAGGGATTAGCTTTTTCTCTCTAGAGTTTTTATATTTCTTTCAGAAGTGGTATATCATCTCTTAAGAGAAACTAGCACTTCATATCTCATTTTTATATATTCTTGAGCCACTTGCACTGTGGATGCTTCACAGAGCATTTTTGAGTCTTCTAGGCAAGCGGACTTGTGATGTACATTGTATCTCTTTCTAGGCTAGCTTAGGGTATAAAGGTCTAGAATAATGCAAAAACTACTAAAAAAGAGTCTTTTTATTTTTCAATACAAGTCTAAGACCATAATGTACGTCACCTGCCATAGGGTTCAATCAAACTATGATGGTTTACATTCTGGTTTGTCTGCCCAGATACATAGGCCATTTAACCCCTCCTGTCGAATTCTAACAAATGACATAGAATTAAACTTAGGATTTATTGTATTCATATTTATGTATTTATGTGTTAAGAAGGTAAAAAACAAATGAAGTAGAGACTGAAAGAGTATGATGGGTGCCTAATATTATCCAGTTGTATAACCTAGTTCGCGAACCCATTTCTTTGTTTTTAATGGATTAGTAGTCTTTTGGGCATTTTTAGAGTCATTTTCAAAATTTTCTTATTTTCTAGTGTTTAATTGATAGCGACTCTTAAAATCTTTGGATCCTATTTTCTGGGGTTCCGGGGACTTTTTTTTAGGCGGTTCACTTCACATTGGCATTGAGATATCTTTCTCAATAATTTAGGCCCATAAAGAGTTGGGTTATCTTAAAAAGATCCAATTTAATATAGCAAACGCGGCCTGATTAAAATGTTTCGATGGCTATGTAATAAGGCCCTTTTCGGCTTTCTTCTGGGTCACAACATCCCAACAAATGAGGTGGGCTTCGGTTTTCCCATCTATGGATCCTCATAAAAAGTTTCTATTGATTTTGCAAAGGCTTGAAACAAGTGGTTTAGGAGAGCAAACACTTCATGAAGTAGTTGGGAATAGTGAAAAAGTGACTGATTGATTAATGTAGTCCTTCCAAAATGAGAAAGAAGATGTGCCTCCCATCCATTGAATTTGATCTGACTCTTTTTAAGACGAAGTTAAAGTGAGTGTGGGAGCCATGGCCACTTATGATTGGAAATCCATGGCATTTGCAAAGGTTATTGGTAGTTGTGATGTTTAAAGGGTAATTAAGTTGTGGGGTCCATAGGTGTGAGATTGGGAGAAAGAAGAAGTTTTGATTTGGACAAATTCAATTATTGACCCAAGGCCGCACATAGATGTCCAAGACTTTCTTGATGACATGAAAAACTTGGTGCTTGCTTGTCACAACAAATGAGTTCATCTGCAAATATGGTGTGTGGAACTATGGTGCCCCTTGGCAGATCGAGTGGGGAGCCAGTGTTCTTGTTAGAATCACTAAGTTAGGAGAGAAGATCCATACATACAATGAAGATGTATGGGGAAATAGGGTCTCCCTGACAAATTCCTTGGGTAGGTTGAACCCAATCAGTAATTTCACCTTTAAAGATGATGAAAAGAGAAGTGGTTCCAATGAAACTCATGACACTATTGATTAACTTGGGATGGAAATTGAATCTGATGAGAGCACCGTCAAATGAAAGCCTAGTTTAAGGGATCATAGGCCTTCTCCAAGTTAATCTTCAGCGCCATACTACTCTATTTTTTTCTTTGTGCATGGAGTGAATATCTTCTTGAACAAGGATCACATTATGTTCCCTTATCGAACAGAGACAAAGCTGGACTGGAGTGGGTTGGTAATGTCATTTAAAAGAGGGCGGATGCGATTGGCAAGAATTTTTGAAAGGATTTCATAAATGCTGTTGTAGAGGCCTATGAGGCGGAATAGAGTGATGGTCTTACGGAGTTCTATATTAAGAATAAGGGAAATAAAAGTTTTATTGAGGTTCACATGGACAGATTAAATGTTGAAAACATTATGGATGAATGAGATGACATCATGTTGGACTTCAGCCTATTGTTGATGGAAGAAAATGGCGTGACTGCCATATGCGCCTGGTGTCTTTTTGGGTTTCATTTGACAAAGCATGGCTTTAACCTCATCGACTTTAGGTAAGGCTGTGAGGTGGGGCCAGGAATCCATGGGGATCATTCTAAAACTACCCTATAGCAGATCAGTGGGTGAGTGAGTTGCAAAAAGGCTCCCAAAATGGGAGGTCACATATTTCTTAAGTTGCTTGTTGTTGCATAACTAATTCCGTTCCAAGTCATGTAACTCGTGGATTTTACTGTGCCTACACCTGATAATGGAATATGCATGGAAAAGCCGATGTTACAGTCTACTAAGGTAAGATAGTCGACCCTTGATTTCAAGGACCAGAACTCTTAATTCTATTTGAGGAAGAGAGTGTATTCAGAGCTTCACACTTTTTCAAGGTTCTTGAGAAAACGGTCCATAGAATCGAGGAAACTCTTTAAATGCTTGAGAGATCCGCCAAAAGTCGACATTTTTCTGAAAGAGATTGCAGAAAGTAGTCTTATTTTGTAAAATTATTTTGTGAATAAAGGATCAAATAAGATTGTGGATGGGTTGGCAAAGTTGATTCCAATGGTGGGCAAAATGTTTAAGCAGGGTGTGAAACCTAAATGCTTTTAAAGAGAAATGGCTTCTGGGTTGGTTTGAGAGGGGAGGGGGGGTAAAGAGAATGCGGTAGTGGTTAGTATGGGACCGGGCAGTATGTTGGAGATTGGTGTGAGGGAATATATGGAGCCAATCAAAGTTACGACAGGCTCTGTGAAGGCGACATATTATGTGAACTTGGGCCTCTCTATGGTTCGTTCATGTGAACTTTGGACCCAAAAAACCAATGTTAATTAATCTACAGTAGTCCATATAGTCCTTGTCTTCCAAGGTCCTACAAGAGTGGGTGGCACTCCAAGCTCTGCTGCATTGGTGATTGCATTGAAATCTCTAATTACCAACCATGGGAGATTATGACCATCGGACACATATTTATGATTTTTTTCAAAAGTTAATTCTACACACAATATTCAGACGAGCATAAATAGATTAAATAAGCCAAAGAACTCTAGAGTTCACTTAGATGAAAGTGTGAATCCCCTGTCCCGTTCGCTACACAATAGTTACTTTTAGCTCGAGGTAGGACCACATTATTCATATTCCACCCATATAAACAATACGGTCCATGCGCTCCATGCTATTGAGACTTGTGCTCGAGCTCGATCATCTCAAATCCTAATTTCAGAGGTTACTACCATCGATAGTTGGTGCATGCTGATCATGTCGCCGAAAGTGTTATTGAAGTTAGGGTTGCCTCAATCCACGACAGTTTAGTAGAGGATCTTCACTTCTTGCATGTTAGGGTGCCCATTTCTTTTTCAATCGAACGCATGGAGTCATGGGGAAGGTTCTTGATTGTTCACGTGTTTAATTCTGGTTTGAGCATTAGCTCTTGCTCCATCGTCCAAGCCAAAAAGAATTAAGAAGGTATATCTCGGACTTCAGAAGTGAACACACGATGACGCAAACTTTTCTTAAGTCCCTTTGGATGGCCACTAAGAACAACTTTTGTCTGTGGCATATTATCCAAGTTTCAAGCTAGTTTGTCCCCAATATTGCTCACTACGGCATAAAGCCTATCAGTTCAAATGTTGATGTTTCTAGAAGAAATTGTAGGTTGATCTTCACTCGTCTCAATGGGCATTGGTTATGGGAAAAGACTTGTCTTGCTCTATCTCCAAGATTATGGCTAAGCGTTGAGGCGCTTGACTCGTGTTGCATTACTATGCAGTGTGCAGCCAAGTACGGCTTCGCTCCATGAGTTCTTCCCAGGCATATCAAATTCCCATATCATTCCAGCCCCAGAATGAGTTGGGTCAAAGATCATGAGTTTGATTGTGTCTAGAGGAAATTTATGTCTTGATCCAGAAACTTGAGGGTCCAAGGGTAGGGAAAGGAAGAGTTGATGTTAAGTCGAGCACTGAAAAGAGGGAGTGGCGGGGATCGTCCATCTTCAATAATTATTCCTGAGTGGATTTATATTTAATTCCATATCTCAAAGGGGAAAGCTAATGTCGGGGAGATGGGGGGGAGTGCCTAGGTCAATATGTGAGGGATATGGGATGTGAGTGGAGACCTTTGGTTAGAGGAGCTAGGCTCGAGAGGGGAGTGGTTAGATTTGGTGGAAGAAAACTTGTTAATAGGTTGGGTAGATATTTGGGAATAATAGCAGATGTTTTCTTTCTCTCGCTACTTTGGATTTCTCTTAGATTTGTTCTAGTTTGTCAGATATAGAGGTAATTTTGGTTAGGGTTCTCTCTACAAAAAACAACAGGAAGGAGATGAATGAGAGGACATGTCTGGTAGAGGTGGGTGAGAGTCTAAGCCTAAGGGGACTAAGTGGTTAGAGGAGTTTGAAGAAGAAAGAGGGGTGTGCCTCGCATCTGGTGTTGATCGCGGTACCTAATGCACTTGAATGTGGTGCTTGGACGCGTCGCCGAGCTGGGAGAGGTGACGGGTAACGTGGATCCAGGGACCATAAGTATCTTTGTTTGTTCTTGACTGGTGTTAGCCAAAGCGAGTGGGATCGCTTCCGGTGGAGTGGACGATGGATTTTGTTGGGGCAACAATGTTAGTGGTGGTTGATCTAACCACAAGTGTAGCAAAGGATTGTGTTTTTTTGTAAAGGATCCGATACGAGGAACCTCCTAACTTAAAGAAGGTCTTTAGAGCGTCAGTGATGTTAACAAGGCGGACATGCTATCTATTCAAAAGAAAAGGTGTTTTGACGGGCTTTTTCAGGTTTTATTGTGGCATCATGAGTTGTTAGTAACGTTGGACACGAGTTCTTGTGAAGCACAGCTTGATTGCTAAGAGGCATTTTATTTTTTATTAGAAGGTGATTTCAGTGGGTCTTTTAAGGTGTCTATGGTCTGCAGTAAAGAGGATAAACTTTTGAGTGCATGTAAGGGTGGTGCAAAAATGTTGGCTACCTTTATAGTTTATTAGGGACTTCAACGTTATCCGTTACCTTTTGAAAGGGTTGGCTGCATTGGGGTTTCTCCCCAATTAGAGATTTCTTAATTGTTATAGCCTTTTATGAACTCTTTGATTAGTGTTAATGGGACGGTTAGTACATTGGTTTAAGAGTCATGTTGTGACTGTCTTTATCATGCTTAGATAGATTTTTGTTTTTTGTGGATTGCGAGGAACATTTCTCGAGTGTGGTCTAGATGGTGCTTCCAAAGCCTACTTTGGATCACATTTCCATTTCTCTTAGACACATATGGTCTCTAATGGGGAAAGTACCCATTCAAGTTTGAAAATGTTGATGGAAAGCTGAGGGTTTCACTGTTAAGGTAAAGCCTGGTGAAGATTCCTACTCTATTCAAAGTCATTCTACCTTTTTTTTGGCCTGTAAACTCTAATGCTAATAAAGGATCTAGAAAAGTAAAACCGTGAAGAAATCATGAATCTTGACCGGAGGAAAATTGGATTTCTTCTTGAGATTAAGGTGATCAATTTTGGAGGTCTCTGGAGCTTTATCTTCTCGTGATCATACTAGAAGCATTGCACTCAAAGTTGAATTAAAAGAGATTGCTAAGTTGGAATAGATAAGCTAAAAGTAAAAGTTCTACGGATTCATGGCATAAGAAAGGTGGTTAATACCAAATATTGCCTTCAAATTGCGAACTCCCATGACCACCGTAACCATAATATTGATAACATATGTGTTCAAGCTGAGGATGAAGTCAAACAAGATATTTTAGTTTTTATAAGAGGCTTTATTATGCAAATATCGACTAAAAATAAAAAGGGATGGCGTGACTTTGGTACCATTTTAGATGAAGACACAACGCCGTTTCTATGAAGCAGGGGATTATCAAGCTATGCACTCTTGTTGTGCAGATAAGGTTTCTGCATTAGATGGTTCCAATCTTGCTTCACTACTTCTGGTTAGTTAGAAGATATTTTGGAAGATTTTTTACACAATTTAGTATTAGTAAATGATATTAGAAGATTTTTTCCAAACTCTTGCCTTAGTATTTTTATTGGTGCTGCACAAGTTTACCTCAAAGTTCCCAACTTTAGTGAGGGACTGAAAAATTCTTGAGGCCATTCTTATGGCAAAGGAATGTGTTCACTCTAGGATGCAGAGCTATATACTGGGCACGTTCTTAATTTTTGTAGAGAAAAAAAAAGGTTTTGATGCAAATGGCACTATTGGGTTCTTTGTTCTATATTGTCTTTGAGATTTTTAGTTTTGGTTAATGACTATGATTTTGAAAGGTCTCCAAGTCTTCTTGAACAAGAGATATGTTGTCTTATTTCCTCTTAGTCGTTGCAAAGGAAGGCCTTAGCATTATTTGATCCAAAGCTCTGAGCTTAGGCATGACAAGGGGTTTTTCTATGGGATTTTGCAAGGATCCAACTTGGAGATATCCCATCTTTTTATTTACGATGACACGCATATGAAAGAGGCATGACAGACATCTTCGATACAGTCATCATGTCCTTTATATTTTGAGGCTTTCTTGGGCTTGAAAGTGAATTTGTAGAAGAGCAAACTCAGCCTCGTGGGTAATGTTCAATGGATAAAATCTTTAGTATCTTTATTAGGTTGCAAAAAGAAATCCATCCAATTCTGCCTTTGAGTTTGCCTCAGAGTGCTTTTTGTATATAAACATCCCTCGGAATTGATTGATTGAGCAGTTCCAGAAGAAGTTAGCCAGTTGGAAGCATCAATATCTTTCTAAAGAAGGTAGGTTTACTTTGATTTGTAGTACTTTATCGAGTCTTTCTACTTATTTTTGTCATTTTTTCCCTAGCCTAAGTCAATGGAGACTTATAAAGTTCCAACGTAAATACTTATGGTGATGAATTCAATATCCTTTGGTGGCTTATAGAAATAGATATCACTAATATCATCCTCTTCAGTTTGGTGGTTTAGGTTCATGGCGTAACCTTATAGATTTGAGGGATCAATAAGGCCCTAATAAGTAAATGGTTATAGAGGTTTAACATCGAAAGGAATGCTCTCAAGTGTGAAAAATATTGGGTGGTCTAAGACCATCAGTTCCCACCATATAGGACCACCATCACACACACACACACACACACACCCCATCCACTGTTTGCCTCTGCTTTGATCACATCAACCACTTCTAATCCGAAATTCCTAGTTGGTCGGAACCAAAGGTCTAAGATCATTCAATAAATTTTTGAAGCCTAACGAGATGTTATTGCAACTTGCAACTAAGTACAGAGTTCTTGTCGGTCGTTTGGGCTACTAATAAGGTTGGATTTTCCTAAAAAAGTTGGATGTCTTGTCAGTAATAGCCAGCAGGTTAAATTTTGGCATGACCATAGTACGGGGAAGTTCCACCCAAACACGTTTCCTAATTTATATGCATTACCATAAAAGGTTGAGCAATTGCTGGTCTCCTATTCACTTTAATGGAAGTGTAGAATACTTTAGCAGTACTTATAAAAAAAAAAAGGTAATGGCTAATCTATACCATACATAAAGATCACACAAGAGTTGATGCAACACACTTCAGCTATATACAAGATAGTAAGAGGCCGTTGAAATTGATTCTCAAAAGTAAAATTTGATTAAATCAGAATCAGTTTTTAAAATTAGCTTCAATTTATAAGCATAATTGATCAAAAGTTGTTGAAATATTTGGATAAAAAGATTAAAGTAGGGTTTGTATGGCAAAATTAACATATAATGTATCAAATTGGAAAGGAGCATTTAATGTGTGTTTAAATGCGATGATATTTTAATATTCTCTTGATCAAACCTAACTAAATCAGAATCTAAGAAAATAAAGATTATGAATTTAATCACATTTGAGCTGATTTTATCAGTTTACTTTTTTTGTCAAACACTTCAAAATAAATTGATTTGACAATCCCAAACACCCTCTAATTTTATCAAAAACGGGGAGAGGTTGTGGTCTTCCCCTAATCCTATGATGGATCCGCTAGGGATGTATCAGGTCAAGGTCTACATTGTTATCAAGGTTGGCGTCACTGCCTTAGTATAATAATAATAATAATAATAATAATTGCTAATTTTCCTTAATTTTCCATTAGCTAAGGTTCAAGTTGCAAATGTTGAAACTTAAGGGCAAAAGACTGAAATTAAGCAGTAGCAGTTGGTATGGACACATGGATGGATCATATGTACCATGAAAGAAGTTTACCGATAATTTTGAGTCGTAGGTGGCCTTATTTGGTACGTTGTGATGGGCTTGACGGATTCCACGACCTCTCCGCCTCCTCCACCACCGTCGTCCTCCATCGACACCGCCGCCCACGACGACATAGCTCAGGTTCTCGCTCTCTGTCTCTCTCCCTCGGCTGTTTCGGTAGTTCTCGCCTTTTATCATTTCTAGAACCTAAAATCTGCTAGTTTAATGAGTTAATATGAATGAAGTTTGGGAGCTTTTATTTCCACGCCCTTAAAATTGCCTTAGTGACAAGCATTTGAGGCATGCAAATAGACTAAGCATTTATTGGCGCCAGTTAATATCAAGCACTTGTAGGACATACTTAATGCCTAATAAAATCCCCATTTACTTAATCTCTATTGAAATCCTCACTTAAAGGGTCTTATTTTGGTTCATGTTTTATTAGGAGATAGATTAGTGCTTGAATTGGTAAAAGAAAGAGCATTGCTAGAAACCCACTAATTTAGAAGCAGTAATTGATTAGTATAATCATTGTAGTTTTTTTGCTTCTTCCAACCATGATTATGCTTACCCAACATCCTCAGCAATCTTTCCCTCCTTATGCAAGAGTATTTTCTAATGTGCCTTTTCATATTCTTCTTAGGTGCCTCGATCCCATCCATACTTAAGCCGCATACCTCCTCTTATTCTGACGAGTGTTTGTCTTGGTTCTGGTTAATCTAAAGCTGTTGAATTAGAAATCGCTTCTGCATAACTCTAACTTGACATTTAGTGATTTTCTGTCCTCATCAAGTGAGACTATACTAACATACACCACTGGACCTCATCCTGAGTGATTTTGGTATGCTCATCCATAACGAAACTTGATTTTTCATGACGCCCAATTTAATTGGAAAGATACTTATCCTACCAACACTGGCTTTTGCACTAGTTATTACGTCATCGTACATCTCCTAATACAGTTCAATTCTTTTTAAGCACTGGTTTCTTCTCTAGGGCCCACCAGATAGGTTCTTTTCTACAATATGTTTTCTCCAAGAGTATGACGACGATTGAAGGTCTTTTCTTTTAAGGCACTCAGCAATTACGATTTCCAAACTTACTCCTTTGTTTCAAGCATTTATTACAGGTGATTACATGTTAACATGTATCCACATATCAGCAACAAGGGCACT